>WAAE01008983.1:0-119174 GCA_013400495.1 Nicator chloris
TTTTTTCTTTGTTTTTACTTTCTGTTACTCTAGGTATAAAATTTTGTATTCTCTATTTGTTCTATTTTCCTTTCATTGCATCTATTTTGTTCCTTTGGAGCAAAACTAGAACTGGGCATAGCCTAGTCAAGTTGAAGTGCAAGATTCTTTCTGTATCTTGGCTATCAATCAAGCTGTCAAGAAAAAAAAGAAGCAGGAAGATCTGTTGCACCTATGAGGGGCTTAAAAGGAATACCAAGAACCAATACCAAATGCACTGATTCATATTCTTTACTTCTGCTTTCATCCTGATGCTTAATATGGGTAATTTTATCTTGATGCTGGAGACATGCTGTGGAAATCAAGGTGTGTGTTCTATTTCTGTAGCAAAAGATGCAAACAACATTTGCTCAAGATACATCTCATTCCACAAGTCTCCTTTTTGCACTTATACTAGGAATAGTCAGTGAGTTCTAATTAAAATATCATCTATAAGTTTGTTATTAGCAAAAACTTCTTTGTGCTAAAGGAAGTTCTTCATGAGAATGGCCCATAAGACATGTATTTTTAATAATCCTGAACTACAAACATAGGCTTTATGAGTTGCAATGTAATGGTGCACACACCCAGAACTATTCTGACCTCACATGTACAGTGCTTTAAGACATTCATGTTATTTAAATGAGTGACTTGCAATACATAACTCTAATTTAAATAATGAAAAATTATTGTTTTACCCTCAAGCAAATAATCATGTTAATCTTGACTTCTTTCCAGGTAGGCAAAATGGAGAATAAGAAAGCAAAGCATTCCTACAGATAATATGAACTATGACTAAAAAGGGGTTTGGCAGTTTTTAATACAAATATGACATGTAGTTGGTAAGTTTTATGTGATTCTTTAGAAAGTATACTTAGTACCCTAAGGGTCTTCTAACAAAAGTGGAGTGGATTTGAACTCTCTGAGCTGCCAGGTACTTTGTAATACCTTCTTAAGACAGGACAATGGTTTAATTGTAAGTCTTTTCTCAAAAAAAAAAAAACAAAAACAAAGCAAGTAGGTGTTCACAGTGTGAAGATTAAGAACCTAATTTACCCATTCTCATTACTCGATTTGCATCCTATTTGTAGCTCCACAGAGTTACATGGCCCATGGAGTTCAAACTAGTGTAAAAATAATGAAGTGGTAAAACAAAGTGTTTTATATTGAGTACAAAGTACTGTGTATTGTCAAAGCAGTTCTTTCCTTTGACACCATTTTCACTGAAAGGTGGCACAAGTTTTCAACAAAATCACATTTTTAATGAAAAAATCTCCTTGTTTTGAAAGGACACAGCTATGGCCCCTCTCCACATAGCTGGCATGTTTCCTACGAATAGCTGTCTCTTTTCGGGTAGCCTCCTGAAGCTCTTAAAAGCTGTAGGTGAAATCTCAGAAAGTTCATTATTTACACTTAATTTATGTTTTCTGTAATTAAAATGTAAAACTGACCTCTAAAATATGCTCAGGGGAATGAACAGTTTTTGTGAAATTCCTAGGTTAAATATTTTAAAGACCAGCTTATGCTAGCCAGCTCTGCCTCGCAGGATTTAAAAAGGATCATTGCTTATGTTCACTCATGCTTATTTATTAAGATTTCATAAGTTACAGATACACATATACTATTAAATGGAGCTTACGAAAAAAATATAGGAGCAAGATTTCTGTGTCTTGACAAGAAATCATCCTAGTTATAAGAAATTATACTATGACATTAGCATAGTTTGAAACCACCAGTACTGTACACAGTGTCAGAAAAAGCTTTCAGTGACACTCCTGAAATCCAAATCTGTTGAGGGGAATTGTGCAGATCCTCTGTCTCAGGACTGTTAATTCACAAGAGTGTGTGTGCACGGAGGGGTTAAGCAAAGCCTGATTGCAGGACCGAGAACTCACTGGAAGTTTGGTTCGTGAGCACCAGCTCAGCCCTCAGGCACTGTTGGGGAATTCCTGTTTGTTCAAGCTCCGGCTCAGGATTTGTAAGAGCTCCTCAGCTTGGCTTCTGAAATAGAATGAGTTTTTCTGTCATCTTCAATAACAGGAAGGAGTATCAGTTTAGGTCTCTTTGATGGACTCTTAGGCCAGCAGTGATATGAAGGGACATTGGCTTGGTTTTACTCCTTTTATTTTAACTTTGGAGACATTGGAGAATGTTGTGAGAATGACATGGAAAAGTTAATAACAAATTGACCACTCTAATAAAATTTTCACCAAAATGCCATTACCAGAGTTAGTGAGAAGCAATATAATATACTCAGGATTCGTCTGCACTGCCAAACAGCCTCGTTCAAACACTGTCCTTCATGTTAAGATATCTGGGGTGAAAATCAAATAAGCAATCAAAAAAAAAAAAAAAGAAAAAAAAAAGGAAAATATCATTGAGCCCTTTCTGGAGAACAAATATATACCTAGATTACTTATAAATCAAATTCCTGACTTACAACTCCAGTGTCAGTGACATTCAGTGCTCTTAGGGAATAAGGACAGATGTATAATTTATGATTAAACCTATTCTGATTAATGTTCTCAACACGTACGAAATCCAGTGAACTAGAAACAGATTAAGCTTCGTGATCCACAAGATTTTACTGAAATGCTTTTGAACGTTGGCCACCAGAGGGAGCCGGTGTTGTCCCAGATTCTCAGTGGGCGAGTAAGAAAGTGTAACACTGAAAGTGAATTTCAACCTGACAGATCTCACACTTACACGGTTTTTCAGTTTTTAGTTTTTGAAGTCGGTTTTTTCTTCTGCAACTAAAAATAAAAATAATTTTGTTTCTAGGTTTTTTAAATCAGTTTCATCACAAATAAGAAAATGAAGATAAAATTATATTTTCAGGTGATGCCACTGTGATGGCATCTTCCAGATGCAAGCTCCAAGTTTTGCTCTAAGCTTTCTCAAAGTATGGTGGTATATTGAATTGGCTATTATATGGCATAGATATTGCCTCTGTATCTACAGCAGCTGTGTCTAAAGTGTGGTAATTAGTGCATATGGTTGGTATAGGTGCTTCAAACGTGTGTAAGTGCATAGGAGTAGGTCAGGTTTAGTGCCAGTATAGAAAGACTGCATTCTGCTAGGTGGATCTTATCAGCTTGAGTTTTAGAATTTTAAAATCATTACCAGATCAGTTTGGTATCCATTTTCTTTCACAGAGAAATTACTTCATTACCAGCAATTCAGTGACTTAGAGACTAAAATCTCTGATTTTCAAAACATCCTTAAATATCTTTTCTACATGTAATACTTTTGAATTTTTTCCTTACAGTTGGGATCTTTGAGGAGTGAAATGAATATTGTCTTTCTTAATGGGCAGATTTTTTTTTTTCCTTTTCTAGTGACAAGGCTGTAGAATAATACTAAACTTTGAATTTATCCTATTTTTATCTTCAGAAAATGTGCTACTGGTCCAGCACTGAAAATTATTCTGGGCAGGTAAAATACGGAGAAAAATATTCAAAATATATGAATGGAAAAAGGAAATATTTCTCTTCTTACTGTTTTTCAACTGGAATTATTTCAAGCTGTCTGTGGTATCTAGAGTGCTTCAGTAAGTGCCAAGGGAGAATGATTGGTAGAGAAATCATCCAGTTCAAATTTTGTGATGAGTTCCAAAGACTTATGATGCATTTGTTTATTAAACATATGACCATCCAATCTATCATATGCCCATCATCTGTCCCTTTATTCTGCTTTTTTAAAGTAAACTCTGTGGTCATGATTCTCATACTCTCATCATTTATATTTATGGCCAGTTTAAGCCCTCCTTATTGTTCTGTCCCAGTGTAAAAGTGCCTCTTTTTGAGAGCTGGGCTCCGTGTGTGTATGTATGACAGCAGTTCTGTCTCCTGAGCTTGGCTTCCAGTCACTACCATGACTCTCAATATATATTTAGTACATGCAGTAGGCACCATTTAACGTTCCATACAAAAATACATGTTATTTTAGAAGACAGAATGGAACTTATTCCATTCCTTGAAAATTACAGCCATGTTGTTTTCTGATGTCATTGTAAAACTATGGACTCCCCCCTCAAGAACAGTGAAACAAAATTGATGTCTCTGTTTACACTGCTTATTCATAAGCTTCTGCTATAGCAGCTCTGTGGCTAGAGAAGTCCCCTGTTAAAATTCATAAGAAGTTGACAAAACAAAAAGTGGAGTAATTAATTCTTTGTTTATCCAGAAGAGCTTTCAGGTAATGCTGATTTTTGCTGAGGTGGGTAAAGGGGAAAGGTGATCCTGTATACTTCCCTGCAAGAATCCCCTGCTTCAGTCCTTTTTATTGCATATTCTTGTGTGGTGCTCTGGCACCATTTACTAGTGGTAAATGACTGTTGAAAGCATCAAGTCCAAAGAAAGAATGAATGACTCTAGAAGCTGGCAACATACTGAAAAGGCATCAGCTACTGAGTCCTTTATATTTCTTGAATGTACCTTGAACATGAAAGATTTTTCCTTCTGTTCACTTCTAATAAGAAAATAGTAAATTTGGGTCACCAGGTCTGCTTCATTTTCTCATGTCTTGAGAAAGTTCTAAGGAAGAAGACTGAGTCCTGGGTACAAACACTGGTTGGAAAGTGGGGGTAATTTCATATTCCCTTACGTTCCCCTACACTGTGCTGCCTGCCTGTATTGGAAATAAAAGTTGTGATTTTGCAGATTTTGAGCCAGAAGTCAGTCTGACTGTATGGGAGTACAATCACTTTGAATAATCAAAGAAAATATTTTCTGGTTACATAAGTATGGGACTGGACCCCAGTGAATCAAATAGTCTTTCTAGACACATTTCCTGGTATTTAGATTTTTAACTGGCTACTTACCTATTTCATGTACTAGACTAAACCTGAGCTTCCCTTTTCCCATCCTGACTAAATGTCAACACATTTCTCCTCTTAATTCCCTTGCAGACCTGCTTTGCAATCCAAGTGGTCTGTGGATAAACTGTGAATGTTTCTTCCAAGTGAAACCAAATTCCCTGTTGTCCTCTTCCTTCGTCCAAAGAAGAGCAGTTTTAACTACAGGAGCTGTATATTTAACAACTGAGTGGCATCTTAGACATCTTACTCTGCTACCCTTGAATGGTGGCGTGTGAATGGTGGAAGTTGTCATGGCCATACACATAGAACTGCTTACACTTTAGCAGTAACAAGTGGGACTAAACATCTGTGTTCAACCAGACACGTGCACGTGGCACAAGTGTGTGTGTGAGAACTTTCGTCCTGGGCGTGAGTTTGAGGTTCTGCCAGGTTTACACGTAAGGTCTGGGCCAAATCGAACTGGAAGGTTGGTGCTTTAAGTGGCATTTATAGTGCAAGATCCTGCTGATTCAAATGCAGACAATGCTGATGGAGCTGCAGTAAACAAACTGTTGGAAAGTTTTCACTGTTCCAGGTAGGTGATGATTCTAATACTAAAGTGCTTTTCCATTTTTAAAGATGCTCATACTCAGCTTTTCCTATTACCACGTCTAAGTCAGTAAACACTGACTAAAATGCCTGCCTACTTTCTTCTAAGAAATTGAGAATTCTGGCCATGCACATTCACTTCTGGGTTTTCGGGCATGAGGGAGCAAAAGGCTGAGAGCAGAGACAGCTTCTCTTTTGTCAGCTCCTTTTGTGAATTCCGTAATTGGTTCCTGGCATGGATAAAATAATTACTTTCTAACCTACTACCATAAGCAAAGGTAGAGTGTAATGAAGGAAAAAGACCTAAAACAAAAGAAGATGGAGGAAAGAATGAGAAAGGAGGACTATGACAGACAAATACATTTTTTTCTTTTAAGACTATAGAGATTAAAAGTTGAAAATAAAGTTGCTAAATATACGGTGCCCTCCCATAAACAGTGAAGGACTGGTAGGGGATTATCTGCTTACTTGTTAGAGCAAACAAAACAACTAATTTTTCCACTTCAAGCATCTAATAAAAATTATTATTCTTTTCTGATTTTTAAAACATGTAGGCAAGCATTTTTCTTTTATCTTCCATGTTTGGGTTTTTTTCTCAATTTTTTCACTTGACAAGAAGGTAAAAACTAAAAGGAAAACATTTTTACACTTTGTAAAAGCATAAAACTTAATGGGGAAATAGTTTCAACAAGTTTTTCTAAACTATGTGGAAACATGCGAGAGATCTGTTTTTAAGGTGTGTCTATGGATGAAACAGTCAAGAATTGAATGAATATACTTCTTAAAACATAAGAATTATCACAAATTATATAAGAATTATAAAGACTGTAAGAAAAAAAGTTTAGTGGCTTTAAGTTCAAGATAAGAGCCTGGTTTACTTGACACTCACTTATGAGAGATGAAGCATTTTGAAAGGCAAACAAACTCTCACAGACTTGTTCTCCAGAAAGCCTCACAGTGGACTGCCAAGGACTGTAGGAAGGGCCACCCTATATAACTATACAACTTAATGTTGTTGGAAGTAGATTACACTTTTGGATCTACTGCATGAATGCCTTGGTATCTTGGTTTTGTTCTGAAACCCTTTTAGGGTACTACCAGCCTCAGACATGTTAAATCAATGCTTAAGAGTGACACAACTATTTTTTACCAAGGAAAACTTATGCCACTGTTCTCCCCCAAAATAAAAACCATCTTTTTTTTTTTTTCCAGAAGAGATCCTATTCCAGTTAAGTACAATGTGTGTGAATATTTTATTGATTACTTACAGTTTAAAACTGTATTTTTTCACTTCTAAAACCATTCTCTGCTTGCCTGCAGAGAATTAGAACAATATGCTGATTAACTGACCAGTGATTTAAAGAAACTTAGAGATGTAAGAGTCCAAGTTTTACAAATGAAAACATTTAGGTAAAAAAACAAAAAGGCATGCCTATACTGTAATTTGCTTGTTTGCTCCACTCCCTTGTGGACATGCCCAGCTTCCTCTGTACCTGGCAGCTTTCCTGTTCTGTATTCATCATGCTAATCAATGGGATTCAGATGTTCCTGAAATAAAATCATTTGTCTTCAGTCTGCTCTTACAAAGGACACAGACTGTACTAGAAAGTCTTTTCTTCACTTTCAGAGTACATTAAATACATGCCACTGTTCATAATACAAGGCTTTGGCAATGTATCGATTGCTTTCTTTTACACAAAAAATCCTTGCACAGGGAAACTCCTTGTGGTTTTTTCCACAGACTTAAATTAGTGCCTGTGAGAAAATTAGCAGGCTGCAAGCAATTGAGACAGAAGTCTTTAAACTTTCATGCTGTAATGGGAAGAGTAGTAGCAAACCACCAGCTTGATTCTCCACTGGTTTGATAGGGGCCACTCTAAGGTGAGTGGAGAGTTTTATAATACCATGCTGAAATTATGAGCAATCAGGAAAATTAAGGTAATGTTTGAGCATTACTGTACGAACTGTACTGTACAAAGTGCAACAGTGGCCAGTCACACCTGCTAAAGAATTTTCCAAACACATTTTTTGGGTAATGGTTTTAGGAAAAGAAATTAACTGGTTCTTTTGAGTTTAAAAGAGAAGGTGCTTTTTATTTTAACAGTCTTTGATTTTTTTTTAGTTAGGGATAAAAACAGAAAAGAGAGGATAATAATGAATAAAAAGGGGGAAAATAGATGGAGATTAAAATCCCAGGACCTTGAGGTTCTTGCTTTTCAAAACCAAAAAAAATTGAGAATCTCTCCTTTTTTATTTCTTCTTTATTTTCTTATTTTCTTCCCCAGACCCCATCAAGTAATTCCTTAAGCTTTTCTTTTGAACTTCTGTATTAAGGACTGAGTTCTCCGATATTTGAACCCCATCGCACTTGGGGTTGAAGTTTTGCTATGGTTCATAGCATCCTTCCCTCACTGTCACTGGTAGATAATAATAAATGAGCTTTTATGTCAACATGTATATGAAGAAAGTCTCTGGGCTCTGTCCTTCTACCTCTTTATTAAACCTTTGTAACTGAACTTCAGACTGTTATCCTTCCTGACTCACTCAGGAGAAGCTGGTAGCCAGTTTGAAATTTACTGGAGGGTTTCATGGACAAGCTTAAAACCTACAATAGGGTGACCTTCTCAGCCTAATTTGAGGAGGAACTGATGGTAAAAGAAAGAAACTCAAAAGGCATTTCCAATTTCCCCCTTTTATGCTGATCCTATTTAAGTGCATTAACTTAGGTGAAAAATTCCCCAAACTAGGTTGCCTGTTTGGAGGATATGATCATAGCAAACCTTCAAATTCTGGAAATGGCCCTGCTCCAGCAAAGCACTTAAGCATGCTTAATCAGGTACCCCATTATACAGCCTGCACATTATTATTGAATGAACTGTGTAAATGAAAGCCTTAAAATGCTCCACATGAATAAAAATGCAGACAAATTTTCCCTGTGGGGATTCATCCCATGCAGGAGATATCTGCAGCTTTGCATGCTGATCAGTGAACGGCTGAAGTCGGGGCAGAACCTCACTGACGCAGTGGAGGCAGGAGCTGATACTAACTGCACGTAATATGGAGGGGAAGTTTTTTTCCAAGTGGGTGTTCAGATGATGACCCACTTCTTGCATCAGGCTATTGTTCACCAGAGCACCAGAGGTGGCACTGCCATTAACATTTTACTATCCACAAATCAGTACAAAGCGTAACATCCAGTTACCGCTCCTTCATGTTTGCATTTCTTCAAGTTAATAGGGAAAGAGAGCCCCAGGGCAAAGCATGATTGATGAGATAATTGACTTCACACAAGGACTGTGGAAGAGCAGGCCAAATTCAGCTTTGACTTAAGTATTTCTATCTCTGCTTATGTCTGAAATAATCTGATGTAGTCCATCTGCTGCCAAAAAGGAGTGGTGGCATGAAAGCAGTGCTCTTCTGTCAGCACTTTGTTCTCTACTTTTCCAGTATTCCCCTTCTTTCTAGGCTTCCAGGGAGAGCTTCAGTGTGCACTACTGGAAAAGATAACTTCATGGATGGTGTGTGGAGGTCATAGTATAAAAGAACCATAAAATGGTTTGGATTAGAAGGGGCCTTAAAGATTATCTATAGCCTAACAACCCTGCTGTGGGCAGGGATACATTCCATTAGATCAGGTTGCTCAAAGCCTCATCCAACCCGACGCTGAATGCTTCCAGGGACGGGGCAGCCATAACTTTTCTGGACAACCTGTTGCAATATCAAAATGAAGAATTTCTTCCCAATGTCTAATCTAAACCCACTCTCTTCCAGTTTAAAGTCATTCCCCCTTGTCTCATCACTACATGCCCTTGTGAAAAATCCCTCTCCAGTTCTCCTGTAAGGCCCCTTTGCAAGGTGCTGAAAGGTGCTATGAGGTCACCCCTGAGCCTTCTCTGCTCCAGGCTGAACAAACCCAGCTCTTTCAGCCTGTCTCCAGTGGAGAGGTGCTCCAGCCCTCTGATCATCTTCATGGGCCTCCTCTGGACTCACGATACCCTCCCTGCATTTGATTCTTGTCCTGTGCTGTGGTTGCTTGGCTATGTCTTTGTCACTGAAAAAGAAGTCTGTCTCTTGCTGTAATTCCATGGAACCAATTGCCCTTTGGGCCTGTGCGGCATGTGTGTGCCTGTTTCCTGCTAGTGTAGGTCCAGGGGTGCCTGGCAGTGTTTTAGGTGGAGAGTGTGATTGGCATGCACTCTCCTGGCCTCACTGCTCTTGCTTTGCCCTCATCCCAGCACGGGAGTCTGGTCTTCAAAGGGCCTGGGAAACGTCCTTTGAAAATGGCACAATGCCCTTGCAAAGCATATCACACAAGAACTTCACGGAGATACTTCATGTACTCCAACCCTCAGTTTTCTTCCCTGCAAGATTAAATTTTTCTTTACTGGGCAGTTTCAGAAGGCAGACTGTTTTAGTGACAAGAAGTGTTCACATACTCAAAGTAGTATCTCACCAGGTATGTACTTTTACTGGCATAACTGGATGTCTTACAGCTCTGAGAAGTACGATAGCAGGGTAATCTGGTGCATATGCACAGTAAAATGTGTTATAACTCAGAAAAGAAACATGATCTTCTAGGTTAAAATAGTTCTGAAAATATAATTGCCAAAGTAAACCACCAGCCCAAGTTTATTGAAAAGCCTCTTGGAGATGGAGGCATGTATTCCACGGATCAGGAGGTCCAAGACGAGTCAGTTAATGTACATCAAGAGAGGTCAGAGTCGAGCTTTGTGTCTTTATACTATGGAGGTGTATGAAAATGTTTTCATATCTAGATTTGGAGCTAGCTGTTGAAAATCTGTGTAGGTATTTACATTATTGGTGGTTTGGCTGAAGTATGCCTTGGCCAATTAAATGGAGTCTTTTTGTGCCATTTTAATTGTAAGTTAGGTGGTTTGTTCACAAAACAATTTTCTCAGGGCTCTCTGACTTCAGATTATACTAAGGTACTATTCTAAAAAAAAAAGAGATGTAAGGGAAAATGATGGATGCACTGATGGGGGAACTGAAGAGTTCTGAAAGAGTGATGAAATCCCATTTTGTTAATCATCATTCCAGCCTGTAATTCACTATTAGCTTTTGGTATTAAGCAAAACCAGTATTTGTTGCCATTACTTCCTAGTAAGTCTGTGTTGAGAGGAAGTTTTTTCTCAGTTGTGCAGCAGTTCTCAGTAGAAGTGCTTCTGTGCCCAAGACAAGTATACTTTATCCCCAAAATTAGAAGGCAGCTGTTCAAAATTTTTTATTTGTATGGGTGTAATACCTAATGGTTTTAGTAATACATTATTACAGATTGACCTGATCCTCCTTCACCCTTCCTAACTTTTAAATCACTTTTAATTAACAATAAATACACAACTGTGAGTAGAGTGGTGTCTCTGTACTATGGAAAGAGCTCTTAAATCCCACAGGGATGTCTGTACATATGTATATGTGTGCTTGGTTTAGGGTTGGGGTTTTGTGTCTCTTCTTTGCTGAGTTTGCTGGCAGCCAGTTGCTGGGGAAAGAAAGGATAATTACAATGCAAAATTGTTTTATGTTTTTTTCCTGTGGATGATGCTATAAATACAAAACTGCAGTAGAGATTCTATGGAATTGTTAACAAACTAAGGAAGAGAATGAATTGATGCAGAGTGCACAAGGGGGAAAAGACAGCAAAGTTTAAAAGGAAAAGTTGAGCAAATGGCCTTTTTTTTGTGGTCTTAAAAATCACCTAATAAAACATCGTTTTATTGCATAGGTACACTAATCATTTCTGGTTTTAATCATTACCCTGCATATGCTTTTCAAGCAATGTTATAGTGTGTTGTCTAAGGTGGCTCATGAAAATCACCTTCACAGTCCATTTGTTTAGATGCTGCAGCGTGCTTGACTGAAAGCCAACCACCTCTGAAAAGGATGCGGATTGCCCAAATCTATCACTTAAGACTAATAATTCCCAGCAAAATGGGGAGAGTGGGTTATTTCTTCACCAGGCTCATTATACTGGGCAGTCTCTGGTTTTGGATCTAGATTTTCCTGTCCTGCAAATACTCCCAGAGAGCCCTGTTACTTAACACAGCATGTTGCCAGTGTTACACGTGGTGTTATGAAGTGCGAGTTTGAAGTTATCTGTAATTGCTCCTAAATATATTTCTGTGTTATCTTCCTCCTCTAACTTACATTGTCTGCTTGTTGGTAGTCTTTTTGAACTGCATGGATTAGGCACCCTGCCCCCTCTTCACCTGAAGTAAGGGCCCATCTAGAGCCCTGAAATCACCTTGTGAATTATTCTAGCTTGCCGTTCACCTCAGAAAGTGAACATCAGGAACTGTTGTGAAATTCTCCCCATCAGACTTCATTGTGTATAAAAGGAAATGAACAACTCACACTACTAATTCATTTTCTAAAATCTGTCCTTCCCAAAGCCAAGTGACAATGTTCTCCAGTTAATCAAGGAAAGATCTACTTTGACACACGATCCTTTTTCTGTCAAAGAGCATTTTACTCTTTGTGTTGCTTTTATGACATCTGATCCCTTTTGAATAAGGAAGGCTAGTTACTGGCTAGGATGTAGAGTTGTCAGAGAGTCCAAACAAGGCTTTTATAAAAGCAAGGAGCTAGTGGGTTCAAGAGGGTGCCAAAAAGGAGAGGATGAAAAGCAGTTCAGCGGTAGCAGCAGCATTCTAGGTCAAATGGGCTTTGCAGGGGTCAGAGAGTCTTTTTCAGTCACTGAAGAAAGGACTGTGGGAAAGAAGTAGGAATAATAAAGTCCAATATGTTGATTTTCCCATCTGAAAATCTGTGCTGCATTAGTTCAAAAATTTTCCTTTCCTTGTTTGGCAGGTGGTAAAAATAAAGGTCTGAAATGGAAGAGGGTAGCAGACATTTCCTTGCAGGGGTAGCTTCCTCTGAGTCTTTCAAGAGCCAGCAGACATTTTAGGTGGTGGTGTTTTGAGAGAGAGAGAGAGACTTCGCAATCGTTTTCATATATGTTTGAAAGGAAAAGCAAACATTAGTGCACAGATCTTCATAGCTGCTTGTACATGGAAAAAACAATGGAGGGACTGGAACACTCTTCAGCTCTCATTCCCTGGCTTGATCCTATCTTGTATTGCCTTTGGTGTAGGAAACTCCATTGCCAAAAAAAGCTTTTGTGAAAGTTACAATACTTTTCTGTTGTGATATCAACTAAAAACAGACAAGTTTAACCCCAAGGGAAGTGCTTAACTGCCTCAAATTCATAGGGCAGGTTAAATGAGTCCACATTGCATTTATTTTTCTACCACAGGAGAGAAGACCTAGGTAGCTAAGTTAACTTTCATTAGTTTGGGATTGACTATGGAAATGCTGAAGATTCACAGGGTGTAACTAACAATGCTCCATTTGTACCTTTCTGATGATATGCCTGGTGAGACATGTCCTTTGTGAGTCTTTTAATTTTTGTTATTGGCTAGCATGTAAAGGGGTGGATTTACTTCTGTTTGTGGCTTTGCAGTGAGAATGACTTCCATTAAAGAGCCTATTGGAAAACATGAGGATGGGGCATAAGACCAGGAAGGAGACTGAAAATATCTCATTATGTGGGTCTGGAAGTCACATGCAGGGCTGTGTGAGTCAGCAACGTGCCCTTCCAGTGATGAAGCACTAACCACAGGATGGGTTGCACTAGCAAGAGCACAGCCAGCAGATCACAGGAAATGATTATTCCCCTCTACTTGGCTACCATGAAGACACATGTGAGTCCATTGTCCAAAAGTGAGTGCAGTTATGAGTTCTGTGTTACAGGATACTGATACACCAGAGCAGAGGCAACAGAGTCTGGCAGCAAGCTTCAAGGATATATATTAAGGTGCTGAGGCAACAGGGCTTGTTCAGCCCTCCCCTGCAGAAGGGAAGGGTGAGGAGGGTTTGAATGTTGTCTTGCATCTAAAGGGAGAGGAAAGACTGAGACAGTCTCTTCTCTGAGATTCGCTGCAAAAAACACAAGACTGCGACAGTGACAAGTTGCAGCTAGAAATTTTTTAGGTTGACATTAAAATAAGGTTCTTAAGTGGGAGAAGCATTAGACACTGCCCAGGGAATGATTCATGATTTTTTCCAGAGAAGCTCTTGGGTCTTCCTGCTTGGAGATTTTCAAAGCTAAGCTGTTCAAGGCCCTGAGCTACTTTGTCAAAGCTGGAAGATAGCCTTGCTTTGAGGAGGACATTGAACTAGGTGACCTCCAGAGGTTCTTTCCAAATGAAACTATTCTGTGATTCTGTGACCTAAATAAACTAAGCCAAGATTAAGCTGCTCTACATGCTCATTGTGGAGTAGGGCTGGAGCTGCAGAGCATGGTACCTCAGCTCAGTATTTCCTGGCCTCTTTCTGAGTTTCTGCAAGGCAGTTTCAGAAGTTGGGATAGGAGTGCTTTGGAACTGATCCATTCTCCCACTCCTCTAATACTATTGTTAAAATAAAACAGTGGTCATTTATTTTCTCTTCCTTTTTTTTTTAAGAAGAAAGTATGCATGTAGGGTCAAATATGCTAAGAAGCATGCTGAATTAAAATAATTTTAATTATGATAGGGAGAAGATTACCTATTCTGTCTATCGCTTTGTCTGATCACTGAGTGATCTTTAACTCTTATCTCTACATACAGGTTTTTGATCCATGAGCAAAATGAGTAAAATGTGACAAGAATACATTGTACCTGTGTGAAAACCCTTAAGCTAACCCTGTGTTCTCCATTTTCATAATCTCTGTAAATAATTCCCATAACAAATGTTTTCTTTTCCTGTTTCTTCCATCAGCCTTCTTCCATGGGTATGAAAAAAAAATGCAAATATTTTAATACTGGTCTTTTGTGATGGTCTTAACTTTTTACTGCCAGAACAAATAATTAGAGCAGTGTTTCTTTCTCCTGCTAGAAGTTTTAAGTACTGTCAGTGAAAGAATTATGTTCTAATTTGGGCATTGTTATAAGAATTAATATTCTTTCATGTCATGAAGGTTGTGGTAATTTTTTAAACTTCGTTATAATAGACCACTTGAACTACAGCAAAGCAATTTTAGTCCATGGAAAGAAAGTTCTTTGGCAATGAAACAAATTATGAAAGAAATTATAAAACAATTACCAACCTCTTAGCAAGAGTTAGATGAGCTAGAGAAACTCTGCTTCTCTAAAACGATTGTGAAGGTTACTCATCATGTAAGGTTTGAATCAACTGTTGCATCTTGTCTCTCCTTACTGAATGTTATAACACAACATCAGCAGTGCTGTAAAACCAGAAGGTCATAGCACTTCCTGAACAGTTACACCCCGTGCTCATTGGACTCAGAAGGGAGTGATGACTTGGGCTTTGGTGACTGATTTTGTGAGTCCAGATGGGATAGGCATCTTGAACACTTACGTCCAATTCTAACCTAATTCAAATCCAATGGTGGTTATTTTCATAGCAGTAATCAAAGTGAGTATTTTACCCATGGAAGTCTTCGCATATTGAATTAAATCTTCATTTCTGAAAGCGCTGATTCACATTTAAACCAGGTGAGGTTTATCTGCCTCCCCATCACTGGCATTCTGGATGAGTAATGTGTACATATATGCGATATCAAACTGCACGAGTGCAGATATGGCTCCTCTAAACTCAGAGTTCAGTGTTTTCCTAATTACTTACAGGCTATTGAGATTAAAGCAACAAGATCTCTTTTGTGTTAAACAAGAAGCTCACATTCTTTACTTATGAGCTACTCTCCTCTTTCCCTCTTGATGATCACGGGCAACATTCTTGCAAACAGACGTCCCAGTCCATCCCCCTCTGCAAGAAAGCCTTTGTATCTTGTGGTTGACCTAATTGTGCAGCGACAGCACTGCTGCTGTGAATCCGAGGAGATCCCTGGTACAGCACTCACGTGGGCTTAGCAGTGTCTGCAGCCTGAAGCAGGACATAGGTAAGCAGCAACGCAAGGCTTTGAAGGACCCTCTCCAGTTTCATGTGGGGGTGAGATGTCCCACGGAGATTTTGGAATCGCTTAGAGACCGTGGACCCACTTCTACACGCTTTTCAATATCACGCCCCACCTGATGCCAGTGAATGGTGTCATGTTACTGAAAATTGTTATATATTTGAAAACTCAGCCTTCTGTATAGAAATCTTTCAATTTAAGATCTTTTTTAACTATGTTATCTGTGGCAGTTGTTATTTCTGTATTCAATCCTGAAGTACTTGCTGAATACTTTTTCTTAACCTTGATATGTCTGCATAAAGTCCTGGGGATCAGAGCCTGAATTTGTCTTAGTGTTATGATAGAGGAAAGAGGAGAAAATGCTGAGATTTTTCTTTATTTGACCAATAAAATACCTCAGTAGCACCATCATTGTGGTTGCACTGTGTTAGTGTGGGGTGGTTTCCTCTCTTAGAGGAAAAAAAATGCAAAAATTGGAAGGCAGAATCACATCTACTACTAAATATTACCCTGTTCTCCTTGTAGAATTAGAAAGTTTTTTAAAATATTTACTGTCTCCTGAAGACAAGACCACTTAGCAATGTTGAGGTAGGCTTTCTTCATGTCATGTGTCATTACCCAGTAATGCCCATCCCATCTTCAGTTTGCACCAGTGAAGACTTAATCAAGCATGTGGGAGGAAGAATAGTTCTTACTTAATCCATCCAAGAATGGCTCAAATTTGAAGCAAGGGTGTTTTAGTGCTGCTCTTAGATGAAACAAGGTTGTTAACATGACACAGAACCATCACAGTCATGTTTTATATGTGTGCTTTCACGTTCAGACAAGTAGTAGTGGCAATCAAAATGGTTTGTCTCAGCCAATAACTCTGTTCAGTGCCATGCATTAACTGTTAAAATTTCATGAATCTTCCTGATGAAGATAAAAAATAGGGAAGCACTTTGTCAAACTGATAGGCTTGAAGAAAGGGGACGTTTTAGTTTTGCTTGGGCTTTGAGAATTTAATCATTAAGTAGAAAGATGTCTATTTGTATTTCCATGCTTCAGGATAAAAGTGCTGTTGAATGAGGAGGTTCTTATTCTGGCCTGGTTAATTCAGCTGCCAAGATCCAGACGTAACAGGGATCAATTCGCCCATGGACTCTGATAATAAGAGATTGGTTTTCATTTTGTTTGTCAGCATGTGGGGACAGTGGGCTGGGGGTGGGGATCCTGCTGCAGAGCAGGGAGAGGCTTGAGTGTTGTTATTACTGCAGTAAACAAGTAGGGCTCTGTGACCAAAAGGATCTAAATCCCTGAACAGAAAGATGCAGGAAATAGTTGCAGGCAGGCAAGAAGGGGATGAGTAAATGCAAGAGACAGCGAAGGAGGAAAAGGCTGCCCCCCTCATGTCAGGATCTGGGAGTAGGTACTTGGCTGTAAATTGCTGTGCCAGCTATAGGGTGGAGGTCATTAATGACATCCATGTGACAATAGATTTGTCATGTGTTACAGAGAGGTCTCTTTGCGTCAAGGTACATATACTGCATTGTGCATTACTTCAAAATCTTCCCTTGTGCTTTCACTCTTCAACTTCCACTCCATAAATTGATTTCTTTGTTATCCTACTTTGTCCTGGTTTTAACATGTTGTAACTTTTACTAATGTTTGTTACTGGGCTTTTTTTTGTTTGTCTAAAAGCCAGGAAGCCATATACTCGTACCTGTTTGTTCACTGTCAGTTTTCGTGGGGTTTTATTATTTGATGTTCAATGTCAAACTATTCATATTTATCCCTCATGTTGGTCTTTTCCTAACTGTAGGTCTATGATAAGCATACTAAAATCCATTCAGTGGCATATACTTTGTTCCTGTAATTACCATTTTAAAATTGAACAATCTCTGAGACTATATCCAGAATCTAGAACTAATGTTACAGAAAATAAGGTCAAAGAAATCAAATAACATTGCTTCCTAAGTTGCAATAGAGTCTTTGAATCATCTTCCATCATTAATATCAATGCTTGACAGCACTTAAAAGTTTAATCATGATTTGTAACCCTCTGAATTTTATTACTTCTACCGTCAGAAATCAATTTCAGTACTTAATGGCATCTTGTAACCTCAGTCAAGGAGAATGTTGGCTTGATTTTTATTCTAGTTTTGCTCAAAACTTTACTGTTAAGCTATACCCTGACAAAATTATTTCTGTGACATTCTTTGACACCGTTGTTTTCAGTTTTCTGACTTAAAGAAAATACTTTCGTGTATACAATGTAATTCAGAAATACTTCTCTATGTTGATCATTTTTATTGAGCTATGGCTTCATGTGTTCTTCAAAAAGTTGTTGATTCTGAGCTTAAAATACAGTGAAGTTTATGTTTAATCTTATTCACATATTGCAGACCTGGGACTTCTCATGTAATTACCATCCACCACAAGTGTCTGGAAGATCAGACCATAAACTATTGTTTAATCTTCCTATTGCTTACCGAGGCTCAAGAAGAGAATGAAGCACACTTATAATTCCAAATTAAACATTTAGATTAGTCTTTATTGATTCTTTTTGATCAGGAGAAGTGTGTTTGGGCTTGATTTTGTGTTTCGTCACTCAGTAATTTCAGTCGTTGAAATTATTGACCTGGTTGGGAGCTCTCCTTTAATGGCATAATTGCAGGATGAAATTGAGTACATGTCTTAAGAGAAATTAAAATTGTGTTTTTTACCAAAAAACACAAGAAGGGGTAGCTTATAGGAACCAAACTAAAACAGGATACAAGAAATTATACTGTGTCTAATCTCCTCTCAAAATTTGCAGCTTTTAATAGAATTAAACTTGAAAAGGGTGTATCCTTTGATCTCCTTTATAAATAACTAAACATTGGAAAAGTTTCTATTTTAAGTATGGTACTGTCTGCTTTTCTGTACACTTATTAGGAGATCTTGTATGCTTTGAAAAATAGAAAAATTGAAGAGTGATAAAATCAGTGACACTCACTGTGCCGGCAGTAAATCTAGTTTACCAATTAAGTGTCCTGACTACACATTTCCCAGTCAGGGCACTTAATTGTCAAAAATGCTGCCCATTTTTACCTGTACATAGATTTCTTATTGAAAATGTCATCTGTTTGGCACAGAATAGAAGAGAAATAATGAGATTATGATGACACGAGGAGTAACAGGAGTGATTTCTTGAACCATGTCGTTTAAACTTCAGTCTAATTCCTCAAGAAACTGTCCCTGGAAAATTGTTTCTTCAGAGAATTAAGGAAACTGATTTGCTGTGGAAGTTGTAAGACCCAAATCCCACAGGACCAGCATAGCAAACCACATTTCTAAAAGCAAAGGACATAATTTTTGTCACTTTCCAAATCATCTTTATCTTATATACAAATACTGAGCGCCCTCCCTCACGTTTCTAATGCATTTCATGTGGGTTTTTCCAATTACAAAGGGACAGCTCTCTGATTTATGTACTGATGGCTTCCAGCTAACTTTCTTTGTTATATTTCATTTAGAGAGCCTGCTGTCTACACATGATAATGTTTATGTAGTGGATGACACGGTTCTTGAGCTATCGGAGGTGGAAGAAACGGCGTCAGAAAGCAGCTGTTTTGCATCAGAGGACACCACGGAGGACTCGGGTGTTGTGAGCTCCCCGTCCGACATTGTGTCTCTGGATTCACAAAATGACAGTGTGAAGCTGAGAGACATCAGGCTGGTCAATGGCTACGTGGACCCAGCTGAGGCAGATGCAATGTGTGGCACAGAGACGTGCCCTGTGCAGAACGCTTACTGCGACAGCGTGGGACCTGACAATGCTCCACTGAGGTAAATATTTACTTGCCACCAGTGCTTGTCCTCCTGGTAGGGACTCATTTAAGAAAACCAACTTATACTTTCTTCTGCTCTTTCATAACCAGTACCAATGCCAAGTGACTCCTCCCAGTGAAAAGCTCACTGCCAAATCCCCTCAAGCGACATACTTGTAGCAACAGGCAAAGGTCACTTTTTTGTTTGAACTTGTAGTTACATTTCTTGCAAAAGACCACTGCCCTCCAGAGTTGATTTCTTCAAGGAGTCTGAAATAATTCTGTTACAGTTTGGTTTATTTTGTACTTTTGATAGCACTTTTTGTACTTCTGAAGTTTTTAAAAATGTTACCATATATTGATCCGGAAAAATGACATGCAGGTCATCTATTGGAAAATTCAAGCCACTGAAAGCCAGGTGGAAAAGGACTGTATGCAGTGAACTTTGGAGATTGGTTTGGAAATGTTTGCATGCATACATATATATATATATTTATATGTATATTTATATGTATATATATATCTATTCGCCTAATGCTAACCTCCACTGGTGTTATACTTTGGGGTGGGTTTTTTTCAGCATATTTCCTTTTTTCCTTTTTTTTTTACCATAAATAAACATTCTTCTGCAGCTTTTGCAAGAAAATACGAGAACCTGGAGTTTAACTAGAAACTGCCTTCAAGCACAAATGACTCTGGCACTGTTTGTTTGCCAAAACTCACATAGTTGGTGGCAGGGCTGCAAAGGGAACCCAAAATTTATAGGACTTTGCAAATACAAACTGGCCAAATAGGAAGCTGTGCCTCCAGCAAGGAGGGTGGCCTCGTAATACTGACAGGGATCCGCTCTGTGTGATGCTGCAGAGTCATGGGACAGGGGCCAGAAATTCCTCTGAATTCTCAGTTGACACAAAGTCTGTGCTTTCTGGTCTCTCTCCATTCAGCTGCTAATCTGTACCCACTTCATAAAAGCATGTATCATGACCTAGTTATTTCCATCCACATATTTCTGAGTGAGAACTTCATCTAGGATCATGCAGTGGGTGATAACTTAGGGATAAATTTGACCAAAGTCAGTATTTAACCTACTGGAATGATCTTGGGTTTTTTTTTTTTTTATCCATCAGTATCAATGGGGACAAGGTCAAGCCTCGCTTAGATACTTGCTCAACAATACATTTTTATTGTGATTTTTCCTTTTGAAAGTGTCTTAGGTGCTGATGCAGTTTCTATTGAAAGGCTGGTATAGTAACTGCAATTAACATTCCAGACCTGCTCCAAAAAAGCAACCCATTAATTTCAGTAGGCTTAGATTGGTCCTTTTGAGGTAAATAGGCTATCCCAACTTTTTTCAAAATGCAGGATCTAATGTGGTTTGAAAAACACACATGCATGTTCAGTGGGGAAGGAAAAAGTTAGCATTTCGTGGACCAAAGACATCAAACAAAGCCCTGTAATAACAATACTAATCAGCTACAATTTGGGGGGAACTTCTTCTGTTTTTTTAATCAAATAAAAGATTAACCACAGGTCATTAACCACATGCTCCCTCTTGAAAGTAAGTATTCCCTCCGTCTTTCACGTCAGCCAAAGATATACGTTCTGTCCATGACATTTCGATTTACCTTTGCCTCACAAACCCACACAATTTTTACTATTTGGAAAGAGTGCACAGAGAAGAGGCAGTGGGATGTTCCATAAGCTGTCCAGCAGGACTTGTGTCCAGGGGTCTTGCTGAGCCAAAGGAGTGGAAAGTGGAAGAATAGTGTGATGCACTGCCCATTGCAGTCAGGAAGGTGCTGAGAGGCCAGCGCTGCAGTGTCCTGTCCTGGCCCCCAGTTCAAGAGAGGGACTGGAAAACTGGAGAGGGTCCAGTGGAGAATCACTGAGGGGGCTGGGGCACTGGAGCAGCGAGCTATGCACAGAATGGTTGTTCACACTGGGAAAGCAATGTTGGTGAGGAGGGACCTGGTTGCAGTCTTCCCCTAACAAAAGGAGGACTATGAGGCTTCTCAGGCATACGCTGTGACAGGAAAAGAAGCAACTGTCACCAGCTGCTCTAAAGGAAATAAAAATTAAATATGAGGGAATTCCTCAAAATGGGAATGGTTAAGCAGTGGAAGATGTTCCCCAGAGAAGCTGAGAAATCTCCATGTCTGGAGATTCTCAGAACTCAGCCAGGCAAAGCCTTGGGCAGCCTGTTCTGGCTTTGAAATTAGCCCTGCGGGGAGCAGGACACTGGGCTAGGCTTCCAATGTAATCTAAAAACAGTGGTTTGGGACTGAAATAGGAGAAAGTTGTTGTTGTTTGGGAAATGCAGTTATTTTTCATAAACACTATTTATTTTTTGCTGGGACAGCAAAATTGCTCCAGATCAGCTTAGGGATATAGCAAAAGCTTTACATTTGTGATGTATTTTAAGCTTACATCATCAACCACTTAGACTGACACAACAGTGGTGTTGAGAGTAACACCTTTTAAAATGTTATGCTCTGAATGTGCCAGTAATATTTGAAGGTAAATCCAATTCCACTCATAACCTACCTTTGTAAACAAAACAGCTTTGAAAATTGTGCTCCTCTACATCCTTTTGAGGTCAAGCTGCTAAGTTTTTAAAAGCTACTTCCTAAGTGTAGAGGCTAGGGAAAAATGTATTTTTTTAAAACTATTTGCATGAAATTCTTGTTTTAATCAGATACAAATCAATTCTTAGTACAATTTTAAGTACAGTCAAATTTGGAGAACATCAATTTCCATTTTCACTGTCAGAACAACTGCCACCCCACTAGTAAAATGTGTTGGAAACTCAGAGATTCTACATAGTTCTTTGATGAATGGGCTACTTTCAGGACCAAACCAGCCTCTTAAATCCCCAGACAAGTCAAAATGCACTTCATGTGAACAACCAATACCAAGCTATACAGAGTTTTAAGTACATTTCATGAACTACAAAATATAAAGGAAAATTTTATTCAGAGTTTGCTCGTTCCTTTCTGTCTTCTACTTTGTACACTAGTGATATAAATTCTATTCTAAAAAGAAGATAAGAACAAAGAAATTGGAAGAACGTTTTGCTACTGTAAAGTAGTAAGGGTTAGCAGCAGTGAGACTGACTTCTCCTTGAGTCTGAGCTCTACTGAAGCCAGAAATTTTATTTAGTGACTAATTTGGCTAAGGCTTGGTGAAAAAAGATTAATAAGAATAATGGAAATATTTAGTTTGTCATTTTAAATTGTAAAGCTGACTAAAAATTGGGCTTTTCACCCAGTGAAATAACAAATTCCTAAAAATTAATAGTGCTATGTACTAAAATAATTTTGTACTCTGTGAATTCTGAAAAATACCCTTTAAGTGGAAGCAAATTATATTTGGAGCGTGAAGGGCTATAAAAAAAAGTCCAGGTAGTATTTTGCCCATCCATTGTGAAGAACTGCAATGAAAAGCAGAATCATGTCCACAGTTCTTACCTAGGTTTGCTCCAAAGAGTTAGCCTGTGCTCCAGGAGATCAAGAATATTTCGCCGTGTTGCTTCCTTTAATTAGTTGTATGTTTTCTTTTAAATTGATTTTTTCTTAGGATTTCTGGAGTTGTTTACTGGATGTCCTAGGTGGTCTCTGTGTGGCTGTAATGCCTGGTAGCATTAGGATATCACAGCACGGTCTTCATCTGCTGCTGAAGTCAAGGAAAGTTGTGAGCATTTAAAGGTACAGTCTCTGACATGGGCAATGTTTGTCAGCACAGAGCAGGGTAAGATTGTGGCCAGGTCAGAAATTACAGCAGCCACGGGCTTTGCACAAACAAATATTACAGCACACCAGAGCTCCAATCTACTTCAGTTCCCAGAGCACAGAAAGAGAAATTTCTAAAAGAAGGTACATGGATTCCAGGGTTTCCAAGCTGGTATCTTTCCTTTATGGTTTTAATTTTCTGTTCATGGTAGCAACTTGCAAATGCACTCTTTTTTGTTTGGTTTGGTTTGGTTTGGGGATTCTTGTTCAAGCAATTGTAATCTCAATACACATACTAATTAGCAATTAGAATATCAAAACAAATGTCAAAACTCTCTAGTTCTACTCTTAGCTTTCCCTTTAACCTGTTAAACCATCTTGGTCTCTCTGCCTGTGAGATCCCCTTCTGACACTGACTGGTTTTTTACAGTAAGAAACATAACACAGCTGTCATATCTCACGATACATTTGTACAGTGCCTGGTGGAGCAGAATCCAGACCTCAGCTGGAGGTGCCAAGGGCTAAACCCATATAAATAATTGACTACATGCAACGTTTGCCTGTGAATGTTTTAATATTAACTGCTGAGTCTGAACATTGTACTACATAGTTCTCTTTATTCATATCCTTTCTTACGGTTGATGTCTTTGTGTTATGTATCTGTTCACCAAATTTTAATATATAGTGTTAAATGAGTAACAAGAAAACCACAGAGAAGCTGAAATGTTGCTTATGTAGCAGTAAGTACATCTCATGATCTCACAGTGTTGCAACCCTGTCCTCCCATACCCCCTCTTTTCCCATCCCTTGTGTGGTGTCATCACGCAAGCTCCTAGGGGCAGGGATCAGACAATTTTATACGCCTATAAAGCATCATGCACACCTACTGTCTGGAGCTTTATAAATAATTACACATTAAAAATTATGTTAAAATAATATTATTAGGGATGCTAGGTCATGTGCTCAACTCAAAGTTAGGTAACTTCAATATTAAGGCTCTGTGTGTAATCTTAGATTCTCCCCTTTTAACATCAATTCCCCACCTTTTGTACAGTATGATAACATCTCTGGTTACAGTGATGGGACTCGATTTTATTTTCTAAGTTTCAGTAGTCAATTAATAAAACAGATATACCGCTGCTCACTCAGTTCAAATTCTCTTCTGGAGACAGGACTACTTAATTTCCTTTGTCTCTTTTTATCTTACTCATTGCACTGGTATTCACATGCTATGCAGGCTTTAATTCATTTCTCTGCACAGTGCTCATGTGATATGAAGAGGTGGCATTTTCCTGTTGATGGGCAGAGAGTCAAGGCAGAGTAGCAAACAGATAGACCATGCCAGGACCACCTTTTGTTTCATATGGTTAAGTATTAAATAGAATTTCATGTGTCAGAATGCAGCTCTCCTTTTCCTGCAAACTCTGTTATTGGAAGACGTTTAAACATTTTGGTTGAAATAAAATAATAGCATGGTTGATGGGCATGATATAAATTGTCATGTGGGTTGTCACCTCACAGAGGTGTGTAGTTTCTCAACTCTATAAGCAACTGAAATCAGTGTTATAAAGGGGCTCACTCTTAAGAGTGGTTCTGCTGGCCTGTCTCAGAGAAGGAAACACATTTTAAAATACCAGACTTTTTTTCTTTTTAATTCTGAAAAGATTTTAAATATATTGAAATGTTTAAGAAATAGATGTATTTTAAAATGTGAAGGGAACTTTGTAGTTACAAAGATATAAATAAATACAGGCTTGTGTGTGACAAAAAGAGAAAATACCTTCTAAATGTCTGAAAAGGATTTTCCCCTCCCTTGAGTGTCTGCTTCAGTAGCCATGAGAGATGAATATTTTTTCACGTACAGCTAGTAGAGGACATAGGGTGGGGGTGGGGGAGCCCTCCAGAGATCTGTTCGTGCTGTGGGTCTGGACAGAGATAATCCCATTTCCTCCCTTTCTCTTGGAAGAATTTGTTACCTTTGGCTCTGGTCAGGGCAGCTGAAGCTGCTGGGAGGACATTTCTCTTAGTTACCAGCCTGAGAAGTACGTGCTGTTTGCTACTAAACTGCTTGGGTTTTTGATGAGTTAGTTTAAAACAAAAGCTTGAAACGATAGGGGTGGGTGAACCTGTTCTGCTTAATTTTCTGTCCATTCACATTCAAATGTTACAGGGTTTTGTATTCCACTTGGGAAGGACAGGACAGAAGGAGAAGTCAGTAGCTGGAGAGAATTCAGCGTGGAAGCTGGTCAGAAGAAATAAAAATAGTGAGTGGCAGAAGGCAGGAAGGAAAGAGAAAAACTGCAGTGAAAAATAGCAGTGTATGTATGTATTATATATACCTCTGTGCACAAACACATTCTGTGTAATTACTTGTCACTTGTAACTGTTTCTGAGAAACAGGAGAAAGTTTAGTTCTGTTATTTCTCTATAGGATAGGTTTTATTTTAACTGAGTAGGCCTGTTTTACTTTTCTGAAAGCAATTTCAAGGGGTGGGAAAGCAGAGAAAGGGTTAAAGTCACAAGGAGAACCTCAGGGAAAAAAATTATTTAATTAAGACCCAGATGTCTGACAGATTTGCAAGCCTCTGCTTCTTACATAGTTTTCCCTCCTTATCTCTGGCTTTCCCTTTCCCCTTGTTCCAGAAAACTCTTCAAATTTGGAAAATTTTGTGTACTTTTTTGCTGGCAGATCTTCATGGAGGAAAGATATTATGGATATTATGGTTAAGTAATAGATACAAGTCGTTCTAGGGCAAGAATACTTGATTAGCCTTTCTGTTAAACTCATCCACTGGAAAAATACTGTATGCTTTGGAGCTGTAGAATATTTTAAATATTAGAGAGTAGCTTGGGTTGCTAAAGGCCTGGTGTTGGCTTACAGGAGAGGAAGGCTCTGGTCCTTTATTGTTTCTATTTTTCTGTGTAAATCAAGAGAAGTTATTTGACTGTACCATCTTTTAACTTGCAATGTTACATTGCACAGGTGATGTGGCTGTATTAAGATCTAAATCATGCTAGTCCACTTTCCTGACTATTTCTGGCAATTCTGTCTGCCTACGGGCTTTCCTGTTGCGAAGCTGTTGCCAGAGGAGGGGAGTGGGGGTGCATCCAGCTGTGTAGCAACTACAAGCTGCTGCTTATGCAGCGGGACCCTGGAACTGACATATGTCGGGTCCTCTGGAAGCTTAATTCACCCTGGTATGTAATGAGCTTAGAGATTTCTAGCATTAGAACACAAAATGATACTATGCAAAAGCATATTTATTTGCTTTCTGTTTAGATTCTTGGCCAGTAACCATGGAGGAAAGTTGTAAAAGGACCATAAACCCAGCTGCTGTTGAAAAATTGCTTCATTTTCCTCCTTGCCTCTATTTTCAAGTTCCTGTTGTTAATTGGGTGACAAAATATCTGAAGACACTACTGGACCTGTGTATTACAGGATTGAAAAATAGTTAAATTCAGTCTCTGATGACTTTTATTCAGCACAGATACAAATGCAGTGTAAAGATCTTTGTTTGATGTAGTTCCACAGAACTAGAAACAGAACACAAACTAAAAATGGAATGGAAGGGATACCTGTACCTTGCTCTAAAAAATATGTGCAGGTTTTTTTGTTGCCTATCTAAGAACACAAAAAAGAAGGTTATCTGGTATTCAAGAGAATATGACCATATGCTTTTTCCCTTTCCTAGTTGCCAGCCAATTTCAGAAATCTTACATCAAACACAAGTGATGACTTTGCTATCTAACCAGTCCTGGATTGGTTCAGTCTACAACTTTTGAATTTTAACAGGCTTTGGTTAAAAATTCATTCTCAGGTTCACAGGAGGCAGTAGAAATGGAAGATATCGCTGGTCAGGTAAAGGCTTAGGTGACTAGAAAGTCCAGCACTTTCACTAGCTGCTCTCCTGCTGCAGTTATATTACTTCCTTGAAAGAAATGAAAAAAGTTACCTGGCCTAAGAAATGGAAAGAATGGAAAAATGATCTCTAAGATTGTGGAAACCATTGGTTAATCCAGAAAACAGTTACCTCCACTTTTGAAGAGTACTTTGCCACATCACTCACAGAAATGAATATATAAAAACCCTGAGTTTAGTTAATGCCATCTTTCTGGCCTGATTGAATAGCAAGTTGTTTTCAAAAAGCTTGAGCCATACTTCCTACAACTTAAAATCCTTCAGCACTGGTCTCTTCTTTAACACCTACCTTGATATATACACAAAGTAGAAGCATTTCTCTTTGCAGCATTTGTGTGAGAGGTGAGTGTTATGGATTCATTCTAAAGAAGACAAATTTGGATACATAAAGATGAGTTAATGTAATTCCCCAGGACCAAACTGGGACGACTGTCAGAGCTGGGAGGGGAGCCTGAATGTTCCAAAGTGCAGTCTCTGGAACTGGACTAACCATGTCAGTCTTCCATGTAGGTCAGTCTCTCTTAGCTGCCCAAGGCTCATGTGAGAAGCTGAATGCTCTCAACGTGCCTCACAGTTGTCACTACATCCCTGCACGTCCTACTGCACCGTGTGCCTGTATGGATTTGACTTATTTGTGGTGGCTCTGTCTTCCCACCCCACCCAGTAACAGATTCATGGCAGCCCTGTTCTCAACTCTTTCAGTATAGCAAATATTGTGTAAAATGAGTGAGATTGCAAATCACATCCAGTTAACCTGAGATATGTCTACTACTAGGTTTCTTCTTGCCTGCTGCCATTCAGGTAGGATGCAAGTTTCCATGTCTTTCATAATAAGTCTAAGAGCCCCAGACAGATGTCTTGAATATCCTACAGCATTCAGAATGGCACCAAGTATCTGCATTTGGATAATTGAATGCCTTCCTCCGTCCCTTCTCTGCAGTTTACGTAGGTCTGTGTCCTATTTAAGCAGTTATGGTGGGAGGTGTGGGGTCTACCTCTGATGCCATACGTGAACTACCAAGAAAAGCTCAGAGAAACTTGGGTCAGATTTATCATTTATGGACCCACAGGTAAAGCTGCTTTGACTATAACAAAATGACAGCTTCTCCCACTGCAAACCCCTTGTCTTACCACCACTTTGGTTTATTTTTATGCAGCATTTCCAGTTAGTTTTATCAGAGGAATTTCTCTCTTTCTTAGAATGTAAACCTTCTCATAAATGTATGTCTCCCATGGCACTAATATGGTAAAATGCTGCTGTAAGTTTCATTTTGTCTCCAACTGCGCAAATGACTGCCAAGGAGTAATTAGGCGTTGTAGCCTGAGCTCAGTGGAACATTAAATGCTGTCGTTTAGTAGTCACTTTGCTCCGTTCTGTGCTCTTGCACAAATCTCTGCTAATCTACATAAGTAATATGTGCACAGGCTTCCAGGAACCGTGCATATTTGCCATTTCGAGCTTGGGCTAAATGCTCACCAGTGCGGTATTTTTAGCACCTCATGTTTTAACCAGGAAGGCAGCGTAAAGGTTATCAGGTTCTTCTCTAAGTCCAAAAAAAAAAAAAAAAAAAAAAAAGACATGTATGAGAAAATACCACTGGTAATGTTTATCCAGAATGTAAAACGTGGTATCGAAATAAGTCATATTTTTCTTGGCTTCTGGCCAGAACAGCTGTCAACAAAAGAAAAGTGTGTTGGGTTAGAAGGGAAGAAGACTATGGAAAAAAATTTGAGGCCCTTTTGTTTTCCTTTTCCTGTGAGAAGGAGTCTTCTTAGGCATATTTGTAAGTCGTGTGAGCTACTGGAAACTACTAGACCTTCACCTCACAAAACACATAGCTCATTCTAAATTCCCAGTGGTAAGAATTTTAGGAAAAGCCATTGTGATTAATCTATACCTTCTGGCTTGCTTTGTAGGTGAGTTTGGAGATGCATCAAACAATAGCTCTTTTAGAGCTTTAGAAATGCAGAAGAAAAGATCTGCTTTTTCTGAAGCTCCCTCTGTAGCAGCAAATAAGAATCCTTGCATTTTCAATGCGTTGTTCTCTTTCCTTCAGAAAAATTCTGTGAATTGGATAATATTATCCCAGTTGTCTAAGTAAAGAGATTGAAGCAGAGATTGAGAGGCAAATTATGTGTAGTCACTGCATAAGTGCACAGAGGATAATGAAAGAGACCACTGCTGACCGTTGTGCCCAGCAAGGAGAGGATGATTTTGCTATGAGGAGTCATTGAAAGATTCCCACTGATAGACATGAGAAAAGAACTGGTCAGTGCAGTGCAGTGGACCTACACTCCATGTTTGAAGCCCAGGAATGCTTGTTCCCATCCCAAATATGTTTTTCGAGCTAAATTTCCCATAAAATTCTCAACTCGATTGTTTCCTGTAGAAATTCCAGCACAGACAACCTTAGTGATAGAGATTTTGGCTGTATTGTAGAAGTCAATAGACAGGAAAATATAATCAGGTACCAAAAGTGTTGTGAGCTGGCATAGCCTTTATGAAACTAGGTCTCGTGAGTTTACAGATTTTTCTTCCAAAGCTTTGGAAGCAACTTCTCCACAGTAGGTCAGAGAATGAGTCTCTGTGTGTGTCACTTGCCTCCAGCTGTGTGCAACTATTCTGCAAGACCAGCTTTGTAAAGAAGAAAGTGGTGTTTGCTTTCTGTGATGGATAGACCTGTTGCTTAGCTGGTGCACAGTTTGAATAGTTCTCCCATTGGAAATGCTCTTTCTGAGTTTGTAAATAAATTGTTTTAAAATGCACTCAGAGGAGAGTATATTTTAATAATTTTATGAAACTTTCCACGGCAAGAACAACATGAAATTCAGTTAGTTCATTCTTTCTGTCATCTTCACATTGAGAGTTTTGTTTGCCAGTCTCCTCTCCCAGTTCGAGTGCTGCAATAAGTGTAAATCTTTTTGTCAGATTGCTCAGATGAGTAATCTCATTGATTGATGGATGTGTGAGCGTGCGTATGCGCCTCAGGGTGCAGAGGCACTGCAGTCCTACAGCGCCAGGTGCCTGCACTGGAGACTTCAACTGATTTGCTCCACCATCCTCATTATCCATCATGAATCTTGCAGTGTGGATGTTGAGCCTGAGCATCATTAGATCACACTAGCTTGTGGGGATGTTCAGGGCCTGTCAAAGCTCGGGTCAGTGGCAGATGTTGGAAGAAATTTTATTCCAGTCGCAGAGCACCCTGTCTCTTCCTCTGTATTTAAAACAACCAGCTCTGATTTCTGTCTTAGATTCCAGTTTAGAAAACCTCTTAGTCATATATCAAGCCTTATTGTCTTGAATTAATCCCATCTGTGTATTCAGATACACAAGAATGTGTGCATGACAGTTTTGGAAGGCTTCCTTGGAGGTGTATGTTGTTGTTTTCATTGATACCACATACATGAAATCAGCTTTGTAAGTGCAAGGCAGTTTAGGTAGAAGTAGAAGGATCAGGCTGCAGAACTACTACAAAAGACGTAAAGGAAAGGTGAATGCTAACTAAATAATGAAGTAAAATAAAATAAAATAAAATATCTGGTGCTGCAACATGTCCTTTAAGCTGCTCTTGGTATGAGCAAGGGAAAAATCAAACAACAAAGTAGCAAAAAAATGAAGCTACATTGTTGAACAAAATTTAAATCAATGTCAGGAAACACCCCTGAATTTTTATTCAGATTACTGTCTTAAAGGGAAGAAGAAAAATGGCATTTTTCAAGTAGTGTTTGGTAAACTAACAAAAAAAATCTGTCATCTGTTACTGTATCTGTGCAATTAAGGGTATGATCTTGAAAAGGGCAAATCTGCTTCACCCAGCTAGAGTTAGTTTAAGTGTGGCTGGAATGGAAAGCTACTTTTTCAGTAGGCTAATCGCAAGGGCAAACCTTAGATACAGTGTCACACACCACAGCATCTTAAATTTGGGTCATGTAACTGAAAGAAATAAGTTGTCCAATGTATAATTCTAGTTTCAATGATTTAGATAAAAATGTTCTGCTGATCAAGATTTTCCTCTAAGAAAAAGGAGGACTTTTTGTACCAGGTTGCCATACAGGTGGTTTTTAGTTGTTGGTTTGTTGTTGTTTGGTTTTGGTTTTGGTTTTCAATTTTAGGGGTGTTTTTTAGGATTTTTTTTGTTTCATTTTCTTTTTCTTCTTTTAATAAGACAAATCAACACTTGGCACTCATTCTGATTTCAGACTTCTCTTAGGTCATTGTACAACTTCATCAGTTTTCTGGCAAAATCAGGTCCCTTGATATGTTTTATGAGAAACTGCTTTCACTCCCTCCCACATCTCAAGATGCAGAATGATTGTCTAACAGTACTTGGAGTGTATTTATTTTTCATTACCGTGCAATTTTTATTTAATTGAGGTGCACATATAGTGTTACAGTGGGTGCACAGGATGGTTAGTGATCTGCCTTAAAATTGTATGGATATGCAAAACTTTGTCCTGGCATGTGCTGTGTTTCTGCAGTCCAGCTGAAAAGCATACTTCACAGTGAAGCCAGACCATTTCTTTGCAGGCTTTATTAATCATAATCTTTTGATTACCAGCACACTGGGTATGCTTAAGCACCACCAAGACGTTTCCTAGATGTGGATGTGTCTGTATGGTGATTTGCCTGTAAGGCTACACGTTTTTCATACTTTAGGGAATGAGTTTCAGAACCCCAGTGGGAGCAAAGGGGCTGAAATTATAGTGTGTTTCAGAGCAACAGTGCAAAGTGAAAGAAAAGGGAGAGACCCAATGATTTTCTCCTCTTTCCTTTAGCAGGCAAGGTGAAGCAATGCCTTTGGCTAAGCATGAGGATGAAGATACATTCATTGCAGTACGGCTCCAGCAGACTTTGGCTGACCTGGATGAAGATTTAGATGGTAGGAAAGTGTGTGTTACCTCTGAAGTGCAAAAGATGGACAAAGCCAGTGGATGCAAAATCAAGCTGTACTCTTGAGACATCCCATATGTTTCTCACTGAGATCATGGGGAACAACTCATGAGTGTGAGGTAGAATGTCGTCCCCCAAAGTGGCTCCTTTGCTTCAGGAGCAGACACCTGTATAGGCTTCCACTGAATATTTTTCAAACTGCATATCAGATTGTTGTTGTATTTCAGTGTCTTCTGCCACAAAGAGATCATTTCACTGACTTCAGTGAAGCTAAATCAGTTGTGAATTTAGCTCTGTGTTTAATGAAGAATCCCTGTTTTTATTTTATCATTATGAAGTGGAAAAGGATGGAACATTTTTGTACCATGTCTTCTCTGTGTTAACAGGCACATCTAAAAGTTAAAAATGGAAAAACATGAAACAGTGGGAAGAGATAAAATGTCATATTGTGCTCCTCTTTTTCCTACTGTGAATTAAAAATACTTCTCTATTATTGGTTTGCCAACAAATGACATTGAATACTTTTTTTTAACTTCCCATCTCCATTTTAATACTTCTGCAACGGACTTGAGTCTCATTTGATTTCTTGTGAGTTCTCAGACACAGCCATTCCTTAGCTTGCGTTGTAACCTTTGATTTATACCAGCAAATTTGAGAGGATATATAGCCCTCTTGCACAATGAGGCTTCTGGAGTCACTGGTAATAAAGAGTGAGAAGAATGGGGAAAAAATAAAAGTACTGTTTCTTTGTTTGCTTGCTCAAGGAAATCCTTCAGCCAGGCTGTTATTACTAACCAGGTCTGGGAAACATAATTTGGAGTTGCTTGCTGTTTCTTAGAAATGTTTCTCCTTTGGAGTCATGTGGTGAAATGTTTATCACCTAGATAAGTTAGTCAAAGATAAGGTACGAACAATAGATGAAATTCTGCTTTCAGCTGCATTTGTGTGCTTCCCACTGGCTGAAGCAGGAGGACTGCAGGAATATTTTGCCGATCCTCATCAGCAACCAGACAATAAGAAGGACCCATATGTCTCCTTTTTTTATAATACAGGCATTAAAAAAAGCCTGTGTATTTTAAGTGTAACTAAAATACCTGGTTTGCTTAAACTTGTACTGGCTGTTTGTGTAATTTATAGTCATGTTGCCTAAATACTGCCTATATGTAACATTGTATATGTATTTTGCAGCAGTGGATGGTGTCAGTAACTCTGACTCCGACTACACCAGTGAAGCCTTGAACCCACATATAAGAAAAGTTGAGGCCACCCAAGACGTTTCCATTTCTGTTCCAGTAACAATCATAGATGATGCTCCAGAAGCCAGCATCTCTAACTCAGATGAAAATCAAGAGATGGAGATTAGGGTTTCACACATCTCTGCTGACTCTGTTAATGCAAGAAACTTCACAAATAAGAACAACAATGCAGGTTCCTTTGATAAGGGACACATAGATGGTGGAGCTGTATGCAAGGACCTATTATATCAGCAACCATCTGAAAATGAATTCATTCATTTGCCTGTGGAACAAAGGAGAGATATGTTTGAATCTCTGACATCCTCCTTTGAAAAAAGAAATGAAAAGAACTTGAGACTGGAACCCTCTCCTAAACATGGTGTGAAGTCTGACGAATGTAAATCCAGGCTGAGTCCATCTCACTCCAAAGCCACAACTGAAATCACTACAGCAAAAGAGAAGCTAAATCCAGTTAATGAATGTAGTAGCAGGGAGAGATCTCTGAAAAAAAGTAGATCGGAGTTAGAAATCAAATGGCCACCAGCAAAAAAAACAGAAGTCGAAGTCCCATCAACACCCACATGGTGTCATCGTGCCCAGAATTCAGGATCAAGCTACGAACCTAAAATGGGTTTGACAACCTTTAAAGTTGTCCCTCCCAAACCTGAAGTAAGACATTTTGATAGAGGAGTTTCACTCTCCACTGGTGCCATTAAGATAGATGAACTAGGCAATCTTATAGGCCCAAACACCAGTGTTGGTAAGCATGTACAAGGTTCTTCTGATGAAAGCGAGGAAATTCATATTGGGAGAGTGAAGGCATTCTGGAGGTCAAGTTCTATGGAAAAGCAAAGTGATGACTCTGCTGAATATTTTCCTAAAAAGTCAGCAGTCACCACAAACTCTAAGCCCTTTACTATAAAACATGAACACAAACCTGTCTGTCTTGCAGCTCCAAAACCTGCAGCACCACAAACTGTTGCTACCCAGGTAGCTGAAAGACAGTCTGAGAATGAAAGGACCAAACCAGCTCTTTCAGTTACACAGTCCCAGGTAACACCATTAGCAGCCCCAGCTGTCAGTAAGGACAAGCTGGAACTCCCGTTCGTAAAGCCGCACAGGAGAACTTCAAGTCAGTATGTTGCCTCTGCCATTGCAAGACACATCAATGCAACCACCTTTAAATCTGACACTGTGGAATATGAGAAAGATGAAAACAAGCAAGGGGCAGGAGAGGTTAAGAATGAAGCAGAGGTTTCACCAAAAAGATGTATTATTGTGGCCAAATACAGCCCTGTGGAAACAGAATCAGCAGAAACAAGAGAAACACTTTCAAGTATTTTTGCTTGCAGTCAGAAAGCATCCCACAGATTTACACCTGGTGATAATTCTGGCATGGAAAACAAAGTAGTTAATATCAGGGCACCAAATCAAGCAACTCCTGTGAGTTTCTATAAAAAGAATGCCGGTGTCCCACTTACTAAATCCTCTTCAAAGGATAACAGTGCAGAAGATGAACATGGTTTAAACATCAAACAAAGTGTAGCAGAGAAAAAGACGGTGTTTGACCAGAAGTGTGAGACTTTGACCCATACTAATTCAGCCTCATCTCTCAAGTCTCCTGATCTCCAAGGAGTCCCATCCTCTTTCAGCCCATCTTTGCGAGTCACTAAATGGTGTCCCGCTAATGGTGTACAAGTTAGTTCACCTAAAGCTTCACCTGAGCTAAATGGTGCAGCAGCAAATGCAGAGTCAGAACAGGAGGAGAAACCTGATGATTCAGAAGTTAATACTGTTGGTGAACTGGATGCTAATGTGCAGACCAATATTTTTGGACCAAAGAAGAAGTTCAAGCCTGTCATCCAAAAGCCAGTTCCAAAAGACACATCATTGCACAGTGCCCTAATGGAAGCCATTCAAACAGGAGGGGGAAAGGAGAAACTCCGAAAGGTAAAGTGGAAACCTTTTTTAACCTGATCAGACTGCAGAGCCCTATATTCACCCTGTCAGACATCAGAGGTTTGGTAACTTGTACAGTTGCTGGTGAGCTGGAGAACACAAGGCATTTGAAAAATTTATAATGGCAAAATGCAGACCAAGCTGCTGCTTATTCTGCACATCCTGTATATTATGCAGTATCATGGCTGCTGCACTAGCTGGAGGAGGCAGAGGGTGCATAGACACAGATAAAGGAGAGGTAATTTAGGTTAGTCTAAGAGCCAAACCTTCATTTCAGGGTGTTATGTAAAAACAGGAACACACAGCATGGAGAAAACTTGTAAATACCTGCAGTGAAAGAAAATTGCATTTTGTTTTACTAAGGGATAACAGTATGCCACTGACTTCATGCTCAGGGGGTATGGACTGCATCTCTAAGTGTAGCATTAGTATCTACACATACCCTTATTGTTCAGTGTGAGTAAGGTTTTACAAGCAGGCCCCAAAAAAGACAAACTGATTAGTCTTCATAGTTTCCATTCTGGTAAAAGTGTCAAAAAGTGTTTCCAAGCTATCTCTAAGTAAATATCTAATAACAATATGAGGTTTATTCCCTTCATATTCTAGGTTTCAAACAGTGCACTAAATGGCAATCACAGGAAATCCTCATATGCTGAGCCAGAGAATGAGCGCTCAGCCCTACTAGCAGCAATTAGAGGCCACAGTGGCACCTCAAAGCTAAAAAAGGTAAGGAATCAAGATGGTAAGTGATCTTTGAAGTTCAGTCTTTTCCTTCTGAGTGTTTTGAATAAACCCAAATATCCCAAGAGAAATTGGGGGGGTAACCATATGCCAGAAGACCAGATATGACTTAGGCAGAGAGCATAGCAGGTTCAATTCTATTCTCTGCTGTGAAACTTAAAAATCTTTCAGATAGTGTGCTTTTAGCTGAGAAGGAAGCATGTGGAAATCCAAACCAATTACAGGGAATGATGACATCAGATGTTCATCATTTTCACGTTTAGGTGGGGTCTTTTTTAGAACGGTTTTGGTTGGAAAGGACTTAAGCATTATCTAATTCCTACACCTCTGCTTTGGGCAGGGACATCTCCCATTAGACCAGGTTGCTCAAGGCCCCATCAAACCAGCCCTTGAAAACCAGCAGGGATGGGGCATCCACAGCTTCTCTGCACAGAGAAGCTGTACTTTAGGAGTTTGCAGTTGGATTAATATATTTGCATTACCTACCATGTATATCCAATCCCAGCTTCCTGAAAACACACTAGCACTTCTTCATACATGCTGTTTATCTGCTAACATGGTGCAAGTTGTTTGCAAGTAATTGATGTTGATGTTTCATTAACATTCACCACAGCAGGATGATTCCTTCTCTCTGAAAGATTTATCTAATCATTAAAGCATCTCTTATTTCTAATAGCCAAAACCTGCATTGTTCTAGCCTTAGTTTTCACTCAGTTGACTAATCCGGCCAAAGATGTGTCCTTGGCAAGGAGGTTCCCATTTCCCTCGAGCAATGACTCAGTTCATTAGCACATATCCAGATAGCTGGCATGAGATAGAAAAATTCTCTTGCCTGTGTTAGGGAATTACTTCACCCCTCAAATATCCTACTGCCCTTGCTGCAGGTAGGGCACAGCTTCCTCTGAGCCTGTGAGCAGGATGTGCTAAGCAGCAGCAATCTTCACACATACTTAACTGCATTCTGCATTCATTAGGAATAAATAGCAATTTGTGTAAAAGAGGCTCTGACAATGAAGTCATCACAGAGACTTTTTGGAATACTTTCCTCTGGCAGAGAAGTTTTTGCCATGATTTTAAAGGGAGTTGCCTAGAAACCGTCTGCTTTTTCGCACCATGTCACCTGTGCTAGTTAAATCAGTGTGTTTATGTGTGCACAGGGTGCAATACAGATGTGCTGTCCCTTTCATGTTGTCTCAAATGTTCACCTTTTATCTAACATGACATGTTGCTCATATATATATTGTGTGTGTATATATATGTATAGGGAAGGAATATAATACAGGAGCTCTCTGTGGATTATTTTAGGGGAGATGAATCCTTTGATTTTTCACCACAGAAGCTCTGTTCTACAGTATGTCTGAGAAATTAATTATAATGGATCTGCTTGGAAACCTCCTATTTGGCCCATAGTACTGAATTTCCTAATAATTGCTGAATCATTGTAATTACTAACAATTCATCATGATTACTACTAGTAATGATATTAATGGCAAAAGTATCTCTTGACATAGTTGATGGAAAAGCTGGCTTAGTCTGAAAGACTGTCTTCTTCGCCTTCATGCATTTAAAGTAGGATGAGTTTCCAAGCTGGTCATTTGTGCAGAAAATTTAGTTTCTGAAATTCCACAGAAACACACTTGGAAGAATAATCAATTGATTTTGTTCTCAGTGCTTTAACGTGGCTTTCTCTGGTCTTTTTTTTCTTTTTTTTTTTTTTTTAAGTATGGCTGGAAACTTTAGGTTTAATGGCTTTTTTTTCAGTGAAGCTATGTCTGAGAGCTCAGATCTGGAAGAGCTTCCCTGTCATCTGAGATTATTTCTGTGCAGCCCGGACTGCAAAAAGTAATCATATTCCTGGGTGGCTACTGCAGCCATAATATATCTTTCTTGATTCCAAAACCCTTGTGGTTGCTTCCAAATTAATACCAAGTCCAACTTTCTCTCTTACCTTACATGCCAAGAAGAGTTACAGGATGCTGAAGCTCACAGTAAATAAAGATTGAGTTTCTGAGACAGACTCAATGCCAAGTCCTCGATGCTGGTAATCAGCCCAGCTGAGTGATGTGAGTGAGTAGTAACAGATGTTCAACCCCATGAGCAAACAAAAGTTCTACGGGTTTTCTATCATCCGAGAAAAGTGAAATCGGGGTACTGAAAATGCATTAAATGTCAAATAATTGCAGTTTAGCCATGCTTGATAGTAACCACCTTCTTTCAACTGCATGATGAGCAGATCTCCTCACTGGCCTCCCAAGAGCTGCAGCATTTTAGGGACGCAGAACAGTCCTTGCAGAAGGCAGAAGACCTTCAGGAAGAGCAGCTGTGTATCCCGCCTGCCCCTGCCCAGCCGCCACCACCACCTCCCATTCAGCTGTCAGCACCAGCTCCTAAATCCTCTGCCACAGCCTCAGGTAATCCAATGGAGGCAAGGCAAGCCCTGTTGGAGGCCATTCGCTCTGGTGCTGGAGCAGCAAAGTTAAGAAAGGTAAATGTACTTTTATATTTTACTGTGGATAAAACAACCTATGCTTGCTGTGTTTTCAGAACCATTTTTAAGCTGTACTAGGTGCAAATTTCTTTCTTCCATCAGAAGAAGGTACATGCACTATGTCCTCTAACTGAATCAAAGATCAGGAATGTATTTGAAACCTTTGAACAGCTAATTAAACATACCCATACATATACACAACCATGTGAACAGACAATGTGTTTTATTAAAGAGAACATCAAGAGCATGACTATAATTTCAGAAGACATTTTCATGACCTTTTCATTCTGTATTATCTGAGATAATACTGGATGTCCTTTAGACAAGGTGAGCCTAAGAAAGATCAGATATGAGACCCTGAAGCGAATTCATAAATAAATATTCTCTCCTAATTTCAGTAGTGTGTCCTAGACCTTGATTCCCAACACTTAAACCTTGATCACATGTGCTGAGAGCTGTTAGTAAAACTGTGAGGTCAATTTAATGTCTGCCTGAACTTTATTAATTGAATGATGTGTGTTTCACTTTCGTGGTTAGATGAGAATCGGTCAGCTCCCAGATGGCTAAATGCTCAGTTGCCTGTGTGTGATTTTTGGAGTAACTTCACTTATCTCTTTGATCAAAGTTTGTTCTTCCCAATCTCAAGTTACACTGTGCTTCTTGATAAAGAGAAGCAGATCAATTGTCCTGAGTGGAGGCATCCCAATATTACACTGTAGTATCCAAGAACAGACTTTGATCCAAGGACTTAAGGGAATGTAGAAAAGCAGATTAGTTTTCCCAACACATGAGTTGGCTGATGCCAACCATAAATGTGTAAATAGACTTCAACCTTGCTCACTGGTCCTCTTCTAAATAATTTAAAAATGCACTCAAATTTTAACATTCAAAAGTTGTCAAAAAAAAAATGGTTTCTGATAAACCATAAATTCCACAGGACCATACAAATGGCACAAACAAACCCATGTTTCAGGGAAATTTAAATCATATTCTGATTACATCCAGAATCTGGATGTGCAGGTAATTTTTCATATGAAAAAATACATCTGTGTTATGCATATGATTATGAGGAGCAGCTGAGTTCACACTCGGTTTGTTCAGCTTGGGGAAGGCTGAGGAGCAACCTCATTGCAGTCAGTGCCTTCCTTGAGGAGGGCAGCTGAGGGGTGGGCCCAGTCTCCTCTCTGTGGTGGCCAGCAATAGATCCCAAGGGAATGGAGCGCCCCTGTGTCAGGGGAAGTTCATATGACAGCAGGAAAAGTAGTTCTTCACCCAGAGGGTGCTCAGTCACTGAACTAGGCTCCCCAGGGAAGTAGTCACAGCACCAAGCCTGACAGAGTGGAAGGAGCAGCTGGACAATGCTTCTAGTCATATGGTTTAGTTTTAGGCAGTCATGGGAGGAGCAGGGAGTTGGATTCAGTGATCCTTATGGGTCCCTTCCAATTTGAGAAATTCTGTAATTCTAAGACTACAAATTAGGAAGAAGTCAGGCCTTTATTTCCCCACTTCACCAGTTGACAGAAAAAAATGGGACTTGGACATTCAAGGGTACTTCATGCAGTTGTTTTCTAGATACTTCCAAATTTCTTATTCTTCCAACTGCATTGCTCTTGCAGAAGTCTCTGAGGGGATCCATAGCTCTACTCATGAAAACAAGTCTTTATCATATCTTTGGGGATTTATTTCAAAACACTTGGATAACCAGTGCAGGTCATGAAAGTACACCAGATAGACTGATGTATTCTGCTAAATACTGTGCCTGTCTTGTATCATTTCCAAGACAGAATAATTTTTGCTACTTTTGACATTGAAACAACAGAAGAGTACATTTCACTATATAGGTCTCTTATGAAAATAAAAGAGAGCAGTGTTTTGTCCAAGACAGAGTGTGATTTTCTTATTACTGTGCTGTCCTTCCAGATATTGGATATGCAAGCTAGTCTTGTGTATGCCAAAGTCATCATGACACTTTGACATCTGAGATCTCATGCCCTTGATAACTGATTAAAGTAAAAATGTTGTCAGATTTCTGAAAAGGCTTTCTATCTAGTGTGTTTTAATATCTCTTCTAGTTTTATGTGTTTTATTGAGAGCCAAATTCTGATCCTACCCTGCAGTTGGACAACTTGTAACAGCAAAAGTTGAATCCATAGAGGAGAGAAAATACATAATAGCTGAATATCAGGGGTTGCTTCCTTTACCCATGTCTAAGGAACACTGACTTTTTTGTAGGCAGTGGCTCCCAGGTTGCTTTGTGCCAGGGCTGAAGAAAACCTTTTTCTTTGCTTTGCCTCCTCTGTCGAAGTCTTATGTTGTTGTGATTTGGAGATGTGAGCACAGTGCTGTTTTTGGCTTTGCTTTCTGGAAGAGTTTGGTTGCAGCAACTAGACAGCAGAGTAGGTAGTTCAGTTCAGTAATGGCATCTGTTTCTCTTCCATTGTCTTCTCAAAGTCTTCTGGGACAAAGGCTTCTGACAGCAGAGTCATTTATTTAAATAATATTGTGGAGAACTGGGAAAAATCTGTGTTGCTGACAGCAAAGTCATTTATTTAGCTAATATTGTAGAGAACTGGGAAGAATCTGTGTTGCATAATTATGTGTGACTCGGTGCTTATTTATGTGGGGTTAGTTGCAATGGAAGTAGATCAAACATAGCTGTCAGGGGAAGCAAATGTAAAAAGCAACCAATTGCCTAGATAAGGAGCATCCCAACAAACATGTGAGCTCAAGTAATATCTGTGAAAAGGCAGCTCCTCCACTCCTCCCCTGGTTACACAGCTGTTTGCTAAAGTCGTGAACTTTAAGGTTAAAAGATTTGCTGTGCAGGAAATGAGGAGAGAGGTTGCTGCAGGCTGACCTTGCTTAGCTGATAGTCAGGGTCTGCACAGCACAGTCTCTAATTGGGTCAGCCAAAAGAAGCCAGAACAGAAATAGATGCTTGAGGGAAATGCCAAGTAGAGGTAAGATAGTATATGCATAGCTCTCCTCACTCTTCCTTAATCCAGTTTTTGGAGTACTGTGCCTGTTTTGGCAAATAAATCACTCTTTGTTTTGAAGAAATGGCTTCTGTTTTATTGCACACTGTTGCTGTCCACAGACTCCTGAAGGAAAATTCTTGCAGGTGCCAAGCCCAGTTGAGCCTGCTCAGTCCAATGGTTCATCCCCAGTGCAGGGCAGTTCAGAGACCTGCCAGAAAGTGGTTACACTACAGATCCTACCCAAAAGAAAGGGAGACACAGATGTGTCACAGGAATGGGATGAATTTACCAACCTGGAGAAGACCTGACAAAGTGCAAGGAAGTAACCCTTTTCTTCAGTTTTTGAAATGTCTGTCAAGGAACCTGACAGGTGTTCAACACATCCAAAGTATAACAGCAAGCCGGGGAGGTGGCATCAAGTAAAGCCACCAGTCGTGGTGGGTTCCCTGGTGCCTTTGGTGGTTGCTTACAAGAAATGGACATGTCTCACTAGCAAGGAGGCTGTCCCAGCCATGGGGTCTGCCCTACGTGCAAAGGAGACTCATTGATCTAAGAAGTAAACAGCTCATCTGAGACCAAATTTTGGCTAATTCTTGTGGACAAAACTCAGGTCATAGAGCCTGTACCATTTAACATTCTGATTTTCAAAGTGAACTAGTGTTTTCCTTAAATTGTGTCAAACAGTGCCATATAGTTAAGATCTATATGTGCAGTTTTTAACTTCCTATTTGCCATCTCATAAAATGCAAAATAACGTAGCTAGAGGTCTGAAATTATCAATGCATGTGTATTTTTGTGTATATGTAACTTGCCTTGAGATTTACCATGATTATTTGTGGGAAAAAACCCATAACTACACATGCAAATAACCCATTAGATGTCTAGCTGTAGGTATAGTTGCAGCACAAGTCCATGCAGGATTAAAAATCTTACTCAACAAAGGGAAACTATAAAAGTTGCTTTAGCTTATATGCCATAAGCTCATTTTAGGTAGAGTTGTACCTAGGGATTTGGTAGAAATATTGCAGGGGAATGTGTCTGCACATGGTGGGGAAAGCAAGTTATATCTCTGAAGAACGGGCTGTTGCTCTTGGTAAAGTGATTGCTTTAGACCATTTTTTAATGGTATGTGCAAGGGAGATTCTGCAGCTTCCACGTATTTTCCAACAAAGACTGGAGTTGCACCGAAGTAGCCTTTTCTGTTTGTTCACTGAGATTTTAAAAATTAATTTGGCTCTATCACAGTTCCCACAAGCATTCATGGTGATGCTCGGCATCAGCATTAGGTCACGTCAGCTCTTGATACGTGCAGTGTATCATTCTGTTGGCAATCAAAGGAGCCAGGTAGGATAATTACTACACCAATTGCAGTGAGTCCCTGTGTTCTCTGGGATAATTTGGAGTTGGTTGTCAACAAGTAAGGCATCAATTGGAATTATGGCATGTTGAGTGTCTTCTAGGAAGCATGGCCTAGTTCCATACCTTCATGTCAAGCAGTGGGCTGTTCTTCTCACATAAGCAGAGAAGTGTAATTGTGAATGAACAAATACTGTTTCTTATCATCAGTATCTGTGGGGGCAATGAAAGAAATTACAGACTCAAAGCCACAGTTGATGTAGGCTTTGGTATGCTGGAAATGGGGCAGGAGGCCCAACTATAAGGTTGGCCAAGCTTGATATACAAGTAGTCAAATGAGCCTATAAAGTGATTCTAGTTCCCATGCACAGTGAGAGGCAGGCATTTGCATGCTGTTACTCTGTTTGAGTTGGAAGATAAAACATAATTTGAACTCTTCACCTTGCTAATAATTTATACCATGACCTATTATTTTCCTCAAGAATAAGGGTCAAAATGGAAAATCTAGACTTGATCAAATGCATTATTCCTGTTCAGCTTTTGTGGTGACCTTAATGTATATCTCTCTGATAGAATCAAAGCTCAGTAACTTTGAATTTGGAAGAGCACCTTAGCATATGTATTTAAAATTAATCACATGCTTAGATGACCGGAGGAGTGGGAAGGAAGATAAGCATTTGTTTAAGTGTTTTCCTGAATCAAAGCCACCGGGAGTTTCCTTCATTCAATCAGGAAGCAAAGTACTCATCAATTGATTTTTATGGCCAGTGACAGCTAACCAATACAGAACAGATTTTGACTGACAGATGTTGCATACTTGCAGCCTGGGCTTCTGTTCATTCCACAAAATGAAGGAATTTCACAGAAAAATGCATACCTATGCCCTAGAAACAACACAGTTGCAAACATAATACCTAAGGATATCTGAGGTGTGGGTTTTTTAGGGAAGGACCAAGTGATATAGCTAGAAAAAAAAAGCAGATAAGCTTAAGCAGTCTCAAGGAGCAGATGAAGAGACCAAGTTTGAAAACAGCCCCACGGGAGAATGTTTGGTTAACAATGTCAACAGTTGGAGGTTTAAAAATATCTTCAATGATCATGTGCTTTTTTCTCTGTTACAGGTCCCTCTGCTCGTTTGAATCATATAAAAAGAATAGGTAACTGGAAAATCTAGCCCCATATGCACCCATAATCATCATTCAAAGTCTGAAGTGGCAAAAAACATCAAGAAGTTTAGTTTATTCTCTTGACTACAAGCCAAAATAAGTTGTAGTTAATTTTCTGTGTGTTCCTGCATAATGGTTCTAAGGGGAAAATATGTTGCTCTGCTGTAAAGCCTCTGTGCCAAGGAATTGTGTTTTGCCTCTGAATATTTAAGGTTGCCAATAAACTATTCTTGTTGGCAGGTTAGTAAGAATATAAACACTGTGCAGTCCTGTGTTAATACTTAATTGTGTTTATGGGCAAAACTAAAAGCTTTGCTAGCTATCTGAAAAGTAATACTCATTTTCAGCTGTTAAAAATATGTAAGTATTTCAAACTATTGCTTTTTTTTTGATTTCAAGAAGGGCTGTAATCGATTAGGGTGAAAACCAGAGTAAAGATCTATAAAAACCAATCACAAGAAAAAAGTTATGATACCCAAAGTGTCATATGCTGGGGTCATTGGTTTTTAAAATTAAATTAACTTTGTATCTCTGCTGGAGCTCTGAGAAAGCAAGCAATCAATAATGAATGTGAGACAGTGTCTATTGAAAAGTTACTTATGGGATATGACGTATGGAATGCTAATGTGCAGAGATATGCTGAACCCTGGTAACAAACATGGCACTTCAAAAATATTGAGCCACCTTAAAGGATCTCTGTTTGCAGCAGACTGTGAAGGTTATAAATGAGATTCAGAGTATAGAGGTCCAAGATGTAAAATTCATTCTGCACTGTAAAATGAAGTGGAGCTGGTTTATATCAGTATCCAGGACTTTTGTGGTCTATATTTCAGGTCATGCATGAGTTGGCCCTTGGTTTCTAATTCAAATGGTTGTTGTAATGTTGTCTCACAAGTATTTATAGCAGCATCTTTTTCAAATGTTAACTACTTTGGTATTTGTTGTTGTACATATTTTGAAAATATTTCGTTAAATTGATTAACTTAAAAAGGACAAATGAAAATGCTTTTTCACATTTCCTATATTGTAATGAAACTGAAGAAGAGGAAGTTTGTACATTTACATTTTTATAATCACAGACTACAGTGGTGGCAGATTTTTTCTTTAAGCTGGAATTTAAAATGTATAGCTATGGACTGTTGAAAGCACAAGAATATTTAGCCATCTGCATTTAATGTGACTATATATTATATATTGTAACATATTGATGTCTGTTAGTGCCACAAATAAAAACAAAATCAAAACCTGACATGACTTTAAAGGCTCTTTTTTTGGTCAAATATTTTCCATTTACTGAAAGAAATTAGAACTAGAAATGGACTTTAGCAAAGCAGCATGCTGTGCACAGTATCTCAAGTCTAACATAAAATATCTCAAACCAGGAAAGTGCCAACAACTAACAGTTTAGAAGAGCAGTAACAATCACCAGCTAGGATCAATATGTGAGTTATATACATTTCAACAATGATGGAGTACTGGAAATGTTCCATTTCCTCATTAGGGAAGCTTATATATTCAGAATTAAGGTGCTCTTTTGCACCCTAGGATAAATAAGATCGCTGTTGATTGTGATTATGCTTCTTTTGCCTTTAAAGTCTTCTCGGTGTGCTGGAGATCAGAAGGACTAATGTTGAAAATGCTATCACAGGAAAGGATTCAGTCACTCATAAGTTTGATGCTGTAGTATTCCTCACTGCAGCAAATACTTGTTCTTTGGCTGGCCACTGCAAAGCAAATTTCAGTTCATCTCTCCTTCTTGTTCTTAGTGCTGCCTGAAGGCCCTGGGTGCATAGCCCTTCTTCCTAACACCCTTTTAGTGTAAAAGGTTATATGAGTACTTACTTTTCAATGTAAGGGATTTGAAACTGGATTTTTTGACAATTGATATTGCCTCTGAGTTTCACAACACAAACGTTCTGGTTCTGGGCGCTAGCACTATATAGAATTAAAGTTCCTGAGTTACATTCATAGACAAACTTCTGAGTAAAAGCTATAAAAACAGCTACAAGGTAAGATGTCATCTTCACTTTGACAGCAAAAAAAAATAATTACAAAAACTCTGATGGCTTAGTCACAACTCAAACTAAAAATGGAGGGGGAGTTCAGCTACCTACAGTGGGAAGCCTAGGCTGGGTGTTCATTCCCTTCCCATGTTAATGGAAGCTGTGTCTGCTCTTAAACTGTCATCCAGGTGCTGCTGAACTCTTGGTAGGAGCTCAGTTTAACCCCAAGTAAATGCAGATTTTACTGTAAACCCATTTATAATGAAGTCTAGTTACGGGTATGACCCTTCCATATAGTAACTTTCTGTTCATGCTTTTAGTAGTAATAATGGTTAGCTCATTCTGAGTTAAAAGAAAAACCCTGAAATGTGTCTGGTAAAGACATGGCCTTCTCAGCACCAAATATTTTTATCTATATGGCTGCTCTTACTGTCCCACACTGTTTGCTAGTGCAGACACAGCCAGTGTCTAGAGATGTTGCCCAGGTTACACCCTGACATGTCCTGTCATGGCACAGTCTGCAAGCTCCTTTCTTTTTTGAAGGACTGCAAGAAGGACAGGGGAGCTCCCCTTTTCCTCAGTCTAGATTGTCCCCACATGCTCTTGCCTCCGTTCAACCAGAGGAAAGAGTTGGATAAGTGCCTGATTCATACAGCCCTTTATATTTTCTTTTTTAGTAAGAGATTGAAAGTGGAAAAATGGTATCACCACAGAAACTGAATGGAGAATTTGGATTTGGTATGTTTATATATTGTACACGTATAATTCAATGTTCAAGGCTTAAAGAAATCTAATCTCATGTCTCAAAAATTTCTACTTCTTCCCTCCAGTTTTTTTACATGCTTTGGGGGATTTTTTTGGTGTGGGTTTTTTTTTTAGGTTGAGTTTAGACTGTTACTCACCCATGAAGTCAGCATTAGATCTCTCTGATTAGATATTTAATTTTAAACAATACTTTGACTTAGAGGAGTTCATTCTAGATTCTTTTTTTTTTTCAGTAAAGACAGCCTGTTAACATTAGTCATGCAAAGTATTGGACTGAAAGGCCTCGACATGCACATCAATCTACAGAGTTTCAAACATGGCAGGGTTCAACTTCCCCAGCTCATACAAGTGATTTGCACTATTTATGCTACATTTGCCACAGCCAAAAATTGTCGCTTCATCAGTGTGTAGGAGAAAGAAAGAGAACAAGAGATGCATTTATGAAACAATGGAAAACGACACCCTGAGATGGTTTTCCCTCTAACCTCTTCAGAAAAGAAAGAAGCAGTTCTATTGTTGAGTGCTGCTTAGCATTAAGCACAAGGTTTAATTTGAATCCAAAGATTTGCACAAATCTTGATTTGAATCGGTTTGTCTCAATGAAATGTTTATAAATTGGTTCTTTGTTGGTGCAATATGAAAAATAGTTGTCTTCTGCAACTGTTAATTAGCAACTTTTACACATGTAAAGTATTTATTTGCCTGTATTGTTTCTCATCTCTAATCCCCTACTGGATTACATATGCATTATGTGTACCAACGTGCTTTGCCTGTGAGACTTCTGTTAAGATTTATTGGACTATTCCCATTGTTACTCCATTTGTTGCTGCTGAGCACACACAATAAAATACTCCGTGCTCCTGCTATATAGCTTAAGCTGTCATAATGGTTGTGTTTCTCCACTTGTAGAAAATGACCTTTGCAATGAAAAAGTTCGTTTTTAAAGATAAAATGAAACAAATTCCTGATTTTTCAGTAATGTTCACCTAGATTTTGTGCACCACTGTTTTGATCTGCTTTTTCTTTTTTGTTGCTCAGTATGGCATGGAGTTTGATTCACAGCTGATGGCTTCCTTTGGCTGGAGAAAGTTTCCCTGTAGTTGAATTCTCAGGGTTTTTCATCAAAGTATGGTAAGATGGATGACCCTTTCTAAGAGCAAAAAGGTACCTTTTTGGTTTTTTGTTCTTGTTACCAAATGTAATTATTTGTTAAATGAGTATAATTTGCCTAAATACTAGCAGGTTACATGATGCTGCACCAAAGTCCCACTATCCTCTGTTTGTCTACCTACTTTTTGTTCTTGTTTAAACAATTTCTGATTTATTGCAGTATTGAAGACTTCAAAAAGAGAGAGAAAATAGAACTACTTAACAGGAATATTGTGTTTTTCACACTTAAGGAGTTTAGGAACAAGCTCACTTCCATAGTCTGTTCCTTCCCATCACTCATTCCATATGTACAGGAGCACGCGCGCACAGAGTCTCCTTCGTCACTTCAGAAGGTCAGGAATAGTTAAAAAAGCATCTTTACCACGGGATCCTTTTCCATTTTTAACAGTAGCTTTTTTTGTCCTGTAAAATAGGAACTTCCAGAAAGTCAGGGACTAAGTTTTGGTGCAGTCACAGCAGCTATACACAGTCACTGCTGCAAGCAATGTCAAATCCATCTCCATTTAATGCTATTTTCAGCCAATTTCTTTTCCTTTGGTTTTTTTTTTTCTTCTTTCCTTTTTTGTCTGTGAACTGATAAAAACATGTATGTGCCATGTCTCTTTTCTGAGGTCATTATTGTGCCTGAAGCCCTGAAAGGTTTTCCCCTGAACAAAGCATAGTGGTGTTGCAGTTGAACATCAGACTGAAAGAGGACATTTATTCATACACAAACACCACTGTCCAGTTTGCAAGTCAGTAGCTGGAAAAGGAAACCTTATTGAAAGAACAAGACTGTGGAACATCATTGTCTTCTACATCAGAACCTGTGTTTACTGTAACAGGAACAAAGCAAACACAGTGCAAATAGGCGTGGGCTTCCTTTGTCTTGTTCCATGCATTCAACAGAGGGGTTTCTGTCAGAAGCACTGGCATCTGGCCCTAGTAGTGCTTGGCACGGGTGAGTGGGTCACAACTTGAGGGTACGGATTTGGGTGGTACCACTGATGGGTTGTGTCACTGGTTTGGGCTTTTTTTGCCTTGTGATAAGCCAAAATGTGGTTTGATTTAGCCCCTGCTCAAGACTGCAAACCAAGTGCCTGTGCTGCAGCAATGAGCAAAGGCTCCACACGTGGACAGCAGTTGAGGTGGAGAGTGATCCATGATCCAGTGTGTGCCAGCTTCAACACCCAGATGCCAGTGGCCAGTGCAATCTCATCTTCTTAAGCCAGAGGTAATGATAATGGTGAAAGGAAAGGGAAATGGATGCATCTGCCTTCTGACAGAACCTAGGAATAAGCCACATGTAATTCAAAGACCTGCAACCCTCCCTGCCCCAGCAACACCTAACAGTGCCAAGGACATGTGGAAGATGCCTCAGTAAGGAGTAGGTCCACCAAAAGTACTGATAGATGTGAATTTTACCGACAAGATCCTGAAACTGCACATATCTCTGATGATACAGCTATCTGGTGGGTTAACATGCTCAAGACCAGCCTAAAACTCTCCCCAGTACAGACCCCTTGCTGATAAAATCCAGCCCTCAGTCCTTCAGTCAGCTCAGGAGTGGGTATACCTGGCTTGTTCCCCAGCAGCAGCACCGCAGAGCAGTGGTTTGGCTGCCCGCACAGTGCATGCCTCCTCATTCATTAGCCTCGCTGCTAATGTTCCAAACTTCCCAACTTATGGAAGGAACTGTCAGAGGCAATTTGCAGACAGCCAGTGCTGCAGAACTGCAAAGAGTTATATTTTTATGTGTTGATGAATAATTTAGCAACAATTCTGCGTTATGTAAAATTACTGCTTTACTGCTACTGGGGCCAATGTTCGTACAAAGTGTTCTAAGCCCAGTTATACAAGTTAAAGCTTGCTGGTTTTATCCTATGCATCTGTCATTAGAGATAATTTTTCCAGGTTCAAACCGGGAAGCAGTTTTTCATTCCAGGAGAGGGAAGTTCCACATCCTCATTCTCCTTTATAGTCCTGATCATCGTACCTATTTGCAAATGGTCAGTTTTGCACTGGGTTGTGCAGGAGCGCTGGTTTTCCCCACAGAGGACGCTATGTGATGCATTTCCATATAAACGCCATGGAAGTCATCAATCCTCCAGACCTTTGCTTTATACTACAGAGCAACCTAAGACATATTTTCATGCAGAGTGGCCACAGGTTTCATCCCCCTTCCCTTGTGAATGAAGCCTGTGCCCTTAATGTGGGCAGGGAACACAGAATATGGGCAGATGTAGATATATCTGGTTTTGGTTTCAGGTTGGATGTTGTTCCTTTGAGATTCCACCTATTCTATACTCAGAGTAGGATTAAAAGATTAGGGAAAGAAAAGAGTATTATTGCCCCCCAAAAGCACACTGTAAGGGTAAAGTTAGATTGAAAACCTACAGTAACTTAATATGGTCCACATCCAGAAATGGAGAAACTCACAGGCTTCCTTAGGATTCTGCATCTCAACAACTGCTTCTGCCGTAGTCTACAAGTGTTGCCAAGAGATGCTTAGTTGCAAATGCAAATATGTTCAAGGCTGAAGGATCAAAGAGCAATTAAATTAAAAACTGCTGACAGGTCAATCTTAATAGTCATTTCCATGCTGAAATAAGTCAATAATTCTTAGCATGCAATAAATCTTACCACATAAAGGTGGGCTTGCATAACAGGAAAATGTAGTAAAATATAGCAATATATTTTATGCAAATGCTTTTTAAAAGTAATGAGTAGCATGTTTTATTCATCTTGTCCTGGCATCAAAGCGGTCAAGAAGACATTGGACTTCTGGAATGGGTTAATCCTCTGCAGCAGCAGTGTGCTCAGCAGGCAGAATACCTTCTATTTATATTACTATTTACTTATATTTGTAAATACAAGCCTTAATTGAGCTCCTGAGTCCTGCTGTGTTTGGTACTGTGCAATCATCACCTAAGTGACTGTCCCTGCCCCAAAGACCTTTACAAACTAGAAAAGTCAGAAGAGGAGGATGGGAGCAAAGCAGTCCTGTGACTTGCCCGAGGTCACCCAAGTTGTTCGTGGCAGAGGTAGAACTGGAGCTTGGGATTCCTGTGCCATTCTTTGGTCCTGTTTTCCAAGTCATACAGCTTCCTGGCCTATATACTAAATACAGTATGTATGGATCATATAAGAAACAAACTCAACCTCTCTTGGTATCGTTCAGTCTTCAGAGAGGCAGAGAAAACAGCTGTTCCCCTGGCCTTTGTACCAGACACCTTAACATGCCCTTGTGTTTCTATCTGTTCTCTTGAATGCATTAAGTATGAAATATTAGATAATGCTCTTAGGTACTTGTGTCTGTAATGAGACACATCTCCAACAAACGCATAATACAGGAGGGATTTGGAATCCAGCTGCTGAATTTAAAACAGCTTTTCGGCGTGACAGAAGTTCCCCGATAGTTAAATAGCCAACATGTCCATCGCAGCTTCCTGCCCACCTGTAGCTGTACTGCCCACTATCCCCAAGGGAAGATCCCAGAGGAGAAGGTTCCTGATACTGCCGCTTCAGCAGTGCCCGAGTGCCTTAACAAGGATCTTTCTATTAGCCCCTGTGTAAACACAGGATGGCAGCCCGGGCAGGCTACACCGGGTGGAGGGAGCACGGATCGTTTTAAATCGTTTGCACGTTCTAAATCACCGGGCATGATCTGCGAAGAGTAGATCTTGTGTTACACACTGCACTTGGGAGGCAATGGAGACTATTTCCAGCTAATAAAATTCGCAACAAATGACCCGGCACAGGAGAAGTCCTGTTCTCAAGGAAAAGCCTTGCATCAGCACAGGCTCACAACTTGCCCTTCTTTTTGCAGTGGAAAGACTGAAGATTTTAATCCAATTCTAAAACAAGTCAAAACTTGGTGAGCACAGTAATTGCACAGACAAAAATAAAGGGGTTGAGGACAACCTGTACGTCCCTTCATCCCTCCCTTTTTTTTGCCTTGATTCAGAAGAGCTGCTCTTAGGCTTCTGTGGTCTATGGCAAGAGGCAGTGCCTCATTTCCAGAGAGCTTTTCTTGGCATTAACTGACAGCATAGAGCCCAACTCCGGGCAATAGCATGCTGCATGTTCCCAAAACTGTGAACAAAAGGTGAGGATTTCTTGTTTTCCTCAGAATGCAAGTACCATGTTACATGTCTAAAGATGCAGTGTGAATGAGATTTCAAAATTAATTTCAACCAGTTCCCTTTGCATACCTTTTACCAGAAGAAAGTTTTCCACTGTTACCAAAAATGGCAAAAATGCCCTTTTTCCTCATATGCCCAGGACAGTAAATCGTCACAAATAAGCAAAGGTAGCATTAGAAAAAATGGGTTTAACATGCCAAGGGAGGTTTCTCCCAAGAGCAGGCAACATTATTCTCCACAGCAGCAAACCAGTCCAGCACTGAAGTCTGCCAGTGAAATACCAAATGGAAGATGTATACCTGGCTTTATAAAAAATACATTCCAGCTCTACCTGACCTGTGCCTAGGAGCAGATTTTATTTTTCAGTGTGTGAGGCAGAATTTTCAGAGATGAAGAATGATGAGTCAGACCCACAAAATCATGAGACCAGTATCCAGTATGATGAGGGTTGCATTTTTCTGTTTTTAAGGGAACAGGTTCTGCCGTGTGGTTTGGTCTGCCTGATTTCTGAAACTCCTTTGTCTGTCTGTGGGGTGTGGGTAGAGCTGTCAGCACCGTCCTCTCCTACTTTGTCCCCCCAGCTGTGCTGCGGGGTCAGTCAGGGAAACCCAAAGTGGCCCCAAAGGCATGAGCAGTTCCAGGAGAAGGGATGTTGAGTCAGCACAGTGCTCGGGCAGCCCTAGTGAGCACAGCTTCTCACTCAGCCCCTGTCCACATCAGTATCTCTACACAGGGCATTAATTGCTGCTTAGAAAGGAAAAGAATGAGAATAAGAGGGATTAAAGTACAATATTCCCTGCAAGCACTGTCATTCATGCTATCAGACTACTGAATATTTGACCCACATTTGCCAGTGAGAACTGAAAGGTAGTTCAAGCCAGTGCTCAAAAAATAGTCGGCCAGATTACTTATTAAGACAGTTTTTGTAGCATTGAGGGGGGGGGAAAAGAGACTGTCTTTAAAGTCTTTGCTCAGGCCTGTTCGACTCAGGTTTTGTACTGGTACAGCTATTTCCATTTGAGGTGTGATATTTTTTACTGAAATAGATGAACCACCAGCTGGGGACACTTGTACTGGCACAACGGTGCTTTATGCTGGTACAGCTTATTCGCCTGCTTGTATGGAAATCGAAATTTAAGCATAAATAAGCTTCTTTATACTGCTAGAACTGTTTCTACCCTAGGGAAATTAAACCATTTTTACTGTACTAGTGTAGTTACAGTTTTGTGTGTAGCCAAGCCATTGCAGTAGCACACCTTCTGTGTAGAAAAGCCCTCATGGCAGCCAGTGCCTCGCTGTGCCAAAAAGCTGCAGAAAGTCAATGAGATTATTCAGGTATTAGTTATTTCACTGGATCAGGCTATCAAAATCTCATGGAGGAGGAGGACTTCTTTAATTTACTTTAGTTGTCTGCTAAAATAGTCCATGTATCTGGCATGGTTTTCCTGATATCTAGAGGCAGCAGACAACAGATACAAGAATCAATTTTTTGTAACACATTGCAACAGGAAGAGTTACTTTTTACGATGTCTTCATAAGTTCGTTTTACGGGAGAGGAATAAAGCTTTGGTAGCAGAAGCCTGTCACTGTGAGTCTCTCTGCTTTGGAAATGAACATCCTTCCCTTGCTCACACCTGGGTATCTCCAATTTAACTCAGCACGATGTAGAAGCAGAAAGCCATTATCCTGTGAGATAATAGCCTATTCAGTTGTCATCGCTTACAGACAGTGTATGTTAAGCAAAAAAAAAGAAGAAATACAACTTTTAAGAGTAGTCAGCAATTATGTGAAGCTTTTCACCTTAGAATGCCTAGCAAACCCTAGTTATATTTAAACTCACATGCTGGAGTATGTCTATCTGTGTGGGTGCTTTGTCCTTTTGTATATGCTCTATGTAAACATACCAGGAAGATAGGCAACACTCACAGGTATGTAACAGGAAATGCTTGAGCTGTGCACAGCACTGGTTGGGAAATGGTTGAGCTCCTGCTGGTGGGACTCCTGTGGGAGGGGAGGAAAGGGAAAGGAAAGGCAGGACTTTGTTTCTTGCAGCCTCTAGTTGTGCTCAGAAATGGAGTCGGCCTCTCCATTTCGGTGATAAGAGAAGCAACTTAAGGAATCAGGTGGAAATGATTTTTAAATACCTGCTGACAGTATGATTACTTACGGCATTATAGATAGAGTATGCAAGTTGGTGACCCAAGTCTTTTCCCACTAAATACAAATTCACAGTCTTCCTCTCTTTGTCTGTAATAATTTAGAGGTCATTTTGGCAGTGTGAAAAATGGATTAATTCACCTGCTATCCTGATGGCCATTATGGGAAAATCACAAAGTCAGGGAAGTGCCTTGATTTTTACGACTGAAGTCTTCTGCAGACACGAGTCTATTATTCAGCTGCAGAGCTCTGTGGCCCTTGAAGCTGAGTTGCAAGGGTGAAGGTCACTGCTCTGCCAGTAATCACATTGCCATTACACGAAGTTTTAATCAGCAAGTACTGGGCAGATACAGCTCCAGTACCATACTGTTAAATACAATGGAATTTGCCCCACAGATGACTGTAGGTCCTTGTTGTTAAATCAGCTCTGCCTGTTTAACTTTCAGCTGCAGATTAAACATATGAAATGTGCCATAATCCAGCTTTTCCCACATCAGAGGCTTGAAGAAACCACTTTCCTGTAGCATTGCATATAAAGAGGTAACATTTCTTCATTTGCCTCACATATCAAGATTCAAGGTAATCAGTCATTCATTCTACATCATAAATAATACATGCACCCAACCAAACACAAAAGGCTGTACTTCTGTCTGTTTTCCCTCCACACTTTAATAAGATCCTCTGAATTTCAAGATGAAATGTGCAGTCTCATATTTAAATCATTAGGTCCCTGTGTGGTATTTTGTCTCATTTTTGCAAGGTCAGGGTGCCCAATGCGGTCAAAGAAAGGAGGAAAGATAATGACTTTATCAGCAGAACAAAAAACTGATTCAGGGTGAAGAGGAAATAGGGGACCCATAGAGGGTAAAGGCTTGGTGGGGATTTGCAAGGGAGCTGGAAATCAGTGGTTTCAGACTACGGTGAGCTGCATCTTCCCTGTGGTACCGTGTCCTGCTGTAAGGAGCCCTCAGCTCCTCTGTCAGCCCTTTCCCAGGCTTGGATATGTTTTGCTGAAAGGGTAGCAGTCCAGCTTTCAAAATACTTCTGGCAATTTGAGGGAAACTGGAACAGTCACCCAAACAAACCAGAATTTCACAATATCAATATGCGTCCAATAGCTAAAACTTCCTGGTTGCTGTGCAGTTTCTGGCCATGATTCCCTGTTTGGAGCAGAGGATGGTCCTGAGAACCGGTAAGCCCGGGTTACATTTTTGCCTCCTCACGGCCTTCCTCCGTGACCCAGGGCAAATCACTCCATTCTTGCATGTCCCGGTTTCCAGGCCTGTGTTCATACAGGATATCCTCTCTGCTGGCTTCCCCTGTCCTGTGTGCTTCAAAGGAAACCTGCCAGAGGATGAAGAGGGGGCTAAATTGCTGTGCATCTGTTAAGCACTGGGAAGGTCCAAATCATAAGCTGTGGCTGTGGTCCCCCTAACATGTGTCTATCATAATAATGTGATTATTTAATCCATCTTGCTTCCCAGGCTGTTGAACTGCAGATATTGATGGTGGGTGGCTGCCTCAGAAAGGTGGTATGGGTAATGTTTGTGAGACACTGCATAGATTAAACATGCTAAGTTATCTTTACTGCCAGGTCCCAGCAAGTGCTCATATGAATGCACCGGGCACAGAAGTATCAAAATAAATCCTACAACTTATTAGTTTTAGCCCAAGCAGAAGCAGGACCTCAATTACAAACCAAGGAAGAGTGAGACAAAAATTTGCCAGGCAAGGTACGCTATATTCTCATGTCATCTTTAAATAACCATTTGACAAAAATGTCTTGCCTATAAATCCAGATAGAGACAGACAATTGAACTCCAAAGCTAGTTTATAAAAAAAGGTTTCCAAAGCCCACATGCTTATGAGTTATCTTGGACTACAATAACCTGGGCAATAGCAGGACCCCTCTTGGCAGTGACAATTTAGGGACAAAATAGCTACAGAAGTGCATGATTCAATGTAGAGTGTTGAAAGAGTAACACTTGCAGAAGTGTCATGCCTTGCCCCCTAGTTACACCCATGGTAAATTTTGTCCAGCTAATTAAGTGTTCTGTGGTGCTCAAAGCTGCTCTCCCTCTTCTGTGATGCCCCTTACAGGACCTTCCAGTAAGAAGTGAGGAGATCACAAAGGACCTTTACAGGTAATTAACTAAGCTCTGGGGGTGGTCCAGCAAGTGCAACCACATGACAACTTCAACACAAGCAATCTCATTCAGTCATCGTCCAGTTTGGGCTAATTGTGCTCTTCTGGCAGATTGCTTCTCCCACCAGGACAGCTGTCCCAGGCACCCAGTGCAGTGCTGAGCTCTGGCTTAACATGCTTTGCTCCCACCGTCTCCCAGGCACAATTTCCAGCTGTGGTTCTGGGGGCAAGAGCAGACCTTGGCAGCTGGGATGGAGCTCATGGCATCACTGCTTGGCAAAGAGGTCAGAGATTTTCAGAATCCAAAGTCTCCTCACAGCCAGCACAGCCAGACCATAGTGGTCAACAAATTGCAGACCACAGAGCAGTCACAGACCCAAACTGAAGATTATTCATGAGAGGAATAGATTGTTTCCCCCTTCAATTATCTTTTTACTACTGAAAGAAAAAAAAAATCCTTTAATTATATGTGGTTTCTTTTCAAGTCCAAGGGTTCAGGATAAACTAGCAGGTTTAAGAAAGAAAATGTCCAAACAGGAAAAAATGAAGAATTCTGACTATTCAAAACACATATTATTTCCTAATGATTTTCCTCTCTTCTGTAAGATGCTGAAAGAAGATGGGCTGCTAGACATATTCCTGAACAACCTTTTGTACGTGATGTATCTAGAAATTGAAATATGTACAATGAGTTATATTGACTGCCTTGTACTTAAATTAATCACAACCCAGATGGAATGCAAAAGATTTTACACACACACACACATATGTACACACAAGCAGGTGTCTTACCTCCTGAGGAGGTTGAAAAGGAAACCTGTAAAGTGATGGATGAAAAAATAAGAGCCCTCCCTATGTTTGTTTAAATATGCATCCTCTGCAGTGCTTATCTAAGCCCGGAGCTCTTAGAGATGCTGATAAGCATGACAGACCTATTAAAGCCTCATTTGAAAATCTCCAGAACATGCACCCAGCCCCATGTCGACTGAAACCCTGCTGTCCTCAGAGCCCCCAGGCTCATGAAGAAACATTAGTGATTAGTCTAAAAAAGCATGGTATGTTTCACCTCTGTGCCTCATCACTTCCAGACATAACTGGTAAGAGTCCACAGCTCCCTTCTCTCCTCTGCAAATGCTGCTCAAGCATCAATAATTACGTTGTCTTCAGATCCTGACTCACGGCCCAACTTCATCCCTGGATCCTGTGCCACACATTTTAAGCCAAAGACTGAGGTTTTCCCTAGAAACTCCCTTCCTAGCTTCCCTTGCTCCTCCTGGCAAGCAACCAGATCAACTGCTAAGATAACCCTGGCTCCTCCTGAAAAACAACTGCATGAGCTTGGCTTTCTTTCTCCCAGAGGGTGCAGGCCTTTCCAGCTGCCGAGATGGCTCAGGCTACCTGGAGGGATTTTTCTGATGCACAAAAAATCTTATGGAGGGAAGAAGAAGTCATAAAGAGGGCAGGGGCAAGGAGCCCCCTTTCAAAAGCAGCCTGGTGTAGTGTGCACCCCAGAGCGTGGCAGGGCCTCAGCAAATGAACTCACTGGTGATGCCCTTAAGCCCTTCTTACACATGCAGTCCTAGACATGGAATCTGGGCTAGTTTCTGGAGTAACTATGGTCCTATGGGGTCATTTGACGGAAGACAGTCAAAGGTGAATAGCAAGAACCTGTTCATACTTGGTTTCATTTAAGCACAGTCCCAGTAGATGGGCGTCAGTGAAGGAATGACTGTAAGTGCTCTCCATGTCTTGAGGCCTCCATTCTCCTACCCCACCACAGGCTATTGAGTTAATAGCCTCCGCCATGACTGGTTTGTCTCACAAATCTGCTTCAGCAAGAGTGTAAATTTTGCCCTCAGATCATGAACAAATGTTTGTCAGTGACAGAGATCAAATTTTTCTTCAGCTCTACGGATGTTTCATAAATCGCCACTCCCTTTTGCCATGTCTTGTCTATTGTGATTGTCGTTAACTTGTGAACTTCCTAAAGCAAAATTTCCCATGGGGATAAAGCTGGAAGTGGTCTTTTTGCTCTGCTGATGCAGGCCACGCTTAATCTCTTTACAGATCATCACTTTTCTAGCTCTAGGCTTTGGAACCTTAATAGCAGCTGAAAGGCAGTTGCAGTCCTTCTGTCCCTTATTTAAGCCTAGTCAACATGTGTTCCTGGGCAGTTTATAGTTCTTCTTCCCTTGGAAGAAGAAAACGTTGGAGAAATGCTGTAAAACTTGTGAGTTGAAAAAAGGGGCTAAACATTCTCTTTCATTGACTTCATGTTCAACCACAGCAAGCTCTTAGGTCTAGCCCTGCCTCTCTCTTCTCTGCAAGTTCAAACCACATCCCCATGTCAGGTAGCTGCTGTCAAGGGACCAAAAGGGTGTTTTCTCCCTTCTGCTGAGATACAGGCTTGCTTGCAGCTATGTAGCTGAAGAGTGTATTTGCACAGCAGAATAGCTGGTAGCTATTGTGGTAGAAATGGGCTCTGTAGCCTGCTCAGCCTTGCAGGTAAGTACCTGCCTGCTTAACAAGCTGTTGTTTTGGGGCAATTTTTAGGATCATCTTGTATTACAATAGCCCAAGCTTAAAAGCTTTGATGTCTCTTTGATAGCAACTTTTGTTTAAGACAAGTTTTTTCCTCTGTTATTACTCTTAAAGTGCACATGGAATCCTAAAGTGTTTGCTTAATTTTTTTGACCTATAAGGCGGTTTTCTGATAGCCTTGTTCATGCCCGTTGAGGACTAATGAAGTGGATTGTGAGATTTCTCTACCATTTGCTGAAGAGGCAAGGCCATGTGGATGTTGAGAAACTGTCTGTCTCTACTGCTGGGAGTTCAAAGTGCAGAAGCAAAGAGCTGAGCACATTTGGGTTCACCCGCATGGTTGCTTTGCTAGTGGTAGTAGTACTCCACAGGCTCTCCTGCTACAAGGCACAGGCAGATGGCTTTCTCCCAGTCCTCAGGCTCACATCAAATATGACAGCAAGAGGCATGCCTGAAAGCCTGAGCTGTAAGAAGAAAAAGAGAGAGAGAGAGAGAACCTGAATTTCGGAGCTAAAGTTTAAAGAAAATACAAAAACAGCTTTCCTATCTTTTATGAGAAGAGAGAAGTGGTCAGGCAGGTAGACTGGACTTTTTGTTATGGTTCTCTTTAAGGCCTTAAAGGAGTTGAATAAAAGGCATCATCTCATATCTTTCTTTTCTAAGGATACTGAATATAATATGTGGTTTTATCTGATTAGAGAAGCAAAATCCTGACAGAAGGGAGAAAGATGTATCATTTTCTGAGGGACTGCTTCCTGCTGGTTTTCGTAGCCCCTGGGCCAGGCTGTAAGCCTTTGGACATGATAAACTCTGTGACCTCCTCATGGGAATGAAAGGTGGTTTGATTTTTTTGGCAGTTTCTTTTTTTTTTTTTTTTTTTACTTCTCCAAGTGATATGCAGCTTGGCTGGAGACATTAAAGGACATTAAATTACTTGGTTTCCAGAGCTCACTTTCCCTCTTAGAAGGACTGCTTCTCTTTTTTTGTGGCTTGATAATTTGATGCTGCTGTCTGGAAAAAGGTCAGGCTTGCTGTCATTGTACAGCAATTCTGGGTATTTTCTTAGATGGGAAAAGGCTGGTGCTGTCACCCTCCATGCTATACAAGTCCTGTCTTGCACTGAATATTGCAAAAATTTCTCACGATTTCATTAATAGAATTGAGGTGCATTTGTAGGGAAATATTACTCTGTAGAGCATTTTCTAGGGTGATTTCTGTATCAAATAGAGATGACAACTTAATTGCTGGTTGTGGACAAATCCTCTCCTTCTACAGTAAAGGCAGCTCCTGCTGAGTCAGCACTCGTAGCTCTCTCATCCTGAGACTGAATGCAACAGTCTGAGCTTCTCTTTCTGATATACTCCTCAATTATACGTGTGACACCAGCTAAACTAAAGTAGGAGATCCTTCGAGGTGGAAGGGGTGGTGGGGTGCTTTCCTTCTAACACTGAACAAAGAATTGTATCAGGAGAAGGAAAACTGACATCCCTAAACTCGTTGTTTCCCTGCAGAACTATAGTACCAGAGCTTTCCTGGATTTTCCCTGGGTATCCTTTGCACTACTTTATAACTCATATCATCAAGACAGGCCTTTGAACATATATTCAACATGCTCCCCATCCATGGCCATGCTGGTTATAGGAAAGGATTTCTTGGAGCATATGGGTTTTATCCACAAGCTCTGGGATCACCCCAGCAAAGCCCTGGCAGCTCTCTTTCTCACCCAGCTGGTCCATGTGGCACATCACTGCCCATTGCTCCATGAAGCAGCTCTGCAAACAGAGCTCAGCCTCCTGCAAAGCCCCAGTGCCCCCAGCCACCTTGCTGGACCCCCTTACCAGGGATGAAGGTCATGAGTTTGATGCTCACATGGGGCACCATTAGGTTACTGATTTATCTTCTTTCCTGCCAGAGTCAGGATTAAATGCTCGAGAGACAGTGTTTCGTGTTCGGACTCAGATGTNACCCCAAAACTTCCATCTTGCTTTGTATATATTACTATATTCTAAAGCCTCAAACTCTAAGTTTTCCGCCATGTGACATTACACACCTCTATTCCAACTACACACCCATAATCCCAGTGCCATCAGTCAATTTTGGAAGCCTTTTCCACGGCCTCAGGTCAAATGCAGTGCTTTCTTGAGGGTCAGTGCCTGACAGCACAGAAAGTCTAAAATTCTCAGCTTCCAGGGTTCCAACACAGGGATATGTTGTTGGAGGCACAGCTAGCTGTGGTTTAGAAAGGTGGAGAGAGAGGCTGTTTCTCAAGAGAGTTTGAGGAAGAGGCAGAAACAAGACCCAGGTCCTCTAGCGTCCATCTCCACCGTAGCTTCGATGCACCCCAAGAGACTGTCAGGTGTTTGTTCAAGGGAGCTATAAGATGTCTGAAGGCCAGCAGATGCTGCTGACAGGGCCAAGCTGGGAAGGGCTGTCAGGATTGCCATGGTTTGCTGTGCCCTATCCAGCCTGAGCCAGCACCATGAGATGGCCTACCAGTCCCATGGCTCTGGGGAGATCACACAGTCCAAACAGGTATTTGCCCAACACAACACAAATTTTCAGCTTAGGAGACATGGCCCAGTGAGGGAAGAGCTGCATAGCTCCGTGTCTCTTGTCTTGTCCCTCCAAACTGCCTTCAGATGCCACATCACTCCTTACAGTCATGTCACTCTTTTGTCTAGGGGATATTGACTCTTTCTACCACTTCCTTCAGACAGTGTCCCTCACTCTCCCATCCTTCCCAACTCAGCAACCTGTGTCTGCTGTTCTGTAACATCCTGCACCGATCCTCCCCTGCCAGTCAAACCAACAGGGACACCTGCCCCATGCAGTAATAAAACCTCCCTGTTTAAAGAAGCATATCAAAACCTCCTGGCTTTTTCCTGGTGTCTCTGGCAGTTGGCTGCAATCAAAGGGGCTTTTGCCATTTTTCCTTCAACCCGTACTCAAGGAAAAGTGCTTCCCCCTGTGTGTCCTCTTGCACTGAGGGGCACGTTCCCTTGCAAGGTCACAGTTCCTGCCACACACATGACTGGAACACGCAAACACGCATCTCATGCCCCTGCAGAGCCACCCTCTGCTCACTGTCCTTCCCTCTCCATATGAGTTCCAGGGCCTGTTGCAGGGGTCTGCCCTTGAGTCCACCTGCACCTCCTGCCTGTGGCTGCCCTGGTGGCTGGATCACTGCTCATCTCACCAATGTGCCCTGACTCCTACTATTTCACTTTCCCCAGGACTACTGGAACAGAGTTTCCAGTAATGTTGGATGGATATTCATATATCTTGCAGAATTCAGTCACATCAGGAAAATATCTGAGCTTCTGAAATGAGTTTGAGACGTACACATCATCTCACCAGCCCAAGTAAATAAAAAGCATTGGATTTGGATTTTTTTCTACCAAATGAATAAAATTAATTTAAACCCCTGTAAAATAAGTACTTTAGATTACTTGTTTCTTCTCTGGTTTTAGAGTCCTTTCCGTGCAATTGGGAAGACTCAGAACTACTATTTCGAAAATTACTATCAGCCTTCAAATGACATCACTACATCCAGGCAACAGGCTGAGAACAGAAAAAGAAAACTAACATTATCCAAAACTCGTGATGAGATCCCAAGCTGTCAACGTCAACTTCAAGATAAATAGAAGACCAGACATGACTTGCCCAAATGGGTATTTGATTTACTGCATACCACTATGGGTATTAATTGGTCATTTAATCCCTGCTTCTGAAGCAAGGTAGACACATTAGCAACTGCAGGCGGAGGTACTGTTGTGCTGGGAATGGGGATGGGGTTGGGAACTCCTTCTCTTTGTTGACTTCCAAAAGAGAAACCACCGGGGAGCACAATGCAAGCAGGAGATCTTGTTCCATCATCTTTCACTGGCACTTCTCAAACCTTTGGTAACCAGATCACCATGTTTTGCAGCTAAAGCAGTTTGGGGGCATCTTGGTGTTGTTGCCTGTGCATTGGGACAAGACATGTTGATTGCTCTGGAGTTCTGTTACATGGAGTATCTGCCCAGAATTACTCCTCATGGCAGGACCATAAAGTTTAAAAGCAGCAAAGGAAGAAGTCACCACTCAAGAACCACAGTGCTCCGTGGCACCCTAGCTCTGCTCTACTGCCCCTTCTTGAAGACCACAAAAAGAAGGGAGATGCTCTGCGGTAGGTGAGGCATTTCTGCATCAGGAGGAGGTTGGAGGCATGGACTGGGGCTGGGCATGCAGTGTGTGAGAGGGCTTGGGGTCAGGCACAGGGGTCAAACGAAGTAGGAAGAAGGTTTTCCACCTCCTAAGACAGTTAAGTGAGAAAATAAACTCCCATGTGAGGTGAGGAAGATGAGAGGGATTCTGGGATAGGGCAGGACTGTGAAGTGGCTGATTGTGCCATTGTGATTGTCACTCAGCCCTGAGTGATCTCCCCTTTCTCCCCCGGGGAAATGCAGGGAGAGGGGAGGAAATGGACTGGCAGTTTTGGCACTGGGTCTCAGTGACTCCAGCCCTCTGGCCCTGACAATGTGAGTGCCTGTGGAGAAACAGACAGGAGCCCTGGCCCAAGGGGGCTGTGGGAGGCCCAGGGGAGGCAGTGGGAGGAGAGACACTCCAGCGAGGGCCATGGAAGGAGGCAAGCCCCAGCAGAGCACTATTTTCAGTCCATACCGTCAGGCGGATTTGTTCAGGGACAATATATTTCCCCATTGTGACAGCTCTGGCAGACAGTTACAAGCGTGGCTGGTCCAAAGCTCTGCTCAGGGGCTCACTTCCTAATTAGGAAGAGAATCTGGGAAGAGTTCCTGAATTTTTGCTGTTGTTTACCAACATCCTGGTGGTCACCTTGCTAGGGCAAAGCAATTCTGCAGCCCAGAGACACTCAGTAAAACCTGCCAGAGGACAGCTGATGGAGAAGGTATTTATGGTACAAATGGTCACAGAAAGCTTCTGTCTGCACAGAAAGGGATGCACAGGCTTGGGGGTGACAAAGAAGACAAATGAACAATGATTTTTGAGGATGTATTTAAAGCAAAATAATGAATCTTATAGAGGAAGTTTTCATAGTCAGAGTGCAGGAATAGGAGAGGATCAAGCAAATTAACAGGCAAATGTAAGTAAAATACAATTCTTTTAAGGAGGGGCCTTTATATACAACCAATAATTAACTCGTGAAACTTACTGCCCCAACTGCTATTATTGAGGTCAGCAAAGAAATAATATTTTAAAAGGCCCATGAATAATAAAAAACACCAAGCATTGCACTCAGTAGAATAACAAATTACAAGGCATATAAATCACCATGCTTTAGATCTTAAATAATAATAAATTGCCCAGTGATTGGAAGGCAACTTTTGCTGGCGGCAGATTCCTTGGTTATTGCTCATTTTACCACTTCTTGCCCTTTTTTTTCCCCGAACGTGCAGTGTTGGCCACTGCCTCAACAAGAGAAATGAGTTTTGATGGCAAGCAGACATTTTCTCTGCATAGTGTATTACAGTGAAGAATTTCAGCTGCTTCTCTTAAACAAGAATTACTTAAAAGGGAAATTCCCTAATATAAACAGTACAATAGCAGCAGAAAACCTGCAATATGCTATTGTACTCTGCAGTGTTGGGAAAAGAGCTTAAAATAAATAAATTTTAAATTATTTTAGTATTTTTAGCTTTCCCAGACTAGTTCTTCGTTTTTGTCATAGCTTTATTGTCTTATTTGTTTGGGGCTTTTTTACAGAGGTCATTAAAAAAATTTTCAAGGTAAACGTTTTGCTTAGACTCTTGCATTTTTGTGGCACCTGTTTTTGGCTGGTCTGCCAGACAAACTGATTTATAGATTGGATAAATGCATGCTGCTTCAGTTGACACACCAGAAAGCCTAGATTTGAGCAATTTAGACTCCAGCTCCTTCCTAATAGAGATTAATACAGTTCTCTGAGTTAACATTTAATTTCTGGGCTGCCAAAAAAAAAGTAATTTGAAGCAGCGAAGAGACAGTCGTGGAGCTGAGCTGCGTACAAATTGAATCAAGGCTTTCAGAGCTCCTCTCACTGAAGCAATGCTCCCTGGCTTGCTTCCTAGCAGGATGCAGGGCAGTGTTACTGGCACAGGCACTCTACAAAGACATTTTGTGCTGCTTCCTCATCCTGAGGTTTTCCATATGTTTTCTCCTTACTCAGTAATTAAGCGGGGCTCAGGCAACACCACCTCACTGCCCTTGGGATGAGGAACACGTGCTTGGGTAAGAGGTTTTGTAGTTAAGTTTGTCTGTACAGACCAGTGGTTATTCTGGTACCACTCAGCTCTGCTGGGCATCTCTGTGGGCTTTCAACAGACATAGTCCTTTATACTAATGGGGTTTTTTCCTGTGAGAATTCAGGAAAATTTAATTGCCTTCATTTTTGAAGAAAAGGCAACTGCATCACTTTTCTGTTTCCCCTAACCACAGCACCTCCTGAAATGCAACATCTCACCCTTCTGAGTATCCCCAATCCTTTTCTCAAGCTCAGTTTGCCACCACAGCGGGATATGGCTGGCTGAAACCAAGTTTCAGTCATTTTCCCTTTTCTGGGCAGTCACATTGTTGGAACAGTAAAATCAGACTCCTGGATGACACCAAAGCTGCTCCTAACCCACATCTGCCCCTTCTCTCCATGGGAAAGCATGATCAGTCCTGCCCCAGAGAGAGAGAGAGAGACACTAATAATACAGTCTCCACTGTTTTGGACCAGCTGCTTCCCTAAAATTAAATGCATTGGAGTGCCTGGCGTTTCTTCTGAGGAAGTGTTTATAAATGTTAGGCAAGGACTTTACACCACTGGTTATCACTTTGCAGGATGTGCTAATAAGGCAATGCTCAATGGAGCACAGACATCACTCATACTGCACAAGCAAAAGTCGTGGCAACATTCAAGGGAAACAAGGGAACAGCCTGCTAGGTTTAGATTCAAAGGGCAAAGAACCTAGAAAAGATGTATTTGCATGAAAGGCAGCCTACATGTTAGGTCTGTACTGAGGACATGATTTTCAGGTTTTCCACAGGATTTTTCACACCTGCCATATTTTACATACACAAACACACAAATGCATTCATATTAACTGTTTGGAAAAATGGGATAGTCACAATTCTTAAACAACTTTTTGCAATTCAGGCCCCTGTGGGACGGTACTCCCCTAGCACAGCCCTGGCCAAGGTCAGCAGCTGGCCCCTGGGGTCTCAGTGGGAAGGGGACACCAAGGGGAATGGCCACGCTCAGCACCTGACCTCCTGGTGCCACCTTATGAATGGACATGCTGTGGCCACACAATATTTACCTGTGAACACAAATGTTTAGCAAGAGCCTTTGGTTTGTTTTGCATCATATTTCTGTCTCACCACAGGGCACTTATCATCATTTACCTGATTATTTAGTGTCAAATGGTTCTGCTAACTTTATTCAGCTGGGTTCTTCTCAGGGAAGGACGGCTGTTCCCATCCACTGAGTCCTTGATGGAGCAGTTAAGTCAGCAGGATCCAGCCTATTTTCTGGGCCTCCAGACATAGGGAAAGTAGATGAAAAATCATAGAGCCTTGAGACCAAAGGGACAAGACAGTTATTGAGGTTAATGATGTCTTGGATGGAATTGACACAATTTTGGCTGATCTTAGAAGGAATTTATGGTACTCAGATATGAGACTCTGCACCCACATAGACAACTGGGCATTCCTCCCACGGCTGTACTATCTGGCCTGCTGCGTGTAGCACATAAATCTGCTGCTGGTATTCCGTGCAAGGAATCCCAGGACCAAGAGGGCTTGCAGTGGACATTTTCTGGCCTGCTCCTCCTCCTGTGGGGCGCTCAGCTCCTGGTGGCATTGGCAAAGCACTTGGCACCACAGTGTGCACACAGGCCTGCGTGTGCAAGCATGTGCGGGCACGTGGGAGAAGGAGTGCATGGAGAGGTTCTGTGTCCCAAATGCTCCCTGGAGACTCTTCCCTCCTCTGCCACTGCACTGCACTGCAGCTCAAGAAAATCTGCTTTTGCACTGTTGGCTGAAAGTTATTAGGAATATTAGCATTGACAGTTACTGTGAAAAGGAGCCCTTCCTCTAAGGCACTGCAAACTAACTTGGAGAACATATAGATACAAAAAACCCTCCACAGATCAAGTAAAGGAGATGATTCAAAACAATACAATTAAGTACTTTTTTTTCACCCTGTTTTAAAATCAATTTTTCTTCATGACAGAGTTCTGCTGGAAAAAATACTCACTTCAACTATTGATTGCAAACAATTATCCAAAAATGCTCACTTGTTTGCTTGCAGACAGAACCTCATTCTTCACCCTAGAGAACAGGTAAAATGGCAAACCACTCACCATGACTATTTGCTCATCCTCATTTAAGGCCTGTAATTGATACATCAAATGACGTGATATGTTTCTATTCCCTTGGTGCTGTGATTAGATGAGTGGATCTCTTTTAAACAGAAGAATAGCGAAATAATGACTAGTGAATAATAAATCTTTGTTTGCATGCTAATACTCTGTGGAATATCAGGTGTGGTATAAAAAGTGGCTATCCCCCAAACAATTTGCTCAAACAAAACCCTTGTTCTGAATTCAAACACTATTTCTGCCATATCCAGTCATCTGTAGCCAGAGGCTTTGCAGAGAAAGTGTTTCAAGGAATGATTTAAATGAAAATGGGCGGCTGCTTGGATCATAAAAGAGGGAAGGAGTTCCAAGAATGAGAAACTGCAGAAAAAGGGCCAAAATCATAAAATGTAAATTTGTGCTTTAAGGAATCATTCACTACCTTTCAGACAAAGGGAACCGCTTACCCTCCACTCATTGAGAAGCTTCTCTCCGGCTCTGGGAGAAGGGGAGGTTGTGAGTTTGATGGGAAGACGATGGATATCATAAAGAAGCAGCTCCAACCCCAGCATGTGCTGCCTTGTCATTGCTGAGCTCCAGCTGTGCTCGAGGCCCCATGCTGCTGACAGGCCAAGGAGAGGCTCCAGTGCAAGGCCAAGGGGCTCGGCTTCTTGAGGAGAAGGGCAGGAATTCCACACCAGCAAAGATTTCCCGCTGACATTATCACGGAGATCGAGGAAGAGCGCAGCTTTTAAAAAGCATTACAGAACACGTACACATACACAAGCAGCGTGCATACAGGTAGCAGATATGATGGGATGCCCATGGAATGTGGGTGCGTGTGTGTGCACACGTGTGCATAAAGCTTCACATTGACAAATGAAGTTGGTTTCTAAGAAACAGTTTGTTTCTAGTACAGTTTGGGGATGTGATAAGCCTGACTGCTTAGTGAGGCTGAAGAGTTAATATTGTTGCATGCTGTGCAAAGGATTTTTATATTGATATATTAATCTTAAATTAATTGTAATAGTTTTATTAGATTTACTTAGGTATCTGCTTTGTTTGCTTCATTGGATTACCCATTATGAGCGTAGATTTCCCTCAAACATGGCTATATGCACGTTGCTATAGCTACCCCAGTTCTGGCTATTTTTTCCATAAAGCCAGAGTTCTGAACAGCCTTCCTGTTCTAGCATCTGAAACAGTTCACCCATAGTTTTTGTATTCATGTGTATCTTGCATTTAAGACCACGGAAGCTTCTGTTTCATTCTCCTCTTGTGAAACACTAAGGACCTTTATCTGAGGGCAATTAAGCTTCACTCAGGTACAGGAGGGAACAAAAGGACTTTGAAGAACACCTTTGAAATTCAGAATTTACAGTGAGGAAAGCTTGGAAAAGGAAAGATAAAACTCCTCCTCTGCAAGAATTACCTAGCAGGAAACCAAGGGGGAAAGGCCAAAAACTAAAATGCATCCTAGAGATGGAGAAAACATGCACAGCTTTCTTGTGTGTGCTCTTCTGCTGATGGAGGACATCACCGGAACTTGCTTCCTACCAGAGCCAGGGGAGAAATCTGGCCAGAGACTCAATTTCTCCATGCAAAGTCTCACAGGAAAGAGTACTCTGGAGAACAAATACCATCTGTGTAGAGTGGTCCAGGGGCACAGTGCAGTCCACACTCACGAACAACCCTCTGACACTTGTGTTCAGGTGAGACTCAAAGGAAGAATGGAGGGACATGCAGGCAGGTGGGTGAATTCAGATGTGAGACAGATGGGTTTTTTTGCAGACAGGATGGATGAAATTTTGCTGCCTTGGCAACAACCATATATCCTATCTGATAAAAATTACATCTAAGCAATCCCTCTTACATGGCTCCTGAAGTTGCTCCACCTCGAAGCAAACCCAGTTTATAGCTCAGAGTTTCTTATGCAATGTTCATACCAACAGGCTAACTGAGAAATAGTGCAGAGTCTGGCACGAATGCAGAGCATGGGGTCAGGGGGTGCACCAGAGTTTCCCTATTTGTGCTTGACAAGCTGTGTAGACATAGCCTAGAATTATCACCATCCTCTACTCCATCGACATCTCTGGTATTTCCTCCAGGCCCTGCAACTGGCAGCACTGGATTCTTATTTTACCTGGCATCTGTTGTTTCCTTCAGACCAAATGGTAGCCAGTGTGTCTCATACACTTTAATATCATATTAGCAAAGTCCCAAAATATGTTTGAACACTGGGAATGTGGTTTCCTAAGGTTACACATTGTCAACTATTTTTAAGTGCAATTCAAGGTTTTTGAATGGGGTAAACAAAATAGGAGAGAGAAGCTTCCACCCAAGTAGGAGTTTTTAGCTTTCAGTTTGACTGAAAATCCTTGAAGTTGGTTCAAAAAATAGGGAAGAAATGGTTGGTTCTGTGAGGCATCCCTACGTCCTTGCAGTGACTGATTGCCTCACCTCAACCAGCCCCAAGTGTTCGGACTGAAGAACTGGCATTTAACCTTGATTTCACATTCCATTGAATGCCAAGTCCAAAGGCTTTTATTATTCAACTGTTTATCAAAGCAGAAGGCGTGACTCTTCGCAGAAACGGAGATTTCAGACTTGATGAGTATCAAGCTACACCCTTATCACATATTGAATTACTTTATGATTTCTAACAGCGTAGGATGTCCAGGACGTACAGTAAAACCTTGCCATTCATCAACAAATACTGTAAATGTGACCTTATGTTCCTCGAATGAGCTGTAGATGCAGTTCACATTTCCCTGACCCCAGCTGTCGCCTATCTCGCCCCTCCTGAGACCTCTCCCAGCTCCCTAAGGGCATCCCTTCCAAGAAGGAGCCAGGGCCCTTCATTTCTTTCTTTATGTAATGAACTAATGTCTCCTTACTTCAATCTGCAGGCTATACCTTCATGCCAGCAGAGCACAATGCCCCTTACATGCTGTGGAACCTCCATCTGAAATTAAATTTGTGCTTTGGGGGTGCATAACTCAACTGGTGAACTGAGCCCTGGTTACACTTTGGGTTCAGCTCCTCTGCATGCCAGTTTTTACAAGTGAGGATTTCCTCCCTTCCCTGTTCCAAGAATCAGGCCCTGAGCAAATTGTTGTCTTTCATCTGCTCTCCTCTACACTTTGGCAAACAACCCTGTTGCTGGGCTGAGAAGCACAGACTGAGGAGTCACCTTGAGACTGTAAATGTGTTCAAGGGGATGCTGCTTAATTAGGGCACTGTTTTGATCTTTCCTGCACCTTTTTTTAGCCACCACTCATGATCTAATGTTAATCATTTAGATAAGGATAGTCTGCAACACAGACTCACTGAGGTTATATGATATGCAGCTAAGTAATACATATTAAAGCTCAAACTTTGTGCTAAGAAGCTAATGATCAAGTTATCTATGTCAAGGACACCTTGACCTGGTAACCTGAACAGACACAGCTTCCCTTTTACTGTGGGCAGAGGCAGAGGGCTGTGCATATATGATGGTGACTAATAACATTAAAGCAGTGTTTTGCCCAGAGATTTTTATTTTTCCTTCACCTCTTGGTGAAGGCAGCACAATCTTGGTCATCACCCACCCCTGTAGTAGTCAAATGCCTTCTGGGTATCAAGATTTAAAGTATACAGAGTGTGCAAACAAAAGTCCTTGTCCTGACAAAATGTAGCAGATACTAACCTCTGTAATCTCTTCTATATAGAGGTGAAAACGTGTTTGAAAATGAAAGGTAAGAAGGAAGTGGTGCCTTTCCCAACCACTGATGACCTTTTGTCATGAGAACTATTACCTTCCCCTCTTTACACATGATAATTTCATGTTGGATGCTCTCCCACTTTCATCCTTCACTGGCATAATTTTCTTTGAAACCAGTCGACCTTGCTGTTACTCTCCTTTTTTTTTTTTAAGTTTTTTTTAATTTTTTCTTGCACACACAGTTTTCTAGTACAGAGAAACTTACCTCTCTTTTATGTTCAGGAGAGAATCCTTGAATAAGAAAGGATTAAAAAGCCTGACTTTCCATTTCTCTAGCTCCATGGATTTTAATCTGTGTATACTCATGGTGTGTCCAGCACAACATATCTGCTATCTGCTGATTTTGCTCGTCTGAGTCTTTGCTTTGTAATCTGTATTTTGAGAACTAGCATTTTGCCATTAACAAGAAACTCTGCTAAAGTAGGGAAATATGACTTATTTTGAACTTCAACAGAATGAGATATTCATCACTAAACCATGTAGGAGTAAATTTGTTTACCTTCAATTTTAGAAACAAAGAAATATATTCTTCATATTTTCTTGAAGTAACCCATTCTACAATTCAATTAACTGCACCAAAATAGCAGAGTAATAACATTAAATTACACTGGGATACCCTAAACTCCCAGCACATTTATTTAATCAAAAGTAAATGTTGTATCTACAGAAAATTTTTAACAATGTGTTATGACTACAGCATGTCTCATAATATGTTATTAAACACAATAAAGAAAGTAATATAAAAACATCTGTTCAGAGGAACAATGGTATTTTAATGGAAATATCTGTCTATATTACTAGGCTGCTACAGATAATAAAAACTGTACTAAATATGACTGAGTTATCTAATGTTTTATGTCCTTATTTTCAAGTTTGGCTTGGGCATCTTTCAGTTTTCAACTACTCAGCATGGCATTTAAGTTACCCAAACACATATTATATAATTTATTTATATAATTGGTTCCAGCAATATGCTGAGTGTTGTTTGAAGCACAGTGATAAAAACAGCTCTCACTGCAAATTATTTACAGTCTAGAGAGAGGCATGGTCCAATTCCTTCACAGTTTAAATGCTCAGGACACAAACACCTTTTTAAAATGTTAAGGATCGCAATAGTTTCCAGAAATTTCCCTCAACAGTAGCAAGCTGACTGTGCACCTTTTGCTCAAAGTGCTCTCTGTTGTGGTTGGCAGTGTTACATGGGGTCACCTTCCACTCCTTCTGGAATCTTCAGGCCCCCTCAGCCTGTTGCTGGTGGGCTCCAGATCTGGACACAAGTGATTTTGGTTGTGATTTGCCTTGTCTCCAGTTCTCACACGTTGGAGTTTGCCAGCTCAGGAACAAGACAAAGGATTTTCTCTGCTCCTTACACCAGTGAGGAAAAACCTGGTAAATCATAAAGGGAAGGGATGGTCCCTGCCTCGGAAAAGGAATCTTGTGTTAAGCACTGTGAATCATATTAGATGCAGCAACATGATGGTTGTTAATTAAACCATCATATAAAAAGGGGCTGCTTTAGCAATTTACTTGCATCAGGCATTTCTAAAATATACGCTGTCCCACCCAGCTTTTTCATGAGCTGCGATCTGAGGACATGGCTCTATTCCCAGCTGTGCAGGGGAGATCGCATTTGTCATGCAGCGAATCAGGGCCAGATGAGACAGGGCTGATTCCTGCAAGGCAGCTTAAACAGGTTACAGCACCTCACGCTGCACCACGAGCAAGCCTAACCACAGGAAGAGCTTTGCACGAAGCAAAGCTTCAGGATTGCTGCTGTTCTATTTCTACATGAACCAGGTATCAGCCAGCACTCACCAACTCTCTCTGTCTCCAAACCATGTTTAATTTATTGAATCACTTCATTTATCACAACCACAAGGGTGCTTTAAGGCTTGAAATGTACTACGCTACTAAGAAATGCATACTCAGAGAGGGTGAACTGTCCTGCCATTACTGTCATTACTATGGTCATTAAATAGAAGTTGTTAAGAGTTTTAATTGTTCTCCTAATCATTGCATCATATCTTGTTCGTGTTAGGGCGAAACGTTTTACAGGCTGGTTACAGTTCCAAAAAGTGACAGAAATTAATCACTTGCTGTCTCATTGTGGTCTGGGGATGCTGACTCAAAGGAAAAAAAACCCCAAATCACCTCTCCATCAACACACTTGGCTGCTGAGCAGTGCAGCTCTGATTCCCCAAGTGCTGGTAGGAGAGGTGGGCTTGGCATTCCAGCATTCCTAAGAAAAGGCATACACATAGTAGGCATACACAAAAGATAAACACACAATCCCAACAAATGCCCGTTGTCCTCTGCCCACCAGGGAGTGGGGGTGCAACAGAAAGAAGAACCAAAGAGAAGGCTGGTTTTCTTGAGGGCACTGCCCTAGAGCTGAAGATGAGACCATATTGTTTTTAGATGGTAGCTTTGCAGGGGGAGTCAGCATGGCTTTTATCTGGCCAACTGCCTCAAAATGAGTCGCTGTAAATCAGTCCCCTGGAATCCAGGCAATGTAAACCTTTCCTGTCCCCAGCACATGCCAGCATTCACAGCTGCTGAGATGTGGGCACAGTCCTGCATCCCAAAAATAAACCATGACCATAGCCGATATACCTAGCTCTGCGCCCGAGGCTGCAACTGTCTTAGAGGCCAGCTGTGGAAAATGCAAGGCACTTGGATGCTTAGGAAGTGCTGCCTAAAGAAGGGAAGAGAGCACGACAAAACGCTTTTCATAACTTGCGAGAAGCCAGAGAGACAATAGATGAAAAGCTAAGGCAGGCCAAGGTCTGAGGTGGATAGAATGAAATGGGTTTGGAGGGCAGAAAGCACTGATGCATTGATTTATCTCCAAGCCATTGTCCATGTCTTCTCTGGGTGGCTTTGACGGGACTATGCTGAAGTACACCACCCAGAGGCTCTGACCCATGGGGTCAGATGGACCGAGAACTTTTGTGTGATAATTTCTTAGTCCTTTAGAGAGCCAGAAGAAGAATGGGAGAGTGGCACCCTGCTGAAGCCAGGCAAAGCACCAGATAATGTAAAATGTCCACTGGAGGGTCCCGTCACTTCTAATATGCTGGACTTTGATTGCTGAGTCACTGGATCTTAGGATAAACTAAGAACGGATGAATAGCAATTTCACATTGACACCACTCTAACTGTGAACTGCTTTGTAACTTGAATACTTTAACTTCAGAAAAAAGAAATCATGACCAAAGCTCAGTATTCAGCCTTTCCTGTCCTTTGATCCCAAGAGATGAGGTGACTGCCAGACTCCCACTTTGTACTGGTAAGGGCTGAGGCTGCTCAGCACCTTGCAGAGGCAGATCCTGGAGCTATTTATGAGGAACATTTGCATGTAGTGATGATTTTAACCATTAGCTGAAAGAACACTGCAGTCTGCCAAAGTCCCAAATGCATCATCTAAAAGTGGTAGTAGAGGGATATTATTTGCTGCTACTGACTGTGTTTAAACACTTGGTTCTCCAACAGAAAATAAATCTCAAAAAAACAAAAGCTTATAAAAATATTAAATCCTACTAGAATAGCCTAGAAGACACCTTTTGTGAAAGACAAATACTTTAATTATAAACAGGTGCAATTCAGAGGACATTCTTCTAGCATTGCTACTGTGATTTTTGGACCTGCAGTTTATGGTTATTCTTTTTAATTTTCATTTTGGGTGGAAGACAGTTCTGTTGGAGTAGAAACAGGAAAGAAATGAGGCCAGGAAATTTAAGAGAAGACACCACACAGCCACTTCACAGCAACTCTTCCTATCAGTCATGAAATAATTAAGTACTAGTTCCACAACACCCAGCATTCACCTTTCAGAGCTGGGAGAGTTACACAGAAAAGACCACAGGAAACTCCCTATAAAGTCAAGAAAATGATAGGACAGACTTCAAAATGCTGACACAGGCAGTAACTTGCTGCTCATGAAAAAAAAAAGACATGATCAAAATGTGTTGGATAGAGAACATCAATGAGGTAATTTTTCAGATTATGAACTGCCTGAAATCTAAAGGCAGTGTCTGATGATGTGTCTCCTTTCACATGTCCTTTTTCCTGACTTCTCCCAGGCCCATCATCGTACCACAGAGAGTATGTGGTTGTTTTTTCCCCCCACACCTAGCCTGAATAATGGGCAATCAGTAAAAACTTTCTGAGAAGATAACCCAAAACTTCATTTTCAAATGCCATAAAAACAATTAAGCATAACTGAGGATCCTGAGAGAAGAATTTAATTTCACTGCATATATTTGATCCCATAGTCAGTTTAAAACATGACTTTTAACTGCAGAAGTAAAGTTTAAAATATTTTTAAGTGGGAAGCCACGCATCCTAGTATTCTATGTACCAAAGGCCTGTGTCACTTGGGATGTGATGCTCAGAGTTACTTATGTATTTGGAAATCAAGTTGAGATCAGGAAAAAATGGAGCCGTTCAAAATAACAGCAGCAGGTGCTGAGACCTGGCTGCCTTCTCCACTGATGCAACCACCCTCAAGGATTCCTCAAAATGATAAGTAAATTACCTTGAGAAAGAAAATCCTGGCAGAGCCATTTCCATTTTACTATGCCCTGATAAAGGGACTGTTCAGTGCTCAGCCATGTTGCCCATACCAGTGTGACTAAATCAGTCTCCACATTCCTAGTTTGTATCCTCAGGCCTCATTTTGGATGGAACCAGGTGGACTTGCTGCAAGCTGGCTATTCATTCAAGTTTTTTGTTGGAATGTTAAGAGTCTTGGACTTGTCACGACCATCATCATAACAGGGAGATAGGAACCAGCTTGGTGGAAGAAAAGCTGACCCCAAAAAAAGGCTGGCTGCTTGCACCCCTGGGTTTGCTTGGAGGATGCACAGCTTCTCCTGCTGACCTCACAAAGAGGGCTTGTAATGAGCTTCCTGCGTGAGGGACTCGTTCACTGAGACATCTTAGCACCTGAGGGAAACCAGTCAGGCTGAGCAGCTCTTTGTGACATGGAGAGAGAAACAAGAGGGTGCCATTGCACGAGCATGACGTACTGTCTGGGCTGAAATGCACACAGCAGGAGGGCGTGCTCTGAGTCTTATGTTCACACGTGACATGGGATTATATCACCATAAACTATGATGGCTTTGGTTTTTTATAGTTCTGACAGATATAGATATGAGTACTCAGGACAACAAGGGTCGTTGAGTTTCTCTGCATTTGTATGTTGTAGATATCCAGCTCCAAAAAGTCCAAAGATTAATCATTTTCTGTTACAACACTGCAAAATCCTAGAACAAATGCAAAAGCCTTTGGGTTAAAACCTAAAATGAAAGCTCATATTCTGCAAGAGGAGGAACAAAGAAGATCCTGATCATGGGGTTGAATTTCTAGCACAGATGCTCATTTTGGCTTCATTTCAGGAGGCTTTGAGTGCACCATGCAATTAAGTAAACTCTTACCCAACATATCCCAGCACTAGAGCACCACTGACTTGTGTCAGATGGAGATGATGCTCTGCTCCTCCAGTGCAGCAGCCCCCTTCACACTGAACAAAACTGCACACAACTTTTTTTGTTCTCCCTGCTGCCGTTTTAGGAAAGATAAATTTTGATGTGGGAAAGAGCAAACAACACTATTTTGTTCTCGCTCTAGATCTGGTAGCCACTCTTTGCCTATTTGCTAAGCAGCTGAAGTCCCATAGGATGGTTTCTGAGACAAGGAAGATGGTAGCTGGTCACAGCAAACTGGATTGGCAGGCAGCCTGGGGCATCTTGTCCTTTCTTAACTGGGACAACACTGGAGAATAGGAGAATACAGCAGACATCCTATTTCCCTTAGCAATAATCTCCTTCCCACGTAGGGAAAAACTATTCAGTCCTTCAGTATTCATAGTTTACCCAGTCAGGAAACATATTATTGCCTCATAAAATGGGGCACCTGTCTCATTTTCCATTAAATATTAACAGCAGCACCCTAGAAATGAACTGTAATAGTGTTATTACAGTAATGTTCTGGGTAAATCTTATTAAAGTATACTGTGGATGTCAACAAACAGAAAGGAAGTAGGAAAACATTAAATACATGAAAAATTGCAGACTGATGTGATTTAGACATCACAGCATCCTTTTTGCACAGGTATCAAGTACTTCTTCACCCTTCAGTGCTGCACTATAGGACTGCTAACGCTTATCGCTTCTGAAGTATCTTCGTTATCAGCAGAAAGCAAAGCTTTTGCTTCGGACTGCAAAGGGCCTTTGCAGGGTGCTTGTGGCAGAGGAAAGCCAGGTACAACCACCTGAAGCTGGCTGCACGAGCTGCAAGACAAGTACTGCAGAAATAGGGCTGGCACCCTGACACCGCTCCCTGGCACCCTCTCTTATCCACTTAGGGGCACTTGCTATATAAGGGACAGCCTGCCACGTCTACCAGCAACTTATATCCCACACAATCTCCTTAGCTCTGCTGCCTGGCTCCTGACCTTTGTGGGCAGAGCACACTGAACCAGGGCTCTGAGAACCTTGCTTAAAAAGTCACGTACTTCACTCTTCCCTGCTCAGCCCAGGCAGGAAGCGGCAGTACAGAAATACCACACCAAGGCTGTTCCTGCTGCTTTCCAAGCCTGACCTTCCCGTTCCTGTTCCCTGTGGACGAGTCTCCTGAAGCCTCCGGATTGTGCTGGGAGTCTCCAGGCTTTCTCAGGGGCTTTCCAGTTTGTCTCGGGTTTAGCTGAGCTGGGAAATCTGCAAGAATAGCTTTTGTCCTGCCGCTGCTGTATTCCTGTTTCCCAGCCTTGCTGAAACAAAAGCGGCACAGGGAACATTTTCAGTGTTGCAGATGAATAAGATTTTCCTGGAATGAATAAAAAGGTCAAATTTGATTCTCATCACAACTCCTGCGCATTTCTAGCTTGTGGGCCCTCTCTGAGACTTGGCCACTTTATGCTCAAAAGGCAACCACTGCCTTTTGCCCACTGTCCTTTGTACAGCAATTCATTTAAAACACTCAAGCAAATAAATGGTTTATCCTACTTTTGTGGGCCCAAATTTGTAGCTAATGCTGTAGTTATGAAAGACAGAAGACCACTGAAGACTCCGTTTTGATGTTTCTTCATGTTTTTCAAAATTCCCAAAAGCAAAGCTTTTCAGATTAAACCATCCTTAATGTGCTCTGTTCTCACCAGTGGTATCCAAATGGTGTGGCCTGAAACACAGCAAAGACTGAGCTGGGAAACTGAGACTTCAATTGAAATTCGTAAGGTCATAATCCAGAAAAAAAATTAGAAATTAGCCCGATAATTAGTAATTGAATCTTAGCTATATAGTACCTTCATATATTCTCTGTGTTATTTCCAAGAAAGAAAGAAAGAAAGAAAGAAAGAAAGAAGGAAAGAAGGGAAGAAAGAAAGAAAGAAAGAGAAAAAGGTGCTACTTTTAATCAGAATTATCTACTTTATAAAAGTTCTACTTGTCATGTGAATTATTAGTCTGTGATAAATTCAGACTTTCATCATACATGCATCTACCACACATGCCTTGAGGGGGCAAAGAAAAATTGTGGTGGGTAAGTTCTGAATAGACAAAAGCTGCAGTAGGTTTTTCATACATTCTAATAATCCTTAAAGGGAAGGAATATGTACCTGTCCAGTCTCTAATCTTTGCCTTGATAGAGTTTATACCTGGGTATCGTCCCAGACTAAGCAGTTTGTGGGAATAGAAGGGAAAGAGGGACTTCTACTGTTGGAGAAACACGTTTTGTAGAGATTTGGAAGGGGAAGTTAACAAGACTTGGTGTTTGAAGCTGATCTGGGCTTGTTTGGCTCAGTTCCAGGACAGACTCTCAGGGATTTTGACAATTATAGGGACCTGATAAACACTGTTTTGGACAATCCCAGGAGTCAGCTGAATGATGAGAAGATTCACAAATGTATGTGTGAATAAATAATCTTACAGCTGCTTGGAGGGCAGCAGCTTTTGTTATTTGAGCTGTTTGTAGCATCACGGTATTTGTCCCTCGAAATATTTATCTAATCTGAAATTGCAAGAGGTGGCTGGTTTGCTGGCTTTTGCTTCCTTTTTTTTTTTTTCCCTTCTAATTGCTCTTCAACGTTATTCTGTTAAACATTTTCAGCCATCCAGTCCAGGTGCTACAATTATGCAGTATAGTAGAGCACGATAAAAACCAGAACAAATGACTTGCAGAATAACTCCAGGTAGACACACCACTTACCCAAACCAACCAGCAATTTTTATCAACAAATGATATTTACAGGCAAAAGTAGGAAAGACTTCATGACTGGTGAGTAGTCCAGAGAAAAGACAGAATGTCACAGAAATTTATGCAATGCTGGCTTTGATGATCTTCAATGATACTTTTCTTCCAATATACATTATTTATACACTATTTATTGAACTTGACCTTAAAGTAGAACAAGAACCCATCAAGTACATTCTTTACCTTATAGAATTTATATTCTGTCACTAAAAAATAATATTAATGGATACAACAGTGTTTTAGATCATAAAGTTCAATTCTGGATTAATGAGGAGCATGTATCAATGTTATTTTATACTTGAAAAGACAAATGTAAAATGATTTTCTTGCCGCACAAGGCCAGTGTTACATTTAATGCCACAAAGACCTCACACACTTGTCAAAAATTGACTTTGATTTCTGAAAAACTATTGCTAATAAAATTATTTTTGCAGAGTTAGAAAGACAAAAAAAAAAAGGAGGCTATGGAGCTGAGTTCTGTGTAACGGCTCTGAGACTGAAAAAATGTAAACAAATAAAAAATAGAAGCAATACCGTTCAGTTGTGTCTAATGGCAGATAGTGTTGGTGATAAGTACTGTAATATGTTCTACTTTCTTATCTGGAAAGACCACAAATAATGACTAACTACTGATAAAAATAACAATTCCCTTTGCACACTCGCTTTTTCCCCTCCAGCTTTTTGTGGACTCTGTGAACAAGAGCCCTGTGATGATGATGACTTCTGAGTAACTTATGTGTTGTCTTGGAATAAGTTTTTAATTTATGACTGTGTTGATTACCCTGGCTGAAGGGGGAAAAACTCGAAGCTCCCAAATCCCCACCTCCTCTGCTTTTTCATCCTCCGATGTTTTATTTTCCCAGAAGTCCAGCTGTACTCTCCTCATACTGTGTGTATTGTTGGGATTATCTTCAGCCATGTGAACTATAAACATGGCTCACTGCAGCCCAGCTAACAGAGTGGCAAAGGGCCAAGAAGGAAAATCATCCTCTTCATCTGAGAGGCATCTGGAAAATGGACCCAGAAAGAATTTTTCCCTCGGTCTGCTGGAAGTTGTCTGACACCACAATGACAAAGAAAAGCCCACAAAATAACAGAACCGTTTGTTTCTAGGTTGTGCAATACTCCCAGGTAATCATCATGACAACAAGGATTTTGATTCTGGTTGGGTTTTTTTTTTGTTTCTTTAGGTTTTGAGGGAAAGAAAGACTTGTCCCCATTTCCTACCAGAGGCAGGGATGTTGTCCAACAACACATTTTCAAAACGAAAAAGCAGAACTTGAGGCACACATCTTCCAATCATTGTGAAGTTGGGGAACACAATTCCTCTGTGTCTCAGGTCAATCACATGTAAACATGGAAAGTAAATCTGCACACTGATTTGTAATGTGTTCTTGTAGCTACAATGTCCAGTGTTGAGCTTACTGCTACAGAGAAGCACTTTGTTTTACTGAAGTCTACCTGGAATAAGGAAAACAACAACAACATAGGTTTGAAATCACTTAACACCACTGGTGGAAAATTAATTCTCTTTAAAATTATTGTGTAGTAGAGGACAAAGTGGAAATTAAGAACATAGAGAGCTCTCTGTATCTGTGTCTGTGGTGATACTGATATAACAAGGCGTACCAGGGCTAGTCCCTAATTAAAAGAGAATAGTTGTCTGATTAATGGGCAGCACCAGATGGCATCAAAGGAGTTGCCTTTTTTAGCTTTACTTAGCCATTCTTCAAAAATGCTTATTTCAGGCTGTGATGAATTTTTTTTTCCATAGGGTATCACCTATAAATTTATGTTCCCTCTGCAAATTCCTCAGGTGCCTGGGAAGCAGCATCCAGAATAAAGCAGTTTATCGACCTTACAGGGAGCCATTGTTAATGCCCAAGCCATATTTTCGCTTCCTCACATCACACACACTTTGCATTTTGGTGAAGGAGAAACTTCATCTCCAGCCCTGGCTACTGATGCAGCCACGCTGATGCTGGAGTCAGCAGTGTCAGAGCATGTGTGGAAGCCCTGTCTCCAGCAACCCTCAGCACACACCTAAACTTTAGATTAAAGGTCAAACTTTGCTTCTGCCTTTTTCTTGACTCAGAAAGCCAATGTCCTCAGGCAGGCAAGCTATTTTGTTGTATTTCATCAGTTGGTGGAAAGCAGCTGTACTGCTTAGCATAATTAACGAGGAGGTCAGACAGTAATGCTTTGTATACAGTAATGTTACATGCAGCACTAAGGCAAGTAATTACCCATAAAAACAGTTTCTTGTAAAAAGCAGTGGGGAAAACCCCCCTCCCCTGAAAAAAAATTGGGAGCACAGTACTTCCTTTTAGTCATCACTAAAAACATTTCCCCTTCAGGTTGTTCAAGGCCAGAAAATCATTTACCAAAATATTCAGGAAGTAATCTACAGCAATACTCATTACTGTTTATTGAAAATTTGCAACTGACTGTTACAAATATACATGAAAAATATCCATGTAAGAGGAAGGCACTCGCACACCACGCTGTATTTACTACCCCTCCTGCTGTATCCAATGGTAAAGATATTACAAAATGAAGTTCCCAACAGTTTCCAGTAAGATCGTTTGCAGACAACTTTTGTTCAGGTCTTTGACTACAAAATTTCTACAGTCAGGTGGGAAAAAAGCCAGTAGTATATGCTCATTCATGATAAAATATTTCCTTCCCAACCAAGGCTCAAGCAGGAGGCACATTTTCAGAAGTACTGAACAGGCTGACTCATTCTTCAGGAAACAGAGGGTGCTGGAGAAAATGGTAGGGTGAATGGAATTCCTCTTAAGCTAAGATTTTACTGTTTAGAATAGAATAGAACAGACTGTTTGGAAGGGATCTACATCACCCATCCAGTCCAACTGCCTGATTGATTCAGGACTGACGGAGTTAAAGCTCTTTGTTACGGGCACTATCCAAATGATTCTAAAGCACTGACAGGCTTTGGGCATTAACCACCTCTCTAGGAAGCCTGTTGCAGTGTATGACCACTCTCTCAGCAAAGAAATGTTTCCTCATGTCCAGACTGAACATGCCCTGGTGCAGCTTTGTGCTGTTTTCTAATTTGGGTTTGCTCTTTTTTGATAGAAATGCAGACTGACTTCTAAAGAACCCAAAAGTGGTAAAACTGAGTATTCCTGAGCAGCCATCTGATTCATTCCACAGAAGGGATGATATTCAGGGCCAATGAAAGGCCTCTGGCTCTGCCCTGAGCATCTTCTCTCTTTACAACTTTTTACAACAAATGATAACACGAAGTGTTTCTCACATGTTCCTTTCCTTAAGAAAGCTCTTCCATCTTTGCTGTAATCACGACATGTGGACAGTGCACTGCCAGACTTCCTCACGCTGACCGGTAACCTGCTTGTGCACAAAAGTATTCAACAGAACTGGAGGATGCCAAGATCACAGTATATATTACATAGGTTACAGCATGTATTCAGACCCTCAGTATGGGGCCTTACTCTGTGCCAACATTGTGGACCAGTGCCAGGCAGCACCTTACTCCATTTACAAGTACCACTAATTTTGGTGAGAGTGTCCCCAGTGTAATATGGATCAGCACAGCTGATCTGAAAAGATCTGGTCCTGTATAAAATTTTAGGGCCCTATGTGAGAAGACATATTAATATATTAATTCCTCTGGAATCTTCTATTTTATACATGTTGTTTGAGCTTATCAGATGCTACTACTTGAACATTTACCATGCTGTCTAAAAGCAAGGAATCTCGTCCTGTCTAGTCTGTTGGGAAAGTCACCCACACTCATCGACTATAGAGGCAATTTAGGCAATAATTTTGAATTAGACATCTAACATTTGGGTGGCCAAAACCAGAAAATATATATGTGTAAGTATATGTATGTATGTATGTGTGTGTGTATACGTGTATATATATACATACACACATATACAGTGGGGTTTATTTGTTTATTTATTTATAGATTTTTATACATGAATTCATAATACCGCTCCATATATATATACACACACATACACACATATATAAATGCTTCTTATTATATATGCATGAAGAAATTTATATTATATAAGTCTTATACGTATGTTTCAGCATTTACTGAAATCCATACAACAAGCCATTTTCCCTGTAGCATATTACTGCAATATACTTGGCAAAACCTGTAACACACATTTAATGGTGTTCCACTTTTTTTTCCCCTGACTTTTCTTTTGATCTGCAGAAAGTTACCTGGTAACTAGAATTAAAATAAGTAAGATAAAGGTTAACTCGGGCTAACTGGCTTTACAATGGGCTGCAGAGATGTTAAGCATGTTTCCCAGGCAGGGCAGGCACTCTCTCCCACTCCTCAGTGTGGGGAAGGTGGCACTTTGCCTTTCACATCTGTTACAGAGTTCTGCTCACCACGGCTGGGACATCAGCTCAAATGGAAAGAGCATCTGGGAGTAAACATGCTCGTTGTGATGTACTCTGTGAATATTTTACCTCAGAAACACTTTCACGTCATGGCAGTTTTGGCATGCCTTTGGGGCTGTAGAATCGAGGTGGAGCTTGGGTTGTGGGGTATTTTTGCTGCCAGAGCCTGGAATATTAGGCAAAATCCTCAGGAGAATTTTCAGTGCACTGAAGAGACACGTTAATATTTCAACCTAAGACACAAAGTTAATAATATCCTAATGGCTGGCTCTTGGACTCCCTCCTCACAGAGACAAATGCTACCCACACATTCCTTTGCCCGATACACAGACAGCCATAACTTGGCGATTAGAGTGGTTCCAAGGTCTGCTGAGATAAATCACAGAAAAGCACTGCATTGCTTTATACAGACTAATAACTTGAAGCAAGTTGGGAATGCAAAGAAAGCTGCAGGAAGGGATGTTTCTAATGAAAAGCTCTCTGTCAAAGATAACAGCAAGGAGCATGAGTGACGGATAGCACCAGCAAAATATGGAATGTAGAAGAACCAGGGAGGAATCTGAAGTCCAAACAATCAAAGATATAAAGGCAGTTTATAAATTCTCAGCTGATTCTGCCATCTCTGAGACATGAGTAATATGGAGACAATGACAGTACGTGGATGTCTCAGGGAGAAATAAAATGGTGCTGGGAAGAGAAGCAGTATTTCTAATTTCTAAACTGAAAAACAGTACTGTCTGTTTCCTTTTTTTTAAATTAAGTATCATTATCATAGGGACATTGTGGATTTTAAGAAGTAAATACTCTCCCAGGAATGGTAAAAATTGGTGTTAAATGTGAGCAGCATCCTAACAAAAAGGCACAATTGCCACATAGGAGAAAAGGAAAAATTGAGGCATTCATTTGTCCCCTGCAGGATATTTGAATTCATGAAAAGGACAGTGAACTGTCCTTAAGCGTAGAATAAAACAGGATTGTATTTTGGCTTGTCTGCAACAATGCAAGGGTAACAAAAAGAGGGAAATAAGAGTGCTCATTTCATACAGAGGTTGCATATTTTGCATGCATCCATACTGACTCGAGGTGTTTGCTACTAGATTTTCCCTTCTCAGAAACGAGGATGTATAAAAAAACATTGCCTGTAGATTTATTCTGGTTGCTGCTTCTTTGATTGTAAAGCTGAAATAATGTACCCTCCAAACCCACTAATATTTCTATTGTGACCAGACTTGTCCAGAGTTTTACAATCCTAATTAGTTTCACAGTTGTCTTGTTGTTTTCCTGTACTCCCCCTCTGTCTGCTCATCACCATCTGCTGTTGTCCACGGTGAGATCTTAAAGGAAGTACCATCTCTTTGTTCTGTCTCTATACAGCACTTCATAGAAATAGCTCATTATGGGAATCCAGGGCTGAAATTCCTAAACACCATGGCAATAAATGTAGTGGACAGAAAGAATAATGAGTCTCAGAAACAGTAGAGAAATGCCCAACTCCAGGCTTTTGGGTAGTATCTCCTGCTTTTTGACTCTCTCTTTTGTTCCTGTGCCATTTCTGCTCAGCCCATTACAAGAATTGCTGGAAGGAGTTAGATGAGCACGCAGAGCTTGGTGACAATGCAGCCATCATTTGGGAAAAAAAGGCAGTGATGGATGTGGGAAAGGAAAAAGTGATCAGAACAAATTGTCTTTCAAACTCACACAAGTGCAAATAGGGAAACATCACCTTTGGTACCTGTACTTCAGACTGTCTGCTTGAGGCTTTTGTTCTGTTTTTATCAAGTTAGAAACATTTAAATGAAGACACATTAGGTGCCAGTGTGTCCTAACAGGGAATGGGTGTGGGTGTGGTCAGTGACAGCGACTAAAATGCAGCTTTAGCTCTAAGAATCAGCTCTCCTCAGTCTTCACTAGCTCTTACTGTCTCCAAGAGCAGTCAGTAGCTGGGCATAATACTCAGTGGATGCTTCCTACTTATTTCACTTCTGTCCCCTATTTCTCACAAGTTCTTTATGTTTGTTATTTGTACATACTGAGAATATAAGATCTGGTTCATTCAGTAACTGAAAGAACTGATGACATAGGAACAACAAAACATAAATATAATTTTGTCTGGTAAGTTATGGGTGGCCAGAATTGGGACCTCTGCAACTGAACTCTGTTATAAATTCTTGGGGTTTAGGGGTCAGGGAGTCGCTTAGATTTGTGATGAAGGATATGGAAAATCTGAAAGAAATGGATATTTTTCACTATTACTTAATAGAAAAGGGTAACATTTCTCAGGCAGGTTAGTTCAAAGGCCTTACTTGGATTGAATGTGAAATGTGATCAAATTGCCTCCAAAAATCTGAGGGCTGTGGCTGTTAGAAATACAGCAGTTTGAGAGGCAGTGTATTGAACCTCAGTGACTGGCTTTTGGCATTTGAACAAGTCAACATAAAACGATGAAACTAAATATTCAGGAGGACTGGTCTTTCAGAATTCCTGAAGAGACATTCATTTTCATAACCGTTCATCTTACATTGTGGCCTGTGGTATTCATTTGCTCATAAAAATCTTTTAAGTAGAATTGCATTTTCAAATTAGGCTGAACTTGTTATTTAGGGAGGTTTATTAATATTTAATCAATTGTTACAAAGTTTATCAAGTCAGTATGTTGCTTATTCCCACAGTTCATGCCCAGTTTCAGCATTCTCTCATAAAGTACTTATACCACAAGGAATATTCATTTACAGGACCATCATGCTAAACCTGTAACCTTCTTTCAACCCTAAATAAAATTTATAAATGCATCATTACTATAAAATATAACCTTGCTGGATATCTATTTTTAATGTTTAGCGTATCCACTTTTTAAATGGACGTCCAAATCTGTGCTATTGCTTTAAAATTATGTGACCAATTACGTAAGCTACGACCCTGTTCTAAAGAAGTAGATATCTCTGCAACACATGCAGTCTGTCTCAGCGTAGGAAATTGCTGGGTGATGAGCAAATGCTAAGGTCATACTAGTTAGTTATTTAAGGTGACTTTAAAAGACCGAAATGACTACTCAAAAGATGACAGTGTTCCCAAGGAAGCCCCTAGCAGGGGTAACACAGCAACCCATTGTGTAGGGCAGCAATTAGGAGTGCCAGTGCTGACTGGAATCCTGGGTTCATTGTTCTTCCTGATTTTCAGGTCATTCCACCCAATAGACAGATGCTGGGGAAGTCATAATAGAGATTACCAGTTTGGGGATGGCACTTCAACAGAGGACCATGGGTTAATGTGGGATTTTCACTTGTCCGGACTCTGCTAGAGGAAATAACTTCTTTTGAGGGGAAAAGCAAACTACAATGCACACAAGTATTTGGTGTTGTGTTTGGGGAGATAATTGCCAGTGTGCCTCTGGCACCTCTGGGGAGCCATCGGGGCTCACATTCCGTTCCCTCCCAACACCCTGTGATCACCGGGGTAAAGACCATCATTACCTGTTCCCTTCAGAAGTGTTCCCAGGATGTACCAGCACTTGCACCTAAAGCATGTGGACACTTGAAAAACTTCAGAGCAGCAGTAAATGGCCCAGCAAATGCTTGCAAGCAGTTTGGCAAGCCCGCTTCAGACACATTCCCAGGAACTGAACTCTTTCGGTACCCCCTTGTCTGTGCTGGCCATTCTCAAAGGTCAGCATGGGGCTCTCGGCGGGGTGTGAGAAAGGAGGATTGGAAGTGAAAGGCCTCCAAGTTCTGCCACGGAGAGACCCGTTGGTAAAAGTGATCTTTCTCATGAAGTAGGGCCCCAGTGCAAGAGAGGTCAGCATACCCTATTGACAAACTCCTCAGGGAGCTGGTTTTGTCGAGCAGTATCAGCAAGTTCAGACCATCTTCCTCCACCTGGGATGTTTTACTCTTCCCCTTCTTTCTGTCTTGGACCAGACCAAATTAGGGGCACCTGTGTGTTCTCCTCTCCTTCCTTTGTCTTACTTTTTTCGGCCCACTTGAGCTGCCATAAGGTTTTCCTGGCAGCAGCACAATGGCCGTTCCCCATGGGGTGCGTGCAAGGTGCATTTATGCAGGGGAACACACTGGGAGCTGCCTTAGCTTTAGCCTTGACCCTGCATCAGGCTCCTCACTGGGTAAGGCAGCCTGGATAGCAGTGTCTTCCCCCACTGCTGAGGGATTACTCCTGTAGATCATGGGAATAAGGCAGGCAGATGGCATGGAGGCAGTGTTCCAGAGCAAAGTGACCAGAGTGAAACGCAGGAGTAGTGACACACAGCTGACCTGACTGAGTCTCCAAGTGTGGAGAAGGGACATGAGAGTCCTTAAGGGCATGAACAAGCTGAGGGACACTGAGAAGGGAGATTTCTGTGGCTGCCTGAGGCAATACAGACTGCAGCTGAAAGACAGAGGATTTACAGTAGAAAAAGGGCACCGAAATTTGGAAAAGGTCAAAAAAGGGCAACAAGAAAGGCTGGGAAGGTTTTGCCTTACAGTGAATGACATAAGGATGCTGACCTAACAACTTAACAGTGAACATAAGCAATTGTTAGCACAATTTACTGAAGAGCATGGTCAAATCCAAATCACCTGGGGACTTTAAATCAAACTAGTTATTAAAAAAATACAAGACAGCTGAAAAAAGGCTTGAAACCACAAAACAACAAAATTATGTCCCACGTTGGGTAATCCAAAGGTGCTCATACTAGCATCTCAGAGCCCAAATGTGCTCTGCATCTTCATTATGAGCAATATATCATTCTTAGCTAAACTAGTACCTGCGAGTTGAGCAAATTCCTTATGCTTGTAAGAAAATATCTCTAATTTCAAGCCAAAACTTATTTTTTGTGTCTGTGTTTTGCAAAATTTTTCACTTGCTGTACAATAGGTCATGAGGAGGCAGAAAAATTTGTGATCATGATCTTATATGGGTGTATAACTGTGCAGTGGTAAAGTATTTACTTGTAGCAGATGGAATGAATATGGGAGAACATCTAATGTGGTAATTGACGCTAAAACCTAAGGCATTAATTAAATGTGTGTTCTACTTAAGGAGTCGAATAAATGATGAGTGACAATTAAAAATGATGTCTTTATAATTATTCCAATTCCTATTTATGAAAGTGGAGTGTGACTGCATATGAAAGTATGATTGAAGGTTTGATGACTCCCTATTCTTTCACAGTTAAAACGTTTGCAATTATTTCTCCCGCAGATTAGAGCAGTGCATAGTGATGTAAAGTAAAACAGCGTAGGCTTGATTCTCCAGTCACTTAACACAGGTTTTATATTGGCATATGGTGACTCCCTTAAGCAGAGCACTCCTCACTCAGGGTGATTTGAATGGACAATTAAGCTCAGCATGCTAAATACTGCAAATTCAATATGAACATCTGGGGACGCATTTAAGGATCAATGATTCATTTTTTAAAATAACAATTTGGTTAGCTTTGGAAAGTCTGGTGCCACTGTAAGAGTGGAGATTTCTCCTTCCTGATGGAGCAGGGGAAAAAAATCCCTTTCCTTCACAGGGCACATAGAAGAAGAAGTATATTCATAGAAGTCATGGTCCTTTCCATCAATCTGCGTGTATCTGACATATCTCTTTGAAAATGCGTGATTAGTATAGCAGATTCAAACTTTGCCAAAAGTGTGCATACCACTGTCTTTAGATTATGTTAACTAGAAATCATAACTGGTTGCAGTACCAAGAGATGTTCTGAACACAATTCTCCTACCCTTATGACTCTCTAAGGTTTCATATAGTGAAAAATTCCGTTCTCTCAATAAGTTTTGAAAACTCACAGTTGTTGCCAGAGATGTTTGGGGTTTTTTTCTTGCCCATTATGTAACCATTAATAGCCTTCATTTTCATTTATTCTTCAGAAGTTTTACTTCAAATGTTTTTATTTAGGAACAGAAGTTTGATTTCATGTTACACCCAAGAATTATAAGGTAGAGAAGATGAGTCCTTCCTTTATTTGAATTTTATTTGTATTTATTTTTACTGTGCATATTCTTTCGCCTTTCTTTCACCTTTCTTTCACCCTCTGTAGTTGTTGTGGATACTCTGTGGAATCAGCAGTTCATGTCTTTGAGAAGGCAGTAACCTCAAGGCTACCTGGCAATGCTGTTGATTATTTTTACTACAACTCTGAAAAGAAAGAGAACGTGTGTGTATGTGTATATATACCTACAGGTTTATTTACGCACACACTAAAGATAAATATTCACTGAAGCTTTAAACACAATGCCAAGCTGGAGAAGCTGATTTTTGCACTGGAGCCTTTCCTAGTACCCAAGGCAAAGGACTCTACCCTTGTCTGCAGAGCAGCAACATCCTTGCAGCCTCTGCGCTTGCTTCTCTCAGGGGTGGAGAAGAGGGTGGCCAAAAGCCTGCTTCATCTTTCTGCTTTTCATCCTCTGGACAAGCCTCTCTTTTCAGCCTCCATGGCTCACTTCTCTTATTTATATTTTCTCAGCATTTTGCAATAAACTTGCCACCATCTCCCAGCTTGAACTTTTTGCTGCTGCCCCACTCTGACAGGCACTCCTGTCTGCTCCTGAGTGCTGCTACAAAACATCCTCCCTGCCTGCCCCAAGTCTTACACCCTGCACAGCTCTCCTTACTCTTTCCAGCTGCTGTACAAGCACTTCTACATTTTCATCTTGTGTTCCTGTCTGGAAAACATCTTCTCTCTTCCAGTCCCTTAGCAGGTCTCAGACATCTCTCTTCTGTGTTGATTCCCACAGTCGCCTGGTGCATTGCGATACATTAGCTTCTCTGTTTACCTTGTTCAATTAGCTTTTATTCTGCTCTGAATTGGATTTTAGCCACTCCTAATTTGTGAGTATTTAGAATTAGATATATTTTGTAAGCCATTTGAAAAACAAGGATGTCAAGCTTCCAGATGGCATAAAAGACTGGTTTCTGGATTTAGTACTTCTCAAGATAGAACCTGTTAAAATCAAGCCTGACTGGAAGGGTGGAAAAAAAGCAAGAGGGCAGTCCAAGTAGTGTGCTTCTGGGTTTTGTTTTTCCTCTTTTTGTTTTCCTTCCAAGAGGACCTGTCGCAGGAGACAATTACATGTAAATAGGCAGAGAAAAGCAGAGCAGTCTGTTCCAGTATGCATAAGATGCATCTAAGAGATGGTCAGGGTGTGCACATAAAACTAACCAGGGGCTCAGAGACTGCTTTCTCCTCTTCATGCTAAACATGATTAAACAAGATGCTGGAAGTGCTGACATTGTAATTAGCCATACTAGTTTTATTCATGTCATAATAAAAATTCACCATTATAATCTTATTAAAAATAAACAGTTGTATAATTTAGGAAACTTTTTGTTCAATAAATGTTAATGCTATGAATTATGCCTAAGTCACAAAATAAGGTGATTTTTAAGATCAGCTTTCCACAGCTCATTCAACCCTTAAAAAGGCAGTTTACTTTCTACTAGTGCCACTACATTTTGATCTTTCTTCACTTCAAGATTCCTTCTTACTTTACAAAGCTCATCACTTTATCTCCCCTGCAAAGCTCCCCAGACCTTTAATCTGTTTAGTCCACTTGTCATGGACTTTCTCCTTTTCTAATAGGTGGAATTCAAATATTCTCAATGGCAGTCTTTCTTTCTCTGGGAATATTAGATTCCCATTGCAGTTTTCTTTTGATGCGAAGGCTTTCCAAGGGCTGCTCCCTAAAATGTCTTTGACCCAAAGCAAAGGCCTTGGTATTGTGCCTGGCCTTCCTTCAGCAGAACACAGCTAATGAAACAACGTGTGAAAGAAAAATCTGATCTGGAAGTTTCTACCTAGGGAGGGGAAAAGTACTTCTATCACACATGCAGACATCCAGAGGAAGTCAGGGCATGCTAAGACTCAAAGAGAGTAGACCTGCAGGATTTCAGACACTGCAGAGAGTAAAAGCCAGAAGACCATCCCTTGGCTGCCCACAATATGACTGAGCATGGAGGAGGGAAAACCACCGACTGGCAATCCCATTGAGCCGATATCCTACAAGAGAAAGTCTTCTATCTCATCACCTGCTGTGTCAAAACCTCCTCTGACAGCTCAGCACTGAGTAACTACAGGAAGAATCTCAATTACATTACTGTCCATGTTTCCTCCACAGTTATACCTGCCCAGGAGCTGTGATATACCAGGCTACATGTCAGTCACTTCCCAAAAGCCCCCTAATATTGCACACGAGCCATCCAACCCCAGATGCACGTGCTGCAGCACAGCTGGCAAAACAATGCATACACGCAGCGGTCTTTCATTCAGTGATCCTATTTTACAATGTTGACAGAGGAATCTCTCCATGTTCATTTGCCAGTCTGCTGTCAGTGTTGTGGTATTTATATTACAGATGCATTTACATAATATTTATGTATTGGTACTGCTTTCACTAACCAGCTTTCCCACCCGGCAGTTGGCGGTGAGGCTGGCACCTGGCAACTGCAGATTTAAATGATACTTTTGTGCTCTTTGAGGCAACAGGTAGGCACAGTTTTGGGGGATGTAAAGGCCAGGAAGTAAGGTAGGCATGTGGCAGTTATGCCTATTTATCTATGCAGACATACTAGGCTAAGGGAATCTTAAGAAATTTAAAAATGCATAAAAGCCTGTGGTGGCAAGTCAGAGGATCGCTAACGTTGAGTAGAGAATTATCCCTTCCAAAAGTTAGATGTGCTGACAAATTACTGCTCTAAACTAATAGCAGCGTTGAAGACCTCTCTGCTAACACAATCAGATAAATGCATCTACAATCTCTGCTTCCCACATTTGACACTTCTTAAGGGCTTGCCTACACAATGAAGGTGTTCTTACATTGATTTTAAAAAATGTCATTTGGTTTATAAGTGATTTAGTTTAACATCATTTAAATAACTTCTTTTGGAAAACGTGTTTATATAAAACACTGGATACATGCAAGAATAAAAGCTCTACAGAAACCAACACCATCCAGGTTCTGACTTGGACAGAAATTGGATTGCTGTATGATTTCCAGTCTTGGACTCAGATGAAGGTCTCTGCTTTGTTTTGGGTTTTTTTTTAATAAATGAAAATGTCTCTAAGCATTTTAAATTCATGTTAAATTTTAAGAAATGACATATATGTGTGTATATATATTTATATAGGTTTATACACACACATATATATAGACATATTTTACTTCTGTTGACATAGCTAATGCTTTTATTAGATATCTTTATCTGCTTAGAGACACTTTCACTGAATAAAATGAAGTGCTATCTGAGACACTCATTTAGTCCTAGTATTTCTAGACTGAAGTGCTTTTCTCTGTGAGATACAGAATGTTTAACAATTCCTTATCATTAATATGGTTGTAACTGATGCAACATATCCATCAGTGTTCTAACACCAAAGTTAAATCTGAACCGGCAAAAGTGGGATTTCTCTTGTTCTGTGATGTAGAAAGAATAGCCAGTCATGGTTTGTGTAAATTACTTCATAGGCACAGTTATATACAATACAGTTTCCTAATGAGGCCAATTCCCTAGGCAACAGCCCAAATCTGTAAATGTCTAAGCACAGAAATACAGCCAGCAGGATGTCTAATTCAGTTGAACTCAATGGAGATGATTTGGTACTCATAATCACCTCAACTCCATGAGCTGTATGCCTGTTTTAGGCAATGTATTGAGAAAGAAAAAAGTACTCAAATACTCCTCCCTAAGGGAATTTTTCTATAACCTCCTAATTTGCCCTGGGTATTTTACTGCCCATGTTTTGAAAAATTGTTTGTCTCCTGAAATTCAAAACAACCTTCAAGAAAAACAATTAAGAAATTAAACTAAAGAAGCCCTAAGTGTATTTAATACAATGCCTTGTGGTCCGAATAACCAAAGAAATCTGCTTTTGGCCATTTTATTTTCCTGAAATAACAAGAAGTTTCAGTTTTTCAGATCACACATCATGAGATGATTTTCTTTTCCTTCGGCTTGTCTTTCCATCATTCCACCTCCTCTCCCACATCTCTATTCATCTGTGTGAAAAGGCTTCCATTACAAATCAGTAGGATATTTTGTCCTGTCAGTCCTTTCAGACAACTTCATATGCCCTTTTGCACGTGTAGCAACAGATGCATGTACAGCACCTTGATCAAAAGTGAGGTCTAATTGACTTCTCACAGGAAGACCAAACATCAATGAGATAATTACACATGGGGATGATTCAGCTTGCTGTGTGTATGGGGCACCAGAAGGTTTGGCTATGTCCTGACAATACTCATAACTCTGAAAGACACCATTCATTGGACCTGATAATTGCTGGTGTAGGACACTAAAGCATTATCATGAAACCTCAGTGAAATGGCCCCAAGATAGAAGGAAAATAGACTTTGAAGCTGTTCCTGTACCGCAGCCTCCCAGCCGTGCCGAGTGCTGCTCAGCCCGCCCCTGTCCAGGAACTGGTGCCACAGCAGCTTTGCAAGGGCAATAAAAAGAGCAATCAATTTTTACTCCTCCTAAAGGACAATGCAAAGCATACATGCCTCAAACCCGAGCTTTAAAATAGACAGTGCGAAGGTTTTAGTAGGTCATAAATGTGTGATTCATTGCAACCTGTCTTACATGATAGGACAGAGCTCACCTATGTGTTGGTTGCACTTTTGTTCCCAGTGAGCCCACAGCACCGTGTGATATTAACCTACTAGACACGAAAACAAAAAGAAGCTTGAGGAACGTACAGGTACATTGCTCCCTATCTGTCAGAAAACTGCCTAGGGAAATGAGGTCAGCTATCTACTCAGAAACCATGCTTGAACACAATGGAGCCTAGGTTTGTTTCTCTAAATTGCAGAGGGTTTGGCCTTCCTCACAGTGAAAGTGAAGGAAAATTCCTTCTGCACTTACATCAAGGCAGGGTCAGCAGCCTTACAAAGCACAAGGATACACAAAGCATAGGGACTTGCTATTTGGGCTGAATAATAAAGTTTCTTTTAAGTCTATGTAGTCTCTAGTTGTGTACTGGTAAATGAAGGACTAAAACACTCACCTGCTTGGTTTTGCCTGAACTATCCTTCCACTGCCTCTCATTTAGCTTTGGCTATCCTCCTGCCAAGACCATGATCCAGTGGAGACACATTATCTGATACAACTGTATGTTATCAGGAATAAAAAGAAATTGCTTTTCTTTAATTGTATTGAGGGATTGGTAAGGATTTCTGCTCATTGTATGATTTTGAATCTCAAACTGTGAACATTTTCTTTGCTGCTCAAGTAAATTTGAACTGCCACTTAGTAGGGGAGGAAATTCTCCTGGATCTGACTGGTGTCTCTGCTGTACTGTCAGTTTGCACATGAACTCTTTTTAGCTAATCGTGAGCAAGGGATAAAAATAAGCAGCTATCGAAAGAAAGCCTCTACAATTATGTCTCTTTGGAACCAGAATATCCTGGACCTGCTCTCTCCTATGAAACATGTGAAAAAAACCTGTAATTTGCTCCCCTTTTGAATTCCTATAAAGATAGGAAGGAAAAAAATCTGTTCTTTTATATAAAATTAATAGGGGAGGTTAGGGAGAGTTCTCCAGCAGATACAAATGGAAGAGGCTTTTGAGGGAAAGCCCTTCCACCTTAAAGACCCTTAGTAGGAAGTTCCTAAAAATTGCAACAGAATCGGGATGACTAACTACTGAGGTTGTTTGAGGACTTAGCCACAACACAAATATGTAAAGACTGCAAGGTCTAAGAACTAATCATCATACAAGGAAGAAACAGTTTTTTTGTTTTCCCTGTTTAGCTTTTATGGGTCGTCTGCCACTGAACTGTGAACAAGTTTGGGAAAGCTGGGACTCTTCCATCTCTCATATTTAAAGTCACTGTGTCCAGCTCTGGATTTGGGTGGAGAATGAAGCCTTTTATTGTGGGCAATTCATTGATGGCTGGAAGACATTAGAGTTGTTGACATCTGTAAAGTATTTCAGAAATTACAAGGATATATAGTGATGAGCAACACAGAGGCCACATCAGACCAGAGCTTCACAGTCACCCAGGAGTTGCATAATTGAGGAAGAAACACGGATTCTTTCCAGAAGATGTCAAATCAAGTCCATCTGTATGGAAGCAGGACTGAAAAATGTGCATTGTATTCAAGTACCAATTCAAGCAGGAGTTCAGTCAGAATTTCCCTTTTACAGCTCTGTCTGGTGTTCTGCCTTTACTCTGATAGGCTTCTTTACACTCCTGTAGCATACTTTTCTCCTTGTTATCTTTAACACGGACAGATTTAAATCCACATATAAAATTCCGCTTTCCTTCTGCTAATTCTTTTACTGTTGCATTTGCATTCCTCCTTCATTTTTCTTTGTTGCCTTTCCTAGGGAGGCGGGAGAGCTAATTAATTAATACTCTTATTATTGGGAGGTAGGAACATGTAGCTGAAAAGCAGGGGCATTGCAAATACTTACCTGAGGTATTGTAGGGACTGGGTGGCCACTTCATCAGAAGTCTGGGACCTCATAGGTTTCAGGCAACAATGGTTTAATCCTCGGGTCCTGCTGTTGCATCCACTGTAGGAATTCCCCACTGGATGTCCAGTCCCTCACAGTTGACCACAGAGTGATTCTCTGTTGTGAGTTTGCAGGAGCCTGTGCTGTTTTGCAGCATAAGGAATTGCTTTTTGAATGCCGAGCTGTTACCCTTCATATTCTATTTTGATTGCATCTCACTTCTTCCCTGCCCCTGCCCCATTCACTGAAGTGGTGATTGCAGAGCTGCCATCGTTGCTTTCCTGGTGGCTTGCGTTCGTGTAAATGAGGTGTAAACTCCCTGCAAACAGGGCTGCCATGCCTTTAACCACGTCTGCTGTATGCATTGATGAGCCTGGGAAACCAAGACAGAGGAAACTGGTGAAGGAGACTGACAGAGCTCACAGGAACCAGTATTGGAAAGAAGTAAGTTAGGATGTCAGGCTTTGATTGTGCAGCAAATTACAATTTCTGTATTACTATAGCAAATAGTATCCACCTCTCCCACCACGGGTTTTTTTGTTTGTTTGTTTATTTGTTTGGGTTTTTGTGGTTTTTTTGTTAGAGGTTTTTCTTTGCCATGGATCCAATTTCTCACATAAAAGCCATCAACTAGAAATTAAAATCCCTTTTCTCTTCAAAGAGGATAGACAACCCACCCATGTTTGGGGGAAAGGAGGTTGCAATCAGATTTTGCTCTCTTTATAAATTTTGTTTTCTTTCACATACTGTCATGCAGGACTTGCACAAACAAGGAGAACTGACTAGCTAAAGAGAAAAGACATTAAAACTTAAAATATCAAGAGAGGTGTCAAATGTATTAAGTGGAGAGGAGTAGAAATTTTCTTCTGATCTCTTTCAGCTATTGTAAACACATCTCATTGCAGCAGCACATCTTATCAACAGATGTTGGTTGTTCTTGTCTTTAACTGCTGCTGTCACTTTAACTTCTAGCAGTTCCCGCTCCTACAGCTCAGTCATACAAAGGACACTTCTCCTCTAACCTCTTTTTGCTCTGCTGTCCTGCCCCCTCTCTGGGTGTGTGTTTAGGGGGGGTGGATGTGGGTGCACTTTCTTTGCAGATTCACTTTCCTGCTGCCATGCTTGCACTGCACTGTCGGTGTGTGGAGGCTGGTGGTGTAATCCCTCTGTGCTCAGTGTGTACCACTGATTCAAAGGATGAAAACTGTTTTCTCCCATCTGGTCCCAATCCTGGAAAGCTGCAGGAAAACTGTATAGCAGGTGCTGCTTAAAGAAAGCTCTTCTCATGCTCAGAGAGGATACCCTTTTTATCCCACATAAAAAGTGGCAAAGTATTTTTCTCCACATAATCCTCTCAATTCCTGCCTCTTTGCTGCTCTTCCCTTCCTACCCCCACCACTGCCTTTTCTTGCTCCCATGGGACTGGCAGAATCTCAGAGGAAATAAGTAAAGCTTTCCTAATATAGAAGCTCATCTTCTCTGAAAACACTTCTCATTCTGTTAATGGAGTTCTGGAAATGTTTCAGTTCTCTCCCTACACTAATACTTTATTTTTTTTCCTCTGATAGCTGTCCAAGCACCAGTGTCATCAGTTTTCCTAGCTTTATTAGCTCATTTTGCAAAGGAATGCTCAGGCAGTCTAACAAAATAATAATAAAAAATTGGCTGGAGAGTTTTATAGCTGTGTACACTCTTTTAAAAAAATAAATATGCATCTGGAGACATCTTTCTGAGACCATTTCTTTAGAGAGGTTTTACACTTCACAAATACATGTGCTGTAGATAGAAATATCAATGGGAGATAACACAGGTTGCTTAGTAGATTTACATGCATTCCTTCCCCCTTCCTCTCTTACCCTGATATATGCCTGGCCCGGGGCTCTTCTTCCTGAGTCTCTCCACCTATGATATCTGTGCTCAATATTTGCAAATCCACTCGTAAAACTTTATGTAATGAAAGCATGAAGTGCCTGCAAATGCTCTGTGTAGAAAGGAGTGCTTTTTCTGTGCCTCCCTCCCCCACAGTTACGCTAGTTCTGGGGAGAAGCAAGGGAAGTACAGAGCAGCAGACATGGAAACGCTCTTATCCTTCAATGAGAGTAGGGTTTTCCACCAGGGAGGAGGTGCATCTTCATACCAGGGGCAGATGGATTTGCTGTACCCAATGCTGGTCTTACAGGCTGCAGCAGAGAGGGAGGGAAACCCAGGTGTCCTCCTGTCCCCTCAAAATCCCGACTTGAAGATGGGGATGGGGGTGGGGCAGGGTGAGCAGGGAGCCTTCCATCCTCAAAATAGGAATTGTGGGGAGCAAAGACGTGCTAAGCACGAATGCACGTAAGGGTGGAAGTTGGTGGGAAGTCAGTGGGAGGAGGAAGAGTTCTTCAGAATGGTGCCATCTGAGGAGACTATGGCTGAATGCAGAAGTATGGGCAGCCCATAAGAGGAGAAATGCCTGTAGTTGCCCTGGGAGAGAACTACTTATACTGAGAGCATGAAGAAGGCTCGGTAAGCACATGCTTAAAATACTCCACCTGCATTTTGGAGACGTTCATTAGCACAGGCTACCTGCCTCGTGCTTCATCACAGCTGCCCAGGATGTGCTTTCTTGCCTACCCTTTTCCAGACACAACCTATGCAAAAATAGGAACTGACTGAGATAAGCACCACACAAGACATGGACAGCTGCTGCCAGGCAGTGCCTTGTCTTAATGGCTTATCCCAAATGTGTAGGAGGGGGGACAGGAGAAGTGTTGCCTGGGATGGGCTTCCATTTCACACAACCTCTTCCAGGGAAGACTAATGGGTGTCCCAGTCAGAGTGCCCCAGAGCAGCACATACAGAAGTTCTAGGCAGGTTGCAACATCTGGTCTGCCTGGTACCCTTTCCATTTTTGACCCATGAGGATGCCAGCAGGGCAGTTCCTTACCTGTGGCCCACCCAAAACTAAAAGTGAGGGCAAGAAAAAGAAACTGGATACCTGCTAGAGTAACTTGGTTGCGTGAAGTGTAGTTTGGGAAATGAACTGGTCTTGGTAAAGGCTGGCCATGCTGGCATCAGAATTTGGAGTGGAGATTTGGTCATAACTATGTGCACAGAGTGCAGAGACAGGAAAAACCTGAGCCAAAATAGTGTGTTCTCCAGCAGGAACACAGAATTAAGGTGCTACTTTTATGCTGCATTTTTATTAGTGGTATCTCAAAAATATCACTTTCAGCATGCCTTTTTCACTTCTCCCACAGAAGCATGAAAATTAACATCAGCTAGCACAATTTTCTATTGCTCTGGAGGAAATGTTGTTGAGAACTGTTTAGACATTATTTTTCTCATTTGCTCTTTTATTTTTTTTTACTTTATCAAAGTCCAGTCATAATGAAATGCCTGATTATTTTCCTTAAAAAAAAATTAATGCATCATTTAATTCTTTTTCCCCATCCCAGAGTTTAAGACACACACAGACACACCTCAACAAGAAAAACACAAGACCTTTCATTCAGAGTAATTTCCCACCAAATTTAACACTGGCATGATATGCCAGCTCGGATAGAATATAGAAGTGAAAACAGTGTGGTCCCAGCACACATCTCCCAGGCACAGGCAGCAAGCTTGCCCCTGGATGGCTGCAGAACATCTTTACTTATTGGATTCTGCCATGTATGAGAAAATAGCTGTGCTGCTCATGGAGGTGAGGTGAGGTCACAGTTGGGGGTTGCAATTCATTATTCCCTACTCCTCCTTTATTCCAAGGGAATGGTGTTTGAGCTCACGTCTTCTTTTGGTTGCTGCTGTGCCACCTGGACTGCTCAGGAAGGTCCTGTTCCCACCACATCTCACTTATCTCTTGGAGTCAGCACCATTCCTTCCAAACCAAGTGGGCTAAGGAGACCTTGTGCCTGCACATGCAGGAACACACACTTTCACAGCGCATAGGAGGAGAAAGTCCTAAGCTTCTGCAGCCCTTTTCCTGAATACCAAAATCCCAGGACATCACACCTACCTGTCTTCACCTGCTCTGTGGCTGCACAGGAGTGACAACTAGGTTTTTTTCCCCCAGGCTGAAGCGCTAGCACTTACAGGTAGCTTATGCAGTCCTGTACATGAGTTAACTCTACCCCAAACAGGAACCTAAACAGGGTGAAGGTCAATTCCTGTGAAAATATACTATGCTGCTGCTTGGTCTATCGTTCAAATTACTCAAGGTCAGGTTTTATTTAATCATGCTTTCTTCCACAGTTTTTTCCCTCCAATATTAAAATAAAAAAAAGCAATTAGATAACGAAGCATATGTAGCTTGTTTTCTTGGATTGTTTCTCAGCTTTTTGCTAAATCGTCACTGCCCCTTTGGACTTCAGCAGTGGGATAGCTGCCAGGTTTCCACAGAGATGCAAACAAATTCTATGCAATAAAATATCAACTCTACATAATTTAAGCCCCAAATGTACATGGTGACAGTTTTATGTTTGAGTAATATGAAAATCCGAGATATTGGATGTGAGTATAATTTAGGATCGAGAGCTGCAAATATTTCTGTGCCCTGGAATCCAGTTAAAATGCACCATTGCACATGCCGTGTTTCGGTGGTGAAGTATTGCTTGCCTCTGATTGCTGCAGGGTAAGAACTTTATTTTCCTAACCCATGATTTAATGTTTTCCACCCCCTGTAAATTGTAACTCACAATGCCCTCTATGTGAGCTCTGGTAGCTGAGGAGACAGGGGGAGATGGCTGCAGCAGGGAAAGGGAAAGAGGGGAGAAAAGAAGGGCAAAAGAGAGGAACATCTGCAACGGGTTAAAAAACACTTGCAACTTGCCTTCTTAAAGAAATGAAGGCTGAATATTGGGCCAAAACATCAATTAGATGGTGGCAGTGGAACTCCACTGATTTTGAAGGAGCTGCACCAGTCTGAACCAGCTGAGAAGCTGGTCTGCAATTTCGCATTTAGTGCCCAAAGTGGTTGGAGCAGGGGAGGTTTGAAACTGTACTCCTCACGTAGCACGGAGGGGCCTGCAGGAATAATGTTTGCTTTGGCATGGAGGTGGCTTAGTGTAGACCCAGCAGTTCCTGCAGTGAAAGGCTCCTTTCTGCTCTGAGTGATGGTGACTTCCATAAAGACAGCAAATTCATCCAGAGATATGCCTTAACGCATATCCTTCTTTAATTCGTAAGTCCTTGCACAGTGCAGACCTCAAGGTGAATCTGTGTGGATGCTCTTGCCCTTCTTTTTATACCTGGATGTCCTCTCTTTCTCTGCATAGTACAGATTGTGGTGTTTTCCCTGGATACCTATTCCAGGTACTTAGTACAGCAGCAATCAGAGTCTGTGTCAGGATCTGATAAACTCTGATGCTTTTGAAATGCCTCTTTCTACAGCTGTGGATTACAGTTAGGAAAAAGGAGGTGCTGCATGTCCTCCATCTTCCCTTTTCCATATAGAAAGTCCCTAAGAGGAATTTTTTGCTAAGATTGACCCATTTCTGGCATGATATCTGAAATTTGCTCTCTTCTTCCTTCCTATCCTCTTCTCTTTTCCCAGGATGCTTGCTTTGGCTCCATCTTGTTAGAAAGATTACCTTGTCACAGCATGTGAAATTAAGAAGTAGCTGTGAGGAAAAAGTGCAGATAAATAAGATGTTCCTCTCATCACAGGCAGCTTGGTGTAAAATGTTTCAAGCAGTGCAGGAAGGCCTGAATGAGGCTGAGATGTAACAGAGCTAACATCCATCCCATGAAGGCCACCTTCTTTCCAAGAGCTGAGTAACAAAGCAGTGGACAGGTGGACAGGGAATAGTACCTGATTTCTTTTATGATATAGTGATCAGAGGATATCAAAAAAGAACAGCAGGCAACAGGTTTAAAATAGACAGAGATATCACATTATGCAGCTTATAATAAGCAGCTCCTCAGCTTAATCACAGCATTTTGTGAAGACTTAAAATTTGTATGGGTGCAAAACCTGATTGGCAAATACATTGAATTAAAGGAAAATAACTCTCATGCAGGGAATCCCTGAGGCACAAAACATGGAGAACAGGGAACTACTGAAGGAAATACCACTTTGTGTTTGATCTGCTGCTACGGTCTCCCAGAAGCATCCATGTATTGGCCATCCCTCCAGGCAGGGCACTGGCCTGGTGGCCTTGGGTCTGACCCAGCACCAGCTCTGTTGTATTCACAGGCCCAGTTAGTCAGGTGCTGAGTGCCACCAGACCTGCAGCACTGCTCTCTTCGAGAACTTAGAAAATAATGGGCTAGGTCAGCTTTCTATCAAGACTGAATACTGCCAAGGAATTGGTAATTCCAGATATTCTGTCCAGGAATTCTGAAGACATTTTACTTCCATGTAGAGGAAAATGAATGCCCATGATAGATACTGACTGCATTTACTTATAAAAAAAATCACCTAGCTGGTGCATATCTAGTCTTTATATCCACCTGAGTCAATGGGAAGATGGATATCCCTCCAGTCCCACAGAGATACACCAGTCATTCTTTCTTCACATCCTCTGGGCTCACCGTGTGCTGATATTCCTCACCTGGAATGTTGTTCCAGCCATGGAAAAGCATCTCCAGTGAGAAAAAAAAAAAAAAGGCATTTTTGGAAACCAGCACTGAATATGTTTTGTGTGGCAAAACTCCAGAGACAACCTTTTCCCCTTAGCAATTCAGAAGGGTGGTGTGCGTGTAGACAAAGAACATATACATGCCACATGCAGGAATGGATGCCAACCCCTGAATGACTGCACTGTTTACTTCTGATGCTACATTATCTTTCTTCCAACATTACTACAACTAACACCAGAAGTCCTGACCCAGAACAGGTATCTGTTGTCTTGTGGGGACATCTGCAATACCATGGGTTTGTTGCAAGCTGGTAAACGGTAGTCCTAGATCAGCTGACATTTGATGGTGTATTATATGTGACAGCTTGAGCAAGGTGCTGAGTTCTCAGACAGAAATGCTTTATCACCAAAGGAGGTCTTAATTTGGATAAGCTGTTATGTCACAGGACACCACACCACAATACTGACATTTTGCTGCTGAGGCTTCTCAGGATCTTCGGCATGTGAGTAATATTTACAATTTGAAAGCCAGGTTAGTAACATGTCCATTTTTTGATAAGTGGAAAAACCTCCACAGTTCTGCCAAGTATCTAGGATTTCTTTTCAAGAAATACAGAGCAGATGCCACAGCTTACCAATCATAGTTTCTTCTAAATTATATGTCATGATGTCAAGTCTCCCTGTCAGGAATTATTGGAAACATCTCACTGCTATCTGTCTGGAATAAACATCTCATACTCTGAGTGCTCTGGTGTCAGCTAACAAGTATATTCATATTGAGCATGGGATCTTACTAATTCCCTGCCGAATAAGGACTTATGGCCTGAGACCATGCAGCAGTGGAACAGATCCATCATCACAAAAAATTGATTATAAGCATTTCTAAGAAAATATAATACAGTATATAATATAATATATTATAATAACAGTATATGCAAATTCTAGATTCTGTCACTCTTCCTCACATCAAGCCCTACTTTGCAAACACCTCCTGCCTTCCAGAGCTATTCTATGAGCAGAGATTCCTCAGTGAAACAACAGTAGTGTATTTACAAATAGGGGACTAATTATGTTTCTTCTATTCCCCAAATTCTCTTATCTCTGCTGCCTGAACTGGACACCTAACACAAAAGAGAAAACATGTTAGTCCCAGTTCAAAATTCTGTGATAACCAAACTATGAGAGTTAGTATTTAGGATTTCTGGGGGACCTACCTGATAGGTCCTGAAGTAAATGAGGACAAGGAAGGAAAACTATTTTCTTTCAATGTGATTGATTTTGGTAGGATCTTCAGAGATTCACTTCACACTACTTGCAAATTAACACTACTTCATGAAGAAACATCAGAAATTACCATAATTTCTCCTAAGGAAAATGTATGCCTGAATTAATGTGCTTAATTAGTGGGTCTCAGTTCAGTGCTGAGGGCTGTTTAATTTAACGTTTAAATTTTGCATATTTGCTCCCCTCATCCTTTTCTTTCTCATTTATTATGGTTCGTCACACACCCCTTTCAAGAAGGTGATATCAGGTTCTAGGGCTTTACACTCCTTGATGTAGACAGCTATACAGCCTGCTAATCTGGTATGGTGGCCATTGCTCCATCAGATGTGATATTAAACCTTCAGAAATAATCTGACCAGATGGATCTTCCTGCATATTTAATTTCTCTACTATAAATTATATACCTAGCTGTCACAGTAACTTCTGGACACTTTGTAACTACAGGTGACCCTCTTACCTTTGATGTATATAAAAGAATTGGGGCCTAGTCTGAGAATGAAGTACTTAAGAAGAGAGATGAAGATGTTTTAGGGATAAACTCTCAAATATCAGGAAGATGTCCTAATGTACAGTTTGTTATGCAAATTAACTTATACCATTCTGGGATTTCAGTAATTCTTCTGATTTTGCTAATTGTGATGTGTGAGACTGCCACTTACTTAAACTCTTCTGTCACAAATTCAGGATTTGGTTGTTTGGTTTTGTTTTCATTCAAGTTTTGATTGCCTGTAACTATTGGAAAAAGAAGTGCAAGAATGTGGTTTCAGCATGAGGATTCTTCGTTTGGGTGGCTAGATGATTCTGAAGGGAAAAGGTTTTCAATACTTACCTTCTTTATGAGTAAAATCCATCCAATCTCTTTTTGTTTGATCAATACAATTACTAACTTCATTTCCACTTACATTAACAGGAGTTTTATCTACTGTTTCAGATGGCAGAATTCTCTACTGCAGTCAGAAGTAGTGTAGCCTAGTTAATATCAGAGTTCCTATTTCAAGTTGATTTTAAAATAATTTATTTTTAATCATGTCTCTAACATCATGATGTGATATGCTGAAGAGCTGACTCCCTGCAGGTAACAAAAGTTTAAAGGAGTTTTATTTGGAGGGAGAAATGAGAAATGACTTGAACAGTAGCTGTCAAAGAAAATAGGAATTTAATACTGTGATGAAGGTAGATTTAATTGGGAGACATGAGGGAAGATGAAGGAGTGAGAAAAGGGAGACAACATCTGTTTATCTTGTGATATAAAACCATGTTTATAGACCAGCACTGCTGTGAGAGATGGAGAATAAAGAAGAAGTCAACATTACCTTAATCCTCCTGGTCTTTTTTTAAATAAATCATAATTTCATATGACTAGTCTCACTTTCTTCATATCCATTTTCATCATATAGATTTAACTAACAAATTGTTTGTCTTCTCAAAAAGAAATATGCCAAAACACATGCTAAATCCATGAGTAAAACTGCGAGACACCAGTCTTCTGCTTGCTTCAATCTAACTATCCTTATTTTAAAAAATTTTAACTTTGCTGTAGTTGCCTGCATGGTATTGGTTTCTGGAAGAGCCTGGAGTCATGAACATCACAAGATGTCTTAAGCTAAATTTTATTTTCCTCAGGTGTGTTTTGGTCCACTCAGAATTGCAGTTGTCTCAAGGTAGTATCTCCAAAATGTTGAAAAGACAAGCAGAAAGCATGTATAGTAGATTAATATCCTATACCTATCTTTCCCTTTGAGCTTTTACTTTCAACGGAGTTTTCATCCTTCCTCTTGTTCATTTCTTTAAGAATGTGTGAAAACCCAAAGGTGGGCAGCAGAAAAGTGCCTGTGGTAGTTCTGTGGCACCTGTTCTGTTTGATCTCCTCACGGCCAGTCACTTATCACGACCGCGCCACACATCTGTCCTTCTGCCCCTTCTTGTCCCAGTCTACTGTTCTTGCCCATGGCAAACTGCCCTTCCCTCCACAGACCATCTCTTCCACCTTTTCAGCTCGTCCTGGCTCCGTTCCTTTCTTTCCGATGCAGTTTTGCAGCTTGACAAGGCACATGTTGTTTCCCCTAGAAACACAAATTGATGGGTATGGTCTACCACGTGTTTACGTTGACTTTAGAGATTTTTTGGATGTAATTCTCTCCCTCAAAAATATGGACTGTAAAGCAATATGTTATTTCTTCCTTGTTGGTTCTAGAGTGTTCCATGTAATACTGCAAACTCAGTCCTCGCCTTGCACACAGCATTCAGAAAGTTGCTGAATGTTGCTTCTGTGCTGTACATTTATTGACTGAAACATTTGAGTTGTTGCTTTTCACACTGGTAATTTTAGAGCGCAGATGCCTAGCATGTTTACTCACATACCAGGGCTCACATTTAATGAGCAAAATGTCAAGTATATTGTTATCCACCATAAAAACTGTGAAAAATATCCTTGCCATCTGCAGTGTGCCTTCTGCTTCAGCCTAAAAGACTTTTACAAGCAACTACATGAAATCAGCATTAAAGTCAATATTTATAAATGGAACCACCTCTAAAGGGCCGGATCTTCTCCCCTCCTACACCCCCTGTTCCTCTGGGATCTAATGAGCTGGGGAGGCTGGGTGCAGGAAGGGAGCTGAGTTCCGCCTGGCTCCTGGTTGCAGTCAGCCAGAATAATCTCCCTGCACTGAGGAAGAAGTGGAGAGAGGAGTGCTACTAAATGGCATTGACGGCGTCCGAGGGCCAGATCCTGCGCTGAGGTCAGTTGGTGTAACGTCATTGTCCTCGCTGAAGTGACGCAGCAAGCATAAATCAGCACAGTTGGGGTGACGGGCACAGCTCTGTGTTTGATCTGTGCTACCTGAGGATGGAGTCCGTAATAGCACTCAAGGAGTGGATGGTGGATAGTAGAGCTGAAGCTGGGATTTGATCAATTGCCATCAGAAAAGAATACCATCTTCCAAGAAAATGTTTGCTAATTCTACACCAAATGTGGAAAAAATTGGCCATTTGGTCTGGCTTTTTATTGTCCTCCCATTGCTGAGGACAATGAAGATCATCTGCCACTGAAGTTTCTAGACTGTACTGCAAGAATAATAAAATGAACAATTACCAGTAACGGATAACTGCTCCTGGGCCTTCCCCAAGCAGCCTATATGAACTTTTAATTTTGTTCTTGCAAAACCTTCAATCCAACCATGATTAGTGTGTTGCAGAACTGAGATCTAAGCATATTTTGAAAACTGTTGCTGTCCACCGCTGTTATCCCAACACCCATAAGCAGCTGAAATTCCAGGCAGATCTTTATGGGGCAGAGCTGATGACCCAAAGCCAGAACATGCTCCCTCAGGTGGGTGACCAAGATAACTTTTGCCATTTGTTCCAGCTGCTCTGCCAAGTCGCCCACATACCATCGGCTGCACCAAGCTCACATGAACCACAGCCCAGCACAGACATCAGGAAAGCTGGTCACTCCCACAGCTGGAGGCCAATGAAACAGAGAAATGTAGCATCATCATATAATCCACACAACCTTGCCATTTTCTTTGTACACATGTTGAACAAGAGGATCAGGATGAAAATTGCTGTGGTGATTAGCAAACACAGCATAAGAATTTATCCAGAAAATTCCAGATCAAATACATTTTAAAATTTTTATTTATGGTTGTTTAGATGTAAATATATTTCATTAATTGGTCTTTAAGAAGGGCACTTACATGTTCCCTTAGAGTATTTCTAATATAATCATTGCTTGGGCAATTAGGCCACTCACTAAGCCACAAATCTTATCTTTCACACCGGTGAGTCATAAATAAGGACTGAGTCACAAATAGACCAGACAGACAAATGGTGTCAGGAAGAAAATAAGATTGGCTGTGAATATATTTAGGCTGGAAATTAGAAGATGGCTGCAGACTACCTGAGGAATGCAATTCTGATATCGTTTTCTAATTGGGAGGAACTGAGCTAAGAGAAGTAACTTAGATTGCTTTATCTTTTAGCTTTGCAAGCTCATGAAAGGGATTGTACGCCAAGTAGGAGAATTTCTTAAAACTGAGTTTAATGATAGAAGTCCTCACGGATTCCGAGTCTTTACCTGCCATGACTACTCTCAATTAGAGAGTACCTGCTTACCCACGTTGTCCCAGCCAGTCCTGTTGTTATCAGTAGTCCTTAGCACTCGTACACAGCAGGGCCAGATTGAACAGATACAGCAATGCCAGTGTCATCACACAGTCAAGGTTCTGTGCAATGCAGACTCCAGTGTTCCCACTGTGAGTGTGAAGCTGTGTTGCTGTGGCTGTTGCAAAACCCTCCTGTTGGACAAAGTGAGACCATCTTGACTTCCTATGATTGTATGCAAGGGAAAGTTCAGTTATGGGGTTTTCTATGATGGGGTGCACCTAGTAAAATGGAGATCAACTAACAGCTCTATGTTAATTAAATGTTTTTCAGTGTTTGACCAGTGCAATGACTTTCTGTCATGCAAGCAGAGCTCCTGGGAATTTTTGTAGTACAAATAATGGGATTTATGAGGTTGGCTTGCCTTTACTGACTTCTGTATTTCTTAAGGAGAAATGGAGACTGGGATTTTTGCTATTCGTGGAAGGCAATTTACTTACTTCCTTGGTGTAACTAACACCGAATAGGCAGCATATAACATAGACTGGAAGGATGTCTGTATGTGAATGCCATCTGCTAAAAGAGTCCCATGTCTGTCACAGCATGGATTTACCTGTGGCTTCCAGTTCCACATCAGCTCTGTTCTGTACCAGCAGACTTGCCTTTAAATGTGATCCTTGCTTTGCTGTGACACATGATGACTCAAAAATATTGTTCTTTTAATCAATCGCTAGAGCATGGATACACATCCCATAACATATTGGCCACATCCAGTCCTTTTATCTTTTGTATTCAGGGTACAGTCTTCTCCCTCTTGTTTCCTTTCCTGCATGCCCTTTGGTCTCTGTCCTATCACATGACACAGGCACTGGTGTTTCCCAGAGATATTCATGCTCAGTAAGCCAGCAGGAATTCACATGACAAGATGCTGAAACTATATAGCCATGTATGATTCTCACGTGATACTGGGCACCTGCGTTTTGGTATAATGAGGGCCATGGTCCCCAGTGCACCCGAATGAAAGGTGCATTCCACTGCAGGTACAAGGGCTGTCTGACCACAAGATTCAGTACTGGTACTTTACAGAATTACAGAATCAGTTAAGTTGGAAAAGACCTCTGAGATCATCGAGTCCAACCTATGACCTAACACTACCATGTCAACTAGACCAAGGCACCAAATGCCTCATCCAGTCTTTCCTTAAATACCTACAGTGACTCCATCACCTCCCTGGGCAGCTCCTTCCAATGTCTAATCACCCCTTCTGTGGAGAAATTCCTCCTAATGTACAAACTGAACCTTAGGGTCAGTTACTGTTTGCTTTATGAAATCTTACCATCAGGTAGTGTTTCGCGGTCCTGAAGAAATATTTCTATTTCTTGCTGTTTCTTAACATTTGGTCTGTCCACACATGACAATAGAAAGGTGCCCTACCTCATTGCCTCAATGTATGGGAAGGTGAGAAGACAAAAAATAAAATGGCCTCTGTCGTTGTAGGACACGAAAAAAGATGAGAGATTCCAAATATTTCAGAAGGCAAAGAGCATAGAAAAAGCTTTATTGTCTAATTCTTACTACCTTTTTATAAGGTGTTGTGATAGAGACTTAACATGGTTGGTGAATAGGAACGACACCTGTCTAATCCCATTGGTTAAACTAGAGAAACAGCTCAAATGTTTTGAGAACTAGAAAAGCAAAACACCACCTGGAGAAAGTTTGTTTTGAGAAAGGATAGTTGTTTGCCAAGATTGTTTTGAGAAGAAGCTTTCTTGAGAAATTTTTCCTTCGGAAAAGTTAGCAGCTGCTAACAGGCTCTCAGACCCAGAAATATCAGGCCCACAGACCTCCACGCACCTCGCTTCATTTTCCTGGAAATACAGAAAAAATAAAATATTAGTGTGTAACCAATCAAAAGTGACTTTTAACTATACAGCATGTCCTGCAGAGTTTAGAGATTAAGAAATCAAGCCTCACTCCAACTTGCACTTCGACCTCACTGGGACCAGAACTGGATCCTAGTTTATAATGCAGCCTGCTTTCTTGAAAAGTAGCCTGACAGGATGTGAGTGTGAGCACTGAAATACACATAGAGTAATACATTTATTAAAATCTACAAAGCAAAATACCTTTTTATAAAAGTAGCTTTCTCTTTGCAAAACTAATTTTCTGAACTGCGAGTAGAAAAATGGAATTTCACTCTTCAGAAACTTGTGATTTTTGTCTCCTATGTAGTTTGCCACTGGTTCAGCTTTCTTTTTCTCCTTTTGTAACTTACACAGTGAAGATCATTAAACAGTATTTCTGTTATGAAAGAGTCCACTTGTGAAAAGCCATGAGAAATCACCCTTCTGTAAGCATGAAATAAAATCCCTAAGAGGAGAAACCCCACTTCAAATCACGCCAAAGCTTCACATCTACCCAAGTGCTACTGCAAACTTTGCAAACCATGACATGTATTCCACACATAGTCAACATACACCTGAAGATGACGTTTGGCTCCTACATGTTTTCCTAGCTTCACTTCTATAGGGAGTTTAGACCCAGTAAAGAGCTGCTGTTGGGGATGTGCACTGTAATTTATAGCAAAGTTGTTTGCTGTGTGCCCAATGGTGTTCATGCTTGAGGGTTTGTTTTTGACCTCACTGCATATTAGAATAAAGTCTGGGAAGTATGCAAGCTTTCTCTTACTCTCAAATTAACTTATTTATATTGTACCTGAACATTTGGGCTGAAATTCTTCACATTTCAATATCATGACGGTATTGGGAACTATATCAGCGTAAGAAGTAGGAAAATCTTCCTGCTTCTTCCATTTTAAAAAAGCCTCTTTCATTACTCAAGTTTGCTCAGCCCTGACTAGGGAAACATACTGATGCTATTTATGGAGAGTTTCACCATCTCAGCAGGTTCCCTGGATCCAGCTGTGCTGCAAGGTGTAACGCCTAGCAGGTATTCACGTTCAGAAATTCAGTTCCACTTTAAACAAATGCTTAACTTGTCCAAGAGGTGCTTTTTGTGGGCAAGTTGTTTCGAGAGTAGCTGGATACTCCCTAAGGGCTCTCAGGGAGAGCCTACAAAGCACAGCTCAGGACTGAGCTGCTCTGGGTCCTGGTCCAGCTACTTACTTTCTTGTAGGGCTTGGGAAATTCTTTTTTGCCAGTGGCTTCATCTCTGCCTCTAACTAGCATCCCTTAATTTCATGTGCTTGATGTTGGAGTGTCACACTTGTGGCAGAATGCTGGGATTTTAGAGATGCTGATTTTTCTTCAGATGGAGAATGGAATCTCTTGGAAAACTGTGGGCATGGGAATGCTGTAAACCTAACATGCATCAGTTTCCCCAAGTGCTAAAGCAGAGAAATTCTATTAACTCTGCTGCCAGGGTGCTATAAAATTATGTCCATTATTGTTTGTAAAAGGTATCAAGTTTCTTAGATCAATACTGCTACTGAAGTACAAAGTAATAGTACTTCTCAAGGAGGAAGGGGATTGCCTTTTGAGCTGCCATCTGCTCCTGGCCTGACTCCAATTGCTTCCAAGTCAGTAATATGAAGGCAATTTCATTTTCACAATATGACATATGTAGCTCTAGACCTTAAAGAGGGAGGAACAATCCACCAGTAGTCTGCCTCCCACTGTAGAAGCAAATGATCTAAATTAGAGCATAGTAATTAGACAGATTCATTGATTTGCTGTAAATATCCTAGCTCTATCGTCACTCCATTGTGGTTCACAGAGTGAAGTTTGTTTGGCTGTTTCTTAATATGGCATTTTCTACATTATCTCATCTCTGAGGCATGGCTGGAATAAAGGTCTGTTCAAATGCTTGCCAAACAATATTAGGATAAGAGGATCACCAAATCTTTGGGGGGAGGAGGGAGAACCTACAAAGGAATCAAAGTAAGACCAGAAATGTCATCTGTCATCTTAGAACAAGGGCTGTCTGGAACAGAACCCACGCCCTTGAGGTGGGCACATGATCACAGAGGAGCCGCATTCCTGCTTCAAGGGAGCCTCACTGCTGGAGCCCCAGCCCAGCTGAGGCCTTTTTGCCATGCAGCAGCCTGTCTAAATCTTCACTGAGTAGTTAGTGTGTGTTAAAAAGGCTCTTGGTCAAGGAGAAAGAACTGATCTTACCTGGTGGGTGTAACTGTTCTGAAAGTCTCTTCTGCAAAGATATTCTCTGTTCACTTTCACTAAACATTTTGCGGTCCAATTAGCATATGAGATTAGACAGATGTGCACCTTCACATGACTAAGTTTAGAAAAACAGAGTAAATCATAGCTAAATCTTAGGCAATCGGTGACAAGCTTGCCTGTCCCAAACTTCCAGGGTGGTGGAAGCTAGAGGTGGTGAGAGCTTCCTGAGGAGCACCAGCAGATTTCCTCTCAGCTGCTGTAGTAGCTACTGCAAGACTCCCTGAGATTTCTCACTGCCTGTGGATGTAGAGTGCTGCTGAAGATGAATGTTTGAGCTACTGTGTTGTAACACAACTTTATTTTTTTATTTTGTGTCAGCTAAAGCATCAGAGGAAAACAGTCAGGGGCAATATGACCTTCGTAACTTTAATTGCATTTTTTGATAGTGAAATGAAGACTCCTCAAAAATTTACTTCTCAAGAAAGTTACCGATTGCTCTAAGAATGTATGCAGACTATCTGTATACCTCCGACAATCATGGAAAAGAGGCCCTTTGATAAAGAACATCCATCACAGTTTTGAGAGGAGAGGAATCATAGAATCATCAAGGTTGGAATGACCTCCAAGAAATCCTCATTTTGTCAGGATAGCAACTACAGGGCAGTCCTTTCTGTTGAAAGACCGCTCTCTTATCAAAGGATGTACATCACTTTGTGTATATCATATAATTCATCCTCCAAGATTACTCTATAATAAAGATACACTAAATGCCTACTTCTGGCCAGACAGTATGAAGTGCCAATCCCATCAGTCTCCTTGGATGACTATTTTCCAAACAAAAGGAAATAATTTAAACCAGAGAATGACTTCTTACTCCTTTAATACAGTTGAATAAATAGACAAGACTTGTAGAAAATATACTTTTAAATCCCTGCAGATAAAATTTCTGTTTTAACACAAGTTCTCAATGCTCTGTTTAAGCAGCCAGCCCACTGCTTGCTATGGATGGAGCAAGGGAACCTTTTCCTGCCAGCCAGTTTCTGAGAAAGTTTTGGTTTAACTGGCTAAGAAGAGTTAGTGAGAGACTATAACTGTATGACAAAGGATTAATTTAGATGACAACGCAGTGTACATTGGTTTTGGTTTGGCAAATTTTTTGGCAATTCTTGCACCAGGAAAGCGAAATCTGACTTCCTTTGCAAATGGCAGTTTAAATACAAAAAGTCTAGTTCAGACTTGAATTTACTATTGGACATCTGCATTTTGTTTATCTAAAGTTACAGGATGGGAATGGTCTCAAAACTCCACATCACCTGCTCTGGAGAATGGCTTGAGACATCACTTGGCTGCTATGGAGAGTGGTGGTGCCTATAGCACGTGGGGAAAACTGACCTGAAACTCACCTCAGTTCTGCATCCATGCCCTGCAAGCCAACAAAAGGCACACTGGCTCACTGCAAGGCTGTGCTGCACAGAGGTACATTTTAATTCAGAAGGTGCTGGGGTCTGCACACAGCTCAGCACACTGACTGAGGGAAGATCTGGTTTGGGTCCAATACAGCTGGATTGCTGTGCCTCTTCTCTCAGCCTGATCAAACCTGCTTCTATGTAATCTATTTTTGTTTACACCGTTCAAACATTTCTGGTTTTCAGATGGCACTAGCCTGATGATCCTGCTTCAGCAGTTGTGAAAATATGCTCTAAAAGCTACAGCCTGCAGGCAAGTTATAGCATTGAACATTTTCTCTTTGTCTTTATTATTATTTTAATTGCCCCTCCCTTAGGAACCAATAAGATACTTAAAATCACAGTCACACTAACAGTTTTGCCACTGACTGCAGTGTGGCTGGATTTCATTCTGAGTCATGGTTTTTGCTGCCTTCTCTCCTCGTCTGTGGCAAAGCTGTGAATGAGCACGACATTTTGAATAAATCCTGATTTCTCATGTCATAAATGAGGATATACAGTATAGTTTGAACTGAATCTCCCCCTATTGCAGTATAATTTTGAATTTTTCTTCTAGTGTTATTTGGCAGCCTAGTTGAAAACTTATTATGCATCAGGAAAGCAGCTGACTTTGACTTGGGGAAAGTAAACACTTTTAAGGTGTCATTTCACTTAACACCTTTGATGTCCAAAAGTGCCCATTTTCTTAATCATTTCATTGGAACAGAGAGAATACAGCAATTTGTAATTCTTAGTGTTGAATCAGTCTATGTGTTAATTGTGGAGCTAGCGGTGGGAACAGATGTGTATTTGTAGAAGGGTGGGCTGAATATGTTCATCTTTTTAATGTAGTTTCTGTTTGAATGATCAGTATCATTTAAAATTCCCCTCTCCTCTACACCACCTTGTGTAACTGCTCTATTTTGTACAGCCCAGGAAGAGCACATATCTCTCACTACAGCTTAGGACTCCATCTCAAATTACAAAATGTCCCTGACTATTCAGCCTTTTGAAAAAGCTGTAAATAGAGATATAACTTACCTAGCAACAAAGAGTAGATCTCCACAATGAGGTCTATGAACACAGTGAGTTTATGCAGTTATGGTCATGCCATAGCTTTTCTTTTTCTGTCACTAGTCTTTAGACACAGACTACAGAAGAAATCTTTTCTATACTCAACTGATGTTAAAAAATCCTGTTGATAACAACTGGGGAGAAGATGAAGTCTCTAAACTTCTAAAACTAATGTATTTGATGAAGTTCTTGCTGCATCAGTTAAAAACCAGAACTAAGCAAATGCTTAGTGGAAAACATGTAAAGTTTTGAAAATCTCAGTCTTTTCAGTCTTTTGGTGAATACTGAAATTTCATTTGTATCCTTTAGCTCGTACAGCTATATTTAGTGAGTGTTTTTACAAACTTGTTTAGTTTTTTTTTTCTTAGTGCTTTCATTTCCCCTTTGAGCTTACAATCTCCACCATACATTGAGTGATAAAATAAATAAAATGGAAAAGAAGGATGTAGACAGAAAGGAAGGAGAATGTTCCCCCCACTTCCATCTTGACGTTAAAAAGGCTTATCTTTTTCTGGACAGCTTTTAAAAATATTTTAAGCATTTGCTTCTTTTATAGTAAAAGCAACAGAAATAATTTTGAGTTGGTTTTGTTTCAGATTAAGCATTATTAAAATTCTACTGTGTTAGAAGACTTCCTATCTATTTAAGGTGAAAAGCTTTGTCCATGACAAAAGAAACTTATTATAATTTCAAAGATTGGTCAGCACTTTTGCCCATATACCTACCAGGCAACAATGACCAAGTTGACCTTTTTTAGATAGCTGGATTCTTTTATCAGTGCATTCTACTAGTTAAAGATCATGCTTAATGCCGACTTTCATATAATGCTTTCATGAAAGTTCCTTTGAGAGGGAAAGCAGAGGCCAGATTCTGATCTCTCCTCTTCAGATCTTCTGCTATTGGATTTTCATTTCCTAAATGAACGTAATAGAAAAGAAAATTACGCCTGTTCTCAGTATATATATGAAATATAATAATGTTTCTAAAGAAAACTTCATATCTACTAGACAGTTTTCATTATTCTATTTAATAAAACTTGAAAATGACCTTTTTCTCTCTAGGAACTAACTGAATTGTAGAGCTTAGTGTCCTTTGGCTAAGTTCCAAAATGAAAAGTCACCCTGCAGAGTTCAAGTCTTTGCAGAAAGCAAACCAAGTCCACAATACTGAAACTCCAACAGCCAATTATTGCCAGGTATTGAGTCTTAAAATGTAGTGCTAAATAGAGAGAAAATGCCTAAATTCTGCTTATATTTTGGACCTAGTTTTGAACCCTTAACACCTGAGAAACTTGTGTTAATGCAAGTTTCCTGAGGAGTATAAATGGTAAAAGGAGCTTTTCCTGAGCTTTCTGGATATCTTGAGGAATTACATTGGAGAATAAAGCGATACACTAAGCCCAATTGTGCCACAGGCTCTGAATTTGGAAGCTGCAGGGCAGCAAGACCCTCTCCAGCTATGAGGGGACTGCATGCCCTGTCCTCTTCTCCCCCAGTGGCCTGGATTCCCTTGAGCACAGCCAGGGAGTTTCATTAGTTCTTCCATCATGGTCAGAGGAATGTGTCTTCTCTAACCCAAACTTCAACCACTGCGGAAAGAAGAAAACAGGGAGCTGGGACAAACTCCTCCTGGGCACAAAGTCCTGAAGGCATCAAGGCTTTTGCCAAGGCTGTTTGCCTTTACTTTTTAGACTGTCCTTGAGCAGGAATAATGTTTACATAGTGAAAGTACATTACTGCCAACATTATTTCTTTTGTGCTTTTTCTTGCAGAAAATGATCATCTTTTTTTTCTTAGAGAAAATATCAGCATTTTAGGCTGTTATTTTCATGACATAGCATTGTGTAGGGTGTTGCCAGAGATTCATTATTTAAGAGAAAAGATAAGCAGGTCCTTCACTGCTACTGAAAAGATGCATTACTACTTCTCCACTTAACCATTTTAGTGGTGCTATTTTGGATGAACAATCTTATGACAGTACAATTTTGTTCTTGAACGATACAGCTGTAGTCTAGGAAACTAAACATATCTTTCCTAGTGTTTTTATTTGTCAGATGAGTATTTTCAATATTCATGTGTATCTATTTTTTTAACCCACTACAAACTGAAAAATATTATACTAACAAGACTTGAGCAGTCTCTTATTTTTGCATGTATTAGAAAGAAATTTAAGTACAGACACGTGCTTAATAATAATTCAACTGAACATTTTATCATTGTCAAAGGCATCTTTAGAGGAATCCATCAACTCTTCTGATTTCCATACAAGTCAAGTTACTGTCTTCAAAATGTAATGTTAATGGCACTCAGTGTACACACTGTAATCCTTTAAAATAATGTACATGGCAAACGGATATGTTCTCATGCATTAATAATTTAAAAGTTAATTTTAGGTACTTAATATGATTAACTGATGGATCAGCAGTCTTATATATGAGAAACAGTGAGCACACTCAAAGGAAGAGCATACTGGAAGGCAGCCAGGTGGCTGCCTGCGTGATGCTTCAAAAAAACCTGAGCTTTATCCCTCCAGTTCCCCTTCAGTGTCGGACGCAGAGCATCAGGGTCATAAAGGTGGTCTGGTTTCGAGATGAAATAACCTTAGAGGCTGAGGTAGCAGGACTTTTGGAGAAGAAGGGGATGTTTTAGAAGGCGGGAATCCCTGCAATGCAATCCTGCTGGTGGCTGGCTGGCCCTGCAGCACCAGACCAGTTATATAACTTCTCTCCTTTCACTTCTCACTTTTTGAGGACATGCTGTAACGCAGGGCTGTAAATTGATATTCTAGGGTGGAAATACTACAGATGACAAAGTATAACTGTTGCATTGCGCAGCTACGGAATGTGCCGGGGGCAAATAGCATTAAACAGAGTGAGGAAGAGGCATGTGTTGAAGTCCTTGGCCGTGCCCACAGCAGCAGGTTCTGCAAAAGCAGCAAGAACTGGACACCTATTGCACAAACCCTAGTCAAATCACAGGTACATGCACGGCTGCAAAAAAGATGGAGATTTTCTATTTACAGGGAGGCACAGGGAGCAGACAAGTGGCAACAGGTACAAGCTGCATGAGAAGAGGTTTCATCTGATTTTGATTCACTGAAAAAAAGATCAATTTTTTACAGTTAGAACAATCACCCACTGGAAAATCATCACCAGGGATGGGGTGGAGTCCTCACAACTGGAGGCTTTCAAGATGCGACTGGACAGGGTGACAATCTCATCCCTTTCCCACAAAAAGTTGGACCAGGTGATCTTTGGAGTTCCCTTCCAACATGGGCTGGATCTCCAGGTGCGGAAAGTTTCTTATGTAAGCATGTGGGACTGTGATGCCAGCCTACAGCAAGTGCCTCCTTGCCTCTGGAACAGTCTCAGGCAAAATCTGATACCACCTGCATTCACCTTTTCACTGAACAGTCACCTGGACAGGAGACAGCTTCTCCTTTGGTGAGGCACCAGCACTCTGAGGCTGGACCCATGAAACACAATATCAGGGTGAATAGTGGCTCACAAGAAGGCAGGACAGACCAGCCCAGGGGTGGGAAGAGAGGGCTGAACGGGACTGGGAAGCGACAGCCCACAGAACAAGCTCCCAATGTACTGGGTCAGGACAGGACAGGACAGGACAGGACAGGCCAGGCCAGGCAGCAGTGGTGCTGACAGACTGAAGAGTGACGCTCAGCACTGCATCAAGTGGAGATGGCCGAGGGAAGCGTGGTGCTGAGGAGAGGCCAGGGGGCTGGTGGCATGAGCAGGGTGAGCAGCGAGCAGGCAGTAGAGTGGCACGTGTGTCCAAGAGGCTGAGGTGACACACTCAAGGAAACTAGAGAGATTATTTGAGGACTTGAACAAGGGAGAGTAAGTGGTGAGAACAGAGCGACAACAGAGCGAGACCAGAGCATGGCTGGAAACACGGGGACCGGAGGGGCGGGCTGATAAGAAAAGCATTCCTTTAAATACAGTAAAGAAGAGCCATGGAGGAAGAAAGAGCAAGAGCAAAGAAGGTATCATGTTACATTTCAAAATATATTCAGCTCGGGCGCTCAGCCACAATACTCCCATTAGTGTACATGCATGTCTAGGAGGAGAAGCCCAGAGATGTCTCCCACCTCTCCTTGGGCTCAATTTCCTTTTATAGGGCTGACCACTTTCTTATGAGAGGTGTTTTTGCGTCTAGTGAAGTAAATATTCCTCTCCTCACTGAGAGTGTGACGGCTCTTGTTGGAAGTCAATACGTTTTAAAACAATAGCTCTTAGGGAATCGTGCAGCTTTGCTTCCCTTAAAAGAGCTTTTCACAGTCCTAGTAATTTGCAAGCTACTTGCAAATCGGATGGCTCGGAGCTACCGTGGTGAAACAGCAAAGGTCCCAGCGCACAGAAGTTCGCAGCAGCAGTCTGTAGGAGTGCAAGTGGCAGCCTGAGGATCTCGGGAGAGCAGGGCGCTTTGCAATACGGAGGAGCTCTGAAGAGCCCACCGTACTGTTGGCACACGCCGGGAGCCTGCTCCGTGCTGTCTGGAGCGCAGGAAGGGGAGCTGCGGCACTTGCCCTGCGTCGTTTTGCGGGGAAAAATGTGAGAACAGGACCGATGTGGTTAAAAAAAAAGTCCAAGCACAACTGCCTCTTGTGTGCAGATGCTCTGTTGGTTTTATTTTAAAGAAAAAACAGCCCTTCCCAAGAAAAGCACCCGCCGGTGCTACCTGCGGGTGACCCTTTGTTAGAGGGCAGGAGACCCGCCACAGCCCCACGATCTACCGCCTCCAGCGCCGCTCGCCCCGGGACGCGGGAGGGCGGGCAGGGCCGCCGCCGCCACACCGCCCGCGGGCGCCGGGGCTCCCGGCCGCCCC
>WAAE01008983.1:119272-217339 GCA_013400495.1 Nicator chloris
TTAATTTTTTCTTTTGTTATTGTTGGTTTTGAGGCGCGTGGCTCCGAGAGCTCGCTCTCCCTCGCCCGCGCCCCACTCCACCCCGCCGCCCGGAGGATCCCCCTCCCTGCCCGCGCTCCCGTCCCCGCCACCGCCGCTCACGACCCTTCCCCCGACCCCCTGCGCCCGCCCCAAACTTGGCGGGTGCGCGGCGCCCGGCGGGGACGGTGCCGGCCGCCCGCCCGCCCAGCAGGTAAGGGGCCGGGGGGCGGCGCGGGGCGCGCAGGGGGGCGGCGGCTGCTGCCCCTGGGGAGCCGCAGCGGAGTGAGGCCGGGCCGGGGTGGGTGAGGGCTCGCCGGCTCCTCGGTAGCGGAGGCCGGTGGGAGGAGGAGGAGGAGAGCAAACTTCCTTTTCCTGGGGCCGCCGGCGAGCCCCCCCCCGCCAGTGCCCGCCCAGAGCGCCCCCCGCCCGGCGCGGAGTCCCCGGGGTCGGACGGGGTTCGGCCGGCGGCCGCGGGGCTCGGGGGATCGGCCCTTTTCCCCGTCTCGGGGCTTCCTTGCCGCGTTTTGTTTGCTCGCCTGCTGCGCGCCTCGCCCCGGCGGTGCCGGGAGCTGGGCTTTCCCGTCGCCCCGCGCTGGAGGAGAGCGGAGACCTGCCCCGCCAACTGCTGGTGGTGCTGCTGCCGCCGAAACTCCCCGGCATTCCCTCCGCTCCGTTTAGGGTTTGCGGGAGGGCTGGCGGATGGGCAGTTCGCAGAAATGCCACCGCGGAGTGCTGCCACCTTCCTGCTCATCCGCGGGGGATGTGCGGCGGCAGGCGGGCGGCCGTGTGCCCGCGGGAGGGCGGCCCTGGCGAGCCCCCGGCCGTGCCCACGGCCCCTGGCTAGCCCGGGAGACCCTCCCTGGGGGGCAGTGCGGAGCTTCCCCTGCCCCAGCTCCCCGGCGGGGAGAGGCGCGCACGCAGGGCTCTCATTGTATAACTGTGGTACTGCAAGCCGGGGCTGAAACTGTGGCAGCTCTGTAAGAACAGTTTGCAGTTAATTGGTTTGGCAGATGAACTCCTGCACAATCCTCTTGCCCGCTTCTGTTGCTTAAGTGCCAGCGCCCCCTCCCACCCCTTTCCCCCTTTTCCCCGCTTTCCTTTGAAGCGTCGCATAACTCTGTATTGCCGGCAGGATGGAAAGTGCTGATTCAGCAGCCAGGAGCCCCACTCCATCTGAAGTGGTGGTCTGCCTGAAATGCTCGCATTTGTTGAAATGGGAACATGTGTTGCTGGTATGTCAAAGCAGCATTGATCAGGTTTTCTAAAACAGACCCAAAGAATGTGGTTTGCTTTTCTCTTCACTAAGGCAGAATGAATTTGGGGTTAGGGCAAAGCAGGAGGGTCAGGATAGAAGGGATGTGGGCATCTGCCACCTTCAGTTATACTTCTGAGGGGCAGCTGAAATTGTTTTGCCTCGTAAAGGTGCTTATGTGTTTTAACGGAGGTGTTGTGGGATGTGTAGCAAGGATGCATTAACACTCCAGCTCCATCTATTCCTGCATACTGAGGCTAGTAGTTGCACTTATAGCTCTAGAAAAGGTACAGAGAAGGGCAAAAAGGCTAATCCTAGGATTAAAAGGAGTGAGTTATGAGGGCAGGTTAAAAAAAAAAACCACCACAAACACATGGAGATTAGAAAACCTGCTTGGAAAAGGGGAAATACGCTTGAAACTTTAGATGAGAGCTCTGGCTGTGCTTCATGATCGTTTTGGGGCTGAGGCAGGGTGCGGGAGGTAAGCAGGATGCTCTTCACATGCTGCTAGTCTTCCTCCAGGGCTTAACCTCTCAGAGCAGCATAAGAAGGAGAGCTGTTTCAGAGCTGTATTCCTCTGGCTACCTTTGTACAGGTATATAGCAGAGCTGCTTGGGTTTTCTTTCTCTAACATCAGATTCTTTTTAAAATTCAGCACAGTGTAAAGCAAACGGCAGAGCTTGATGAGGACTGTGTGGTAGCCTTTCTGCAAACAGTAAACTGACAGAGCAGCAGACCCTGATGCTTGCCTCCACTGATCATTTTAGCATGTTATGGTCTGATTTATTTTCTTCACTTGGACATTATTTGTTCTTAAAGTAGGTCTTATTTGCCCTGGCTACATATTAAAGATCTTGTGGTACTTCCATGGTTTTCCTTGGTTTTGTTGATCAAACTATCCCCTCTCCTAGCACTGTGTGAGTTGGCTTTTATCCTCACATACAGTCACACCTGGATTTCAGTAGCGTATTCCTGTGTTTTTTAATGCATAGTCCAAAAGCTCTGCCTAAATGCAAAATGGATCTCTGCATCTCAGTTCTGCTGAAGTGTATAGTGTGCACTCTGTGAATAAAGCAAGTGTTTGCAGCCCTCTGTCTTGCGAGTGCTTAAATGACTCTAGCAAGAATAGTTACGCAGGTTTTTTAGAAATCTTTGGTCATGTTCTCATCTGTGCTTGGTATGTAAGGGGACAAAAAGTATCTGGATCTTTCTGGCAAAGGTATCCTTCCAAGGCAGGGAGTTCCCAGCTGGCAGAGGAGAGGCATAGCTGGGTCATGCACTGCTTCTGGCAGCAGCACCGGAGTGTTGTGCTGGGAGTTTGTTTTCTGACAGCACCAAACGAGCAGATGTCCCTCTAGACTATGAGGCACCGTCAGCTTCCCTGGGCGCATGTAGCAGTGGCAGCAGGCAAACTGAGGGGCTCCTGAGTGGTGTCACTCTGGGTGGGACCCTACTGTTGCTCCCTTTTGCTGTGCCTCTCTGCATGTGGTTATGGTGGTGATGGTGCTAAATGAAGCCAGATTTCCAGGTATAGTCTTGCACTAGCTCAGCTCTGTCTTGAAAAGTGTGTGTGTTTGTTTGTGTGTGAAATGCACTCAGGTGCTTCTTCAGACCACTGAAATATGGGGTGGGGAAACAGGTGGAGGGGTGCCTTTTGATGTCCAGTGGTATGCTCTTTTAGGATGCATTTAAGTATTTGCTCAATTAAAAATTTCACTGGTTGCAGCAAACATTGTGGTGAAACCCCTTCTGCTGGCCTTTTTATTCTAAACCTCTGAGTGAACTTTACTAATGGGGTCAGGGGAAGAGCTTTTCTTCACTTTGTGCCAACATTTCTGTCCAAACTAAGACTGAGGAAGCCTGTTTTTCTTTGGATTTATCTCAGCTATGAGAGTATGGATGCCAGTTCACAGTGCAGTATTTCTTAAGTGTGCCCACCTGGCCCAGTGTTTTCATAAACAAGGAAGATAACTCCTGAGACCTCTGCCTCTGTCAGGCTTGCATGCAGCTTGCCAACTGGCTTGGCTACAGTGTGATTGCATAAGCCTCCTTCTGTAGGAAAGCAGGCTAAGAAGTTAGGATTGTTTTTCTTGGAAACTGGACCTGCTCCTGGCCATGTCCAAAATACACCAGTTGCAACTCTTCACGCAGGGAGATCTAGGAATGGAGATCCTTTACCAAAAAGTTGAAGCCCCGCAATCTTTTTTAGGAATTACAAGGAATGAGGTTGCCACGGAATCCCTTTATTAGCATTGAGCTTTATTTACAGGTTTGCTATCTTTACACTGCCTGCTGGTCAGGAGAGTGTGTTGCAATCTAAACTTGAATGTAGCAAAATAGTCTTGATTGCCATTACTTTTTCTCCCAAACCGGTGGTTCTTTTGAAACGTGATACTATGAAGTAAACAGATGCCACCTCACTGATTTATCCTTCTATATACATGTTGAACTGTGCACTTCTGAACTAGTCTCGTGCCAGGTCTTTCCTATTCTCATGCCATCTGTTGAATTGGACAGCAGTTCTCCCTTTAGCTCAATATGGCTCCTCTGTCGCCTCATGAATGTGGAGAGTACTATCCTAGAAAGCCAGATTCCACTATGAGAGCATCATTAAAGAACACTGTTGATCAGTACGAGGCATCCTTCTACAAACAGTCTCTTAGTGTCTTCATTGGTGAAACAACTAGAGTAGCCTGACTTTATAAGATTTGGTTGGATGTATTCAACATTGTCTTTTCTTATATGCTTTATTCCCCTGGATACCATCTTGTCAACAGGTACGTGTGTAGAGAGACAGACAGGCACTATGTTTTTCATACAGGTCTGTTCATCTGAAACTGGTGGTGTTTATGGTTTCCAGCAGTTTTGGACTTCAAATGTACATAGGAGCACTGAATATCAGTGCCAAGGTATCCTGAAACTCTTCAGTAGAGATGTTCACATTCACACTAGTGTGCATCCATTGACTGAAAACTTCCTTCCCTCTTTGCCTTTCTAGGATCTTTCATAAGTCATAGATGGATCAGTTCATGCAGAGCATATGGGCGTGGCTCTCAGGACTGAGGGACATGCAAGTTCGTCCCCTGCTTTAGAGTAGTGCCCTTGTGAACAGTTCTGTCTTTCCTGGTATCTGTAACAGAAAAGACCAGGGAATTCTGTTTAATGGTGAGGAGTCACTCACAAAAATATGAGATTATGAGCACTGGGTGGGTCACTTTCCATTAGAAGGTGGCAGCAGCTTTATGGCTGCTGCTTGGGTTTTTACAGGCAAGCAACCTGTAGTGGCATTGACCAGAGACTCGGGTGTGGATTGAACAAAAATATAGTCAGGATGAGTAAGATAGGTTCTTCAAAGCCAAACACTAATGCTCATTTACGAGTCAAGAAAGCTTTTAATGAAACCTGCTAATTGCATCCCAATTAGTTAACCCATGGGGAATGCAGATTATCACTCCTGAATGGCTACAGCAAAAGCTGTCATGAAGATCAGTTGTTTTAAAGTGGATGATCTTTTTAGCAGAGTAGGACACCTTCTCCCATATCATGGATAATAGATGGGTAATGTAACTACTGCTGTAAATTAGTGTGAGGGACCTTCTTCTTCCTGAATCCTTTCAGAAACCTTTGGTAAGTCATTATATCCCTGGGTATCAAATGATAGCTTTGGAGTGAGTAAAGTGGTAGAGGAAAATGTGTAGTTCTTTGACATATGATACGAAGTAAAATAACAGGTTATATCAAGCTTGTAGATTGCCAAACTAGGTCTGGAATAATCTAGGCACAGGGAATAAAAATCTGCCTCATTGATACTGAGAGAGATGAAATGTGTCTCTTTTGGAACTCTGCAGTTTTCAAGACTGCTGTCTTTGAGATTGTGCTGTTTCAGGTGTGATGGGATAAGACATATTTGGTAGAATAGTTTGACCTCTTCTTGGAGAAAGGATCAGCAGTGAGAAATTCCTCCTTTACCACATGATGATGGAACAGGCTCTGTTTATCCTTCCCTGAAGTGAGAACTGGGGAGAGGATGAAGGGGGTTGAAAGTCTTGGTTATATTGTTGTGTGTATTTTCACGGTCCTTGGATGCAGAGGTGATGAGTGCCCTAAACAAACTTACTGGGAGCACCACGGCTATCTCTGCATTCTCTTCTTGTGGGCAGATAGAATATTTGAGAAACAAACACAGTGCCCTGTTTCAGTCCTATTGTTTTGTTGGGCTCCAGGGGAAGACTGCAAGAGCTTTTCCCATTATCTTAGCCTCCTGCTGTTGACCTGTCATCCTTTGGCCAGCAGCAACAAGTTGAGCAGCTACGTTGATCTTAATGCCCAGCAATTGCATTAATGGTTGCAATATTAACCATTGGACAGTTTTGTTGCTCTAGCTGTAATATTCAAACAATGTATTTCTTAGTGAGTCTGTTTCAGCTTTTTTGGAAGCCAATCCAAGGACCATGGGGACGTTCCGAAAAAGACAGTTCTGCACAGACAGAGATGAATGGGGTAATTGTAAACACATGTTTGGTTAAACCGCTAGCAAACCAACCTCTCATTCTTCCCAGCCTCCATCAATGCCAGCTTCTACTAGCTCATAACAGGACAAAAATAGGAAATTACTTTCCTGGCAGACAAACCATAGAGGAAATACCATACTATCCTGTTGGAATAAACCTATAGCCCAGTGGGAAGGAGCTCTCCTGCTGAGCAGCAGTGGGGATTTCTACATTTGTTCACACAGTAAACATCAGAGCACGGTCCTTGCACTCCCTTCGTGGTCTTGCTGCAGAATTTGTGTCAGCAGAGAAATCTGAGAAACTGAGTGTCTGCATCCAAGCTGAGCCTGTGGTTGCTGAAGGCAGCTAAGGGTGGATAATACTCCATGAGACCAGTATCATTCTTCCATTATGCATCGCTGGTGAGAAAATCAATAAGCAGGGAGAATCTATAAGTCTGTAGACTCTTTTCATGAGTGGAGATTAGCACTTGATGAACACTTAGAGACTTCTTTCAGTGCCTAGCATCTCAATGCTCCCTTTTGATGACTTGATCTAGTGGCTGCAGCTCTGTCCAAACTCATGTTGTTGGTTTGTAGCATAGACTGTTTTCAGAAGTTACTTTTTTGTTTTGCTTAACTTTATGTCTAGGTCATCTTCAGGTATTAATTTAAATTTTGAAACTATGAGGAAGGGAATTCATTAAATGTCAGCCAGATCTCTTTCACTGCTGATGGTGCTGTTAGTGAACAATCTATGCTTCCGTGATTCTGACTTGACACTTTAACTTATTTTTGGTCAGGGAGTTGCAACAGGGCTCTGTGTCTGTGCATGCTTCATATATTCGTAGGTGTCAAAACTAAGTGGCAGCAAGGATTTGAATCCTTTACCAGAGGAAAAACTGCTAGAAAAATTCTCCCAGACACTGACTTTATTGGAGGATAATAGGACAAGATAGTTGTATATTAGAAAGGATTGGAGCGGAAGTTTTCAAGGCTGAAATAAAAATGGGGAGGTGATTTCTTTTCCCTCCCTGCTTTCTTCTTTGCTTCTTTTCTGTGATGTTCTTCTCTGCCAAACTACTAGGTACGGATTCAGATAGGAGACTGTTCTCTCTCCTTAAATGGGAATTGAGAGAGGGGGTGAGAAGGACTGGGGGAAGGTAAAATCTGTAGGTTGGTCTTGCTTAGTGTACTGTTAAAGCTCTGAGCATCCTTGGAAAGGAATGAGGAGCTTTTATTATATCAAAGCACAAGTGTGGAATTAAACTTCAAGGAGTTGGAAAAGCTAAAAATTCAGAAGGCTTTGGCACAAGACAAAAATATCACAAGCTTTCTTAAAAGGCCTGCTTTCCCTTCTGGCTCAAATGTATTAAAGTCCATTTAGGAGAATGTTTACAGAGAAATATGTATCGCGAGACCATCGATTATTTCTGAATTAATGTCTTGTGGGGGATCATTCTTCATTCTAATAGCTGCTCGTGCTGACATCATCCGAGATGTCAGGGGATTATGTCAGAATTCAAGCCTTGATACTGTGCAGAACAATGGCTCAAGTGCTGGCAGATGCTTTCTTGGTGGGTCAGGTTGCTTTTGTTTATCCTGTTCATCTCTAACTGTGATGTTCCAGTTACTGTATGTGGTCACAGCAAGAGATGGAGTAAACAATTTCCAAGAGAAGCATATCTGTGCAGCATGATTGTGACAGCAAAGTACTTCTTGCCTCTGCATCTTATGCTAGAGGCAGATTTGCCATCATCTAAATGCACAATGCGTGCATTTTTAATGCTTTATGAAAAAGCTCACCAGCTGTAACATTGTCATCTTTTGTTTGTTTCTGTTATTTGTTGTATTATTTTGTTTGTCATTCCAGGAATTCAGAAGTCAAAAAGTTGAGGCCAAAAGTGGGTGGGTTTGGTGGTGGAGGTTTTTTTTATCCTGGTCTGTCGGTGGGTTTGTTGTTGTTTTTTGGTTTGCTTTTTCCTCTCCCTGGCTGTTGGGCACCTAGCTTTACTTTTTAAATGATGATTATAATGAAGGCCCTTGTGGTTTAACCTGTCAGGCAGTTAAACACCACACAGTTGTTCACTCACTTTCCCCTCACATCAGTGGAATGGGGAAGAGAATTGGAAAGAAGGCAAAACTGCTGGGTTGAGATCAAGACAGTGTAGGAGAACTGAGAAGGAAGGTAAAATAGTAACAACTGAAAAAGAGTATGCAAACAAGTGATGATTAGTGTAATTGCTGATTGATGCCCACCCAGTCTCCAAGCAGCAAGCCACTGCCTCTCCCCAGATTTTTTGTTCAGCATGATGCCATATAATATGGAATATTCCTTTGGCCAGTTGGGGTCAGCTGTCCCAGCAGTGTCCCTTCCCAGCCCATTGTTCACCCCAAGCCTCCTCACTGGTGGGGCGAGAAGCTGAAGAGCTGTCAGCTTGGTGTGAGCACTACTCAACAATGACTACAATATCAGCGTGTTATCAATATTATTCTCATCCTGAATCTGAAACACAGCTCTAGGAAGAAAGTAAAAACCAGGACAGCCTGAGAGGGGAAAGCAATCAAAATAGCCCTTTATGATGCGCTAGAAGCGAACAGACTGGAATGTCACAGTCTGGGTGTGATTTGCACAAACCGATTCTTTTGATGTACTTAACTGGTAGGCTATTATGACATTACATGTAGTCATCACATTTAGCAGTTGAAAAGTTTTCTAAGAGGCATAGTGTTTATTTTCCAAAAGGCTTCAAGAGAATTGAGCAGCGAGACTATGAGATGAGCTGTGGGAGTGTAGAGCAAATGCTGTTCGAGTTGCTGACATCTCTAATGTGTACTCAGACTTATTTCACATTTGGCGTGCATTTTTTTGTTCTAGAGGCTAAAAAAGATCAGAAGAGATCTCTGGAGTTTCTTGCTAGCAAAGGTGGATTACACTCCTGACACATGGGAAGTCAGAGGAGCATTGGCTGTTGTAGCTGATATGGTTTAGGTGTGTGGTAGCACTTGCAATCCGTGGTTGAGTTGTTGGATAATTTTCCTCCCCAGTGTCCTTTGAAAAAGTGTTGATACAGCCTTCAGTAGGAGAATGGCATCGTCTAAGCCTTGCTAGTTTAAGCCTTAGCTAATTTTGGTAAACGTGTAATTTGTCTTCGTTTACTTGGAAATGATTTGACTCTTCTTCCCAGGAGCAGGAGAAGTTCTCACAAGTGTTTGGAAAATGGATGATGTTGAAAAATTCAGTGAAAGAGTCCTGTGCAGTAAAAGCCTGACTTTGTTTTGCTTGTATTCATCTCAGAACTTCTTGGGTCCTTCATGTCCAACAGTCCAGCTGTTCCTTAGCAAGATTTATCTCATTTAAAATTCATGTGAGCTAACATGACATGTCTGTGGGTGATGTGAAGTTGCCTTTCAGGTCAATTTGACAGTGCTCGGTAGAGTTTCAGGAAGACAGCACATGTGCAGCTGTCAGAGAGGCAGGTCACTTTTACCTCTTCAAACATTCAAATTTTTTTTTTTTGTGTGTGTGTGAAAGTTCTACACTTGGAAGAGGTGAAAAAACTTTTCCCCTGGGAGAGAGACACATCATTTCTGAAAGGATGTGGGCCATGCTAAGAGCTCACTGCTACCAAAAGCTGAGGATGTTTTGTTGGAGTGTTTGGGTGTCTTACCTTGGGCCAGCTACGTGTGTGCATGGCTGACTCTCTCACTGGGTAGGAAAGGTATCCTGTGTAGTTGTTTTTTCTGGGATTGTTTTTCTTCTGGGTTGAAGGATGAGATCAGTTCTTGGAAGTACATGGTGGGGCAGCTGAGGTGGGATGAGGTGCTCCTCCAGGGAAAGGAAGAGATAAGAGAAAGAGAAGAATATATCCCACCTCTTTTCAGTGGCAGTAAACTGCTGGGCCAGCTTGGCAGCCCATCAACATGTTTTTTTCTTTGTGAATTTCAACGAATCTTACTGAGCTACACAAGCAAGCAAGCTAAAGTCTAGAGCTGGCTTTGTAGAGGGTCTCCAGAGCCTGCCTGTGTTTGCAAGGTTTACCTGTTGAAAGGAGTTTTCTGCAATGTGTGGGGGTTAACCTTGTGTTTGAACTCTTTGCTGCCCTGGAATGTGGATCCGAGCAATGTTGTCTTTATTCATGTCTTTTTAGTTTTGCTTCTTTTTGTAATAAAATGGACCTGTGGTGTTGGGTTGTTTTCTTAAAATGAATATGGAATGTGTCAGTGCTAGGTGGGGTTTTATATTGAGCAACTCAGCCATAACAAAAATGTTACTATTGCTCTTGTACATTTAAAGAAGATAAAAATAGCACCTTCACAGTTTCAGGAGACTGCGTAAGGTATGTGTAGCTGTATCTTACTATATGATCCTCATGAAACAGAGCAACTGAGGAAGTAACTGGTAATAAATCCATCATTATTCATATTATGAAAAATAGCAAGCATAATAGCAATTCAAACACCAGAGATTTGGTTGACTTGCTCTGAAACGTAGTGGTGAAACATATTTGTTTCAGACCAGTTACCAACTGAAATGTTTTTTTTCCTGGAATGTCTCATCTGTTCCCAGTCTCAGAGTCCCAGAACTGCCTGTGAGCTGGTTCAGCCGTTCTGCTCTGATCAGGAGGGGTTTCTGTAGCCAAAGTCAAATAAAGGCATTTAAGGTGACTGCTCTGGTGTCTGCTAGGAAATGGTCTTGATGGTTGTGGGGCAGATCTTGCCCGTGAACTCCTGTGACTCTTGAGGGGGCTGCCTTAGAGCTGCAGTTTCTCAGCCATGCTAAAGCCAGTCTGCTTTACCCCGAAAAAGTCCCAAACAACCAACAACTCTGCAGACTGAAAACCAAAACAAGTTCTTCAGTAATTTCAGTTATTATTCTTGTCTGTGGTAAATGTGGAATGATTCTGGGGGCAAGGTGACCTGTCATAGATTTTCTTCGTTTTACCAACCAGAGTTTGGGAAGACATGGAGTTGAGATTCTTGGGTTCAGGATTGCACTGCAGTGACTGGGATTTCTCTTCAGAAACATTTCTGAATAGTTTTTTCCATAATTTTATCACAAAAATGATTGAGGTTTGACTAGCTCAGCCCTTCTGGCTGGATACCAATTCCATTGTATGTGGACTCTTGGAGGGATGGAGGAAGAGATCTTTTCCCAGCCTTTTTTACAGGGACTTGCCTCCATCTAGAAACAGAATCTGTCTTTTGCAAGGTCATTTGGAGAGTGACAAAATGTGTATTAAATGTTCTCCCCATACCCTGTGTTTTACTTTGAGCAGTATCAGCTGCTGACTGAAGTTCAGGTTTTATAACAATTGCTACTCATGATACTTCAGTTGCTTTGCATAGATGTGTTAGTTTTTGGGGCTGTTGAGGTGAAGGAAGTAATGAATGGGCAGTAATTTCATGGGCAAACTAATGTGGTTGTGTGGAAATAGCAAGTTTCTTCCTCTTCTAGGGATATCTGGCCAACTTGTACACTTGCCTTCAGCCATGTCATGTCTGTACTGACTTTTGTAGTGGTTCAGGGAAGATTCATCCAGCCAGAGACGCATTCATGGGACAAGTACTTTTAAAAATTAATTGTTTTATTATTTTTTTAAAAGTGTGTGGGGACTGAAGCTTTCTTCCTGTGTGCAACTGTGGCTTGTCTAAAGTCAATGTTTGACTAGAGATCAAGTGGTGTGGTCAGAGTGAATTTTTGTCTAAACCTATGTTAGAGCCATAAATTGTTGCATTTTGTGGGCAGTGGTGCTTTCATCCAGTACCTGGTCTTAGTCACCTCTTCCTGCCAATATCCCCTAATTCTGCAGTTGTAACTCTGTGAAACCAAGCAAGGAAGTGTGTGCTTTGCGTGAGGAGCTCGACAACTCCTTAAATCCTGACTTACCGTCTTGAAAACCTGAAGGTTTCCAAAGTGGAATATGTATGTACCCTAGATATATTATTATGTTACACAGCCCTTTTATGGTGTCTGAGAGAGGTGTATCTCCTCTACAGTTCAGTGCATGCTGCATCCAACACTTTTTTGGAATCCCTGGGAGCGTAGGATGAAGCCTTTCAGCAGTGTGGTGTATGCAGGGCTGGTTTGTGTTGAAGTTCTGAATGAGGCTGGGGTGCTGCTGGGCTTAGTGGTTGTGTAGAAGCTTTGTAGGGCTGTGACTGTGTGTGGAGCTGAGAGGCTTGGAGGAGGGAGCTTCAGGTTAAGTCTTCCTAGAGTCTTCTGGGATCCTTTTAAAAGTAGTGCTGTAACAGGGTAACTCAGGATACCTGACACCTTAGCCATGTCAAATGAGGTCCCTAGAAAACCAAGGGACTGAAAGGTTTCATTAAAAGTGATTTTCACCTGAGATGCTGTCTCTGAAATCCATTAGCAGTTTAGAATTAACCAAATATTCTAAGCAGCTTAAATGAATTTTAATGACTTTCTGCCACTTTTATAAGAAGAGTCTATTTACAACTTTGTTGCTTTAAGTGCAGCCTGGATTGCAAGTGTTTTATTTTATCAGTGGAGATGAATTTGTAGCATGGCAGTAATCTTCCTAAAGATTTGCCTGGTCAATGAAGAAGTAACAGGATTTGTATAAACCAAAGGAGAGCAATCTGAAGTAGCTGTATCCTAAAACTGACCTAACCTATAAGCTTTGAGTTTTCGTGTCATCTTCCGCTGGGAAACACCACAAAGTCTCCTGCTCTTTGGCATCTTGTAAGAAAGAATTTAGCCATCCCATTATCAGGGAGGAAAAACTGAATGCTGACAAAAGATCTAAAATTTATCTGAGTTTACAAATGAAGGCCAACTAAAAATGGTTGGTGTCGCCCTGTTTTCCGAAGGTTTTTATGGATTTTTTTTTATTGTGATACATACTGAAGTAGAAACATTAGAAACTATTTCAGTCTGGTTTTGAGCATTTGATTAGCAGTTTAAGTGACCTCTCTGTTCGTATGTGCATTTTGTAGCATTGGGAGAGGAGAGGGAAAGCTGCTTTAAAGGAGCTGTGCGGAGAACCTAGAAGAGAAGTCACAAAGAAGGGCATTGATACAGCTCAACTTTTTCATCCCCTTGATCTTTTGGAGTTTTTTTCCCTTCTCATAGTGCACCCACTTCTCAGCAGTGTGCAATGAGAAGGAATCAAATTGACTTCCATAGTCATTTGTGTCTTTCTAGTGTGATGTAGAGAAAAGGCAAAGTAGGCTGCACCCCACCCTTCTCTGGTGAAGATGATGTGATCAATGGGGGAATGTCTTAACTCACAGAATGGCTAAATCATGGCTTTGAAAATGATTACTGATATGATTACTATCTCTTTGGAGTAATGCTACCACATTCTTGGAGCTGCTGTGAGGCATCTGTATGAGAAAAGCCTGCAATTTTTGGTGGATATGTTTTGCTTGTGTGATGGTTTTATCACTTTGTGTTTGCTCCCACGTCCCAGCTCATGGAAGTTAAATTCTCTCAGAGATGATGGCTTCTCCAAAGGTGGAGGAAGTGTTAGGAAATAAATGGGGAGAGAAGGAGTATTTATACCACAGTGCATAGTAAACATCCCACTTGTAATACAGGTAGCTAAGTTGTGTCTAAAACTTGGCCTGGCATCAGTCCTGGTCTAAACCACAAGTGTAACTTTGGAGTAGATGCTTATGTGCCATGTCCTGTGGCCTGGTGGCCATTTGGACAGTCAGGGATTCCAGGGATAATTACATGGTGAGGCACCTGAGCAAAAATGCTTCTACTGAACGCAAATAGTGGCACAGTTGAACTCCATGAAATGGCAATGTGTGCTTAGCTTTCTTGACTTCAAATGTCTACACCCACTGATTTTATTTTTTAAAATCATATTATTTTTTCTTCTTCTGTTTTCCAGCCCTGTTACTATTTAGGAGTGACTAGGGCTTTGCCTTTGTGGACTGTCAGCCTCATGCTCCAAGATCCCAGTATCTGCAGTTGTAAATATGCAAAGTGGAGAGCAGAGGGTCATTCCTGACAGACAGGGATGGGCAGTGCCACTAATTCTGTGAAGCCACCGTTGGTGCCTCCCATGCACAGAAACCTGATCTTAACTCCTACATCTTAACATCTATGTCTCCTTCCTTTGCTGTGATATTTACATATAATTCCTACTTCTTAAAACAAGAGGGAGCTGGATCTAGTCAGATTTGAGGAAAACTGCACGAGTTAGCCTTATGAATATTTACCTCTGCATCAGCATCTTACTCAGGGATACTCAAGAAAAGATGGCAAATGACTGTCTTTATGACATGCACAATATAAAGCAAATGCAATTTCAAAGCCTCCCGTAAGCCTCTGTGGCATGCTTAAATATTTTCCAGTTGTGTGGTTAAAAGCCGAAATAAGTCTTGTACCCTGGCTTTGGGAGATTTGCCTGTCCCCAGCTACTTCCATTGATGCAAATGGTGGAGGTCAAACTGGTTTGTGGGGAGGGGGGCTGGAGAGAGAAAATTGGCTGAATAAGGTGATGGTGCTTGCAGTTATGTCTAATCAGAGTTCATTTCCTGTAGATATTCCCAGAGGTTTTACATAGTGAGAACAAATGCAAGTGCAATTTGGAATACACTGGTGCTGACAGTCCATGAGCTAAGAAAAACTGAAGGGATTGAGGTTTTGTTGGTGACCCCTGCCCTCCCCCAGCTTCCAGTGATGCTTGCTACTGAGTAAGTGTTAGTGCCGAGCTCCGGAATGAGAGGAGTGCACCTTGCAGTGCTGACTCCAGTTAGTTGTGCTGGGGTAGCCACGTATAGATTATTATCTTCCACCCTCTTCTGCAAGAAGAAATTTCTCTCTTCCTCGTGTCCTTCAAAAACCTGACAGGCAATGGAATCATGAGATTTTGATCTACAGCTTGTAGACTGAGGCTAAGCATTAAAAAATACACATGACATTACGGTCAATGTGGTGTTTCTGCTCTTTGTCCTCCAGACTGAGACTGAAGAGCAAAATTCATAGGGCTGAGGGTATGGCCCACGTGTCTCTCTGTTGTCAGGTTCTGGTTTGTTTGTGGTGTTAGGATGTAGCTGGATCCTTGTATCGACAGAGGCGAGTGCCTGTGTTACACTTCTTGAAAAGGTATTTTAACACCGAAGGTTTTGAGTTGGTTGGGGCTTTTCTTTTTTTTTTTTATTTTTTTTTTTTTAGGACATTTCAGCCCTGAAGATTACAGTTGGTATGCAGCTGGTTGGTATTCTCATTTTGGGTACTGTGCTTTGAAGAAAAAGAGGGGACAATGCATCTGTTAAGCTTATTTTTCTTGTAGCACTGTGCTAGATCTGGAGAGGAGGCTTGGCACAGGTGAACTAGTCAACGAAAAGCTGGAGTGTAGCTGTGTTTCTGACGGCAGCTTGGTGGCAGTGCTTGGGGGAAACTGCTTATTCCTCACACAGTCTTGGCTATTGACTCACTGGTTTTTTTCCCCTTTAGCAATTTTGACTTCGTGCTTCTCTTTTTATCTTTTCCCTATGCCCTCACTCCACCCAGTACAGTAATGTTTTCCTCAACCTTTGCTTTTTAAACCTTTCTGTTTGTTCTGAAAGTTGTGGGCATGGAGAAAATATCATTCCCTCTTTCTTTGCGGCAGGCTTTCATAGATTAGAAAGATTTCATCATGACCCTTACTTTTGCTTCTTTTGGCTGAGCTCCAGTTAATTCTGTTTTTTCTTTTTTCCTCCCAGATGTCATGTTTTTCTAATTCTGTGATGTTCCTATTGCTTTTGCTTGGATTTTTTCCTGTTGATCTTTTCTGAAATTTGCCGAAGATTGGGTACAGCTTGGTGCTGGAAGCTTTATCAGCCACAAGTGGAGCAGAACTGTTGCTTCATGATTCTCACATATGTTCCTCTATACATTCCTCTATGGTATTTGCCTCTTTCTCAACAAAGAATTTTCCAATTTCTAAAACTTGCTTTGAATTAAGTCTTCCAGCAAGCTGACAGCTTTAAGTTAGCAGCTTCCCCAAGTTTAATAAGTGTCATTTTTCTCCTTCATTATCTAGATCATTAGTGTTAGAATAGTGTGGGACTGGGGCAGATCTCTGCAGAGGTTATTTAGTATGTCAGACTATAATGTGAGTATTTCAATTTTTTTTTGACGTTCCAAGCAAATACAAGTCAGTGCAGTTTGCTCAGTCAGTTTCAAATCTGCCATAAGATGACTGTTTGCATTGGTAATAGTATGACAAAGTTTTCTTATCCTTTTGTAAGAATGCAGTTTGAATCTTTTGATGTGGTTTTGCTAATGTCAGGATTCAGTATCTGCTGCTTCTGTCTTCCTAAAATACATTATTTTGACATAGTAGGATGTTGAATTGATTTGACTTGGCTTATACATGAACAACCAGTTTTTGTTGAGTTCAGTCTTTTATTTTCTTCATGGTGCTAGCAGGTGGATTTAATGGCAAATGTGTGAATTAAGCAACAAGTATAATTCTTAATGTTTTTCTTTCCACTCTTTTCCCCTACCACTTATGTAGGAAATAACTGTTTGCCATTCTCCAGCCTCTCCTACCTTGTCAATCCACTATGGACTTTCAAAAGTAACTGCTAATGATTTGAAGCTTTAAAAAAAAAAATCCAAACTGTTCAATTCATTACTGACTTCCATGAAAACCAGGTAATTTGAGAGAAAGTTGATTCATCTTTTTCTTTTTTTCCATCTCCTCTCTCCTATCATCACCAGTAGCAGTTAGGTTTTGTTTGTTTGGGTTTTTTGTTGTTGGGGTTTGTTTTGTTTTGTTTTTTTATGTTTTGGTCTTGTTACCTGTAGCTTTTTTGGGAAAGTGATGTGTTGACTGACCTTTCCCTTAATTATTATTTTATTGCTGTGGAATTACAGAATAAGTTTTTGCTGTGTCTTGTTTCACTTTCACTTATTTTGGTATTGCAGTAATTGTCTGCAGGCTATTGCTCATTCAGTGGAGTACAGATGGGTGGCCTTTGCTTGACCTCTTTACCTAGCAAGACAGACAAACTGTTGCTTGCTTTTTGTCATGTATGGGCAACAGCAAAGCTTAAATATCTTGGATCTGAGGGTTAACTAAGAACTGGAGATGAGAGAGAATGAACACTCAGTGGCAGAAGGCTCTCTTCAAATACAAACAAAATTCTTTCATCCAGAATGGATATACTGAAATGGTTAAAGGGCAAATGCCAAAAGGCTGAATTTTTGCCTCAGCTTTTTTGTCAGACTTGGGTTTGAGAACAACATTTAGTTGGTGTCCCTGATCAGCTCAGCCATAATTCAGAAGCCATGAAAGGTTATACATATGTTGCCTCTGCTACTGTCTGAGATTAGAATAATTGAAAATAGAAAGTACTGAAATATACTGATGAACCCAAAATGACTGGATAATGATATGATAAACTAGAGGCTTAGTCTTGTGTCACCACCAGATCTAGAAGCATGTTGGATAAGGGGATGTTGACAGAGTGGAGAGAGTGAACAATGCTAATGCTGTTCACAAAATAAGAACCCTTCTGAAAAGGAACGTACAGTTTCAAGAACAGATGGTCTAGTGGTAATAGAGACTAACAAATTTTTGTTGGCTGGCAGCCGTCTTTCAGGTTAGGATTTTGTCTTTAAAGCTCTTTCATAGAGTTGACTTCCTTGCTGCAAAGTACTTGGTAAAAGGACAGAGTAATTTCCTCCTGGGAACTTGTTCTTCCTGGTCTAACAAAAACGAGATTATAGTGGAAGCACAAGATGAGGGACAGTCAGCTCATGGTGACAGGTAAGGCTTTGTTGGAGCAGCCTGTGGGTATTTTGGATTTTGTTCTGCTCCCTGCACTCCAGAATTAGCATGCTGCAGGACGGTTGTCACCCCTGTGATGGAAGGTGGGAAGACTGACTTGGAAACATGCACAAGTCTTGCTTTGATCATCTCATTTCTTCTGCAGAAGAAGCATATTGTTTGTGAGACAGAGCTTACATAATCCTCCTTCTGTGGTGTGTGTAAACATATTTAACACAGGCCTTTTGTTTCTTGACTAGTTTAAATTTAATCAATAGTGTATGTGCAGTGTGGAAGGGGACAGAAGAGGGGTGAGTTAGAGTGCATTTTAGATTTATTCTTTCCTCCACTGCCCCAGAACTTGTGTGGATGCAAACCAAGCAAAATGGAGATAAAAAAGTCCCATTCTTATCTTCTATCTGTGCCCTAAAAACAAACTGACTGTCTCTAACTAATCGGTGGTATTGCAACCCTCAGTCTTCCCTTGCCGGGTTGATTCTCTTGTTGCACAGTAGCTGGGAGAGAGGCTTTAAATGCAGAATTAGCATATAAGCCTGTGCCATTTTTGGCTGGCTGTTGATGTTTAAAGTCTTTAAAGTCGCCCACTAAAGACAAGACAGAAGAGCAAACGTTGGCCTGGGTATGTGGCATGTGTGTTCTTGTTTAATAACGGAATTTCTGGTATGGCCAGGGATGCATGCCAGCTTTGGCAGTACAGGGCACAGTTCAGATACTTAAGTACTGTACTAAAAATAACAGGACTATTTTAGACTGGGACCCAATTAGGGAGGGAATGACTTGTTGCTCTGCAATAAGTAATCTGAAGTAGCAGGCAGGCTGCAATGCGCACGTAAACTCGGCAGTTTTGCTTGCGGAGCTGCCAGTTTTGACACTGCTTCCTCACTGTTTTCCTTAGATGCTTTTCCAGAGGTTAAAAAAAAAGAAAAACAAAAAACCCTACCCCAAAATACCCCTCTTCTTAAGGCAGGCTTTATGTGCTTTAGTTCACATTTTGATATTGCAGTGTTTAATAGCATTAGAGCTCCTAATCCTCCAGTGTTGGCTTGGGAAATTCCTAGAAGGCAGGGAGCGGGAGGTGAGGAGCGATGCTCTCCCTGACACACTGAGTGAGCTTCACTCTGCCACACAGAAGGGCAGCGAGGGTGAATTTGGGCAGTCAAGGAGCAGAGGGGCTGTTTGAAGACAGTTTTTCCCTTGGTTTGCCTCCTGGGCATGGACAAGAAGGGTGTATGGTTCCTGAAATTTGTTGCTGCTGCTGCTTTTCTGTGTCAAGAAGTACAGTGAAAATAACTTGCACATTTAACCTCCTGAAACAAAGCATTACTTTACACTCCACTAGTTTCTCTCTGATGGTTTTATTTTTGGTGATGCTGCTGGCTGCCATCTTCTATTAGATCGTTTGGATTTCAGTGTAGCAAGTTAGAGGAATCTGAATTTCTCAGTGCACAGTGTGTGTGGGGTGACGGGGAAGGGACAAGCATGCTCCAGCATCCAAATCCTCTGGTCTTGGAGTGCTTTCAAGTGATTGGCTGCATCTGATGACAATTTTCTGCCACTGATCAGAGTGGGGTTGTGGATGAGGGAATGCTTTATGGAGCCTTACGCAAATGCTGCGTTGGATAGACTTGAGCTGATGCTCGAGATGAAAGCGAAATGCACCTAAAATTTCTATTTTTGTAGACGTCTTTCTAGCATGCTATTTTGAGAACATGAAAAAGCCAGAATCATTCTGGTGTTGTGACTCTCATGCTGTTTTGAAAGTAGCTCTACATTTTTTTTTCAAAATAAAAAGCTGGTAAAAGGTGTTCAAGGCTTTGTTCAGCTGTGGTCGCTTAGCAGCTTTCAGTATGGTGTTGGCCTTGTGATTTTTGGGAGGACTTAATCAGGTTTCCTTAATCATACAGAAATCATGTTCTTTAAAACCTTAGATTTCAATTTGCCCTTGTCCTGGCCTGAAATGCAAAGGAGGGGTCTTCTCAGATGTCCATTGTGAAAACAGCACTTTTTGTATTCAGTGCTAAAATGTGTTGCATCACGGATGTAGTAACCTTCCAGGGAAATGGTGGGAGAGGCACTTTGGCGAAGCGGATCACGTTGTGTGTTGTAGAGAGCCAGCATTTTGGCATGTGCTTGTCAACTTGTGGGCTTACATGTATTCTACCTTCTGCGTACTGCAGCAGCCTGCAGGACTTGCTGTTAAAAGTAAATGTTACATGGAGGATGCCTAGCAACTGTAGTTTTTAGGTCTGTGCCAAATTGTTAAAGGTGCAAATCTGTTAGATTGGTGCAGTGTTTTCTGGAGGATGATGCAGTGTGGCAGTGCTGAGGGCACCACGGTGATGTGGCTGTTCCTCTTCTTCACCACCATCCCCATTAGGTTAAGGGCTAGCGCCCACAATTCTCAGCCAGGAATATTAACTTGAAAAGAAAAATGTTAATTTGAATTGCAGTTGCTTTGGTAGAAAGCCTGCAAGGAGTTTTTCTCTGCTTTTAGACCCTTCTGCTTCATGGTGAGCTGTGCAGCATTATCTGGAGTGTGCAGATCTATTACTGTCATTGCTATCCCTTATGAGCTTTCTCCAGTGCTTGCCTAAATTATTATTATTATTTTAACATATTCGTAAATCCAGTCACCCCATGGGAAAGATTTTCATGTTTCCTATCAGTTTCAGATTTTCTGAATTTTTCTTTTGAGAGGGAGTGCTTATTTTCTGGGCACTTTTTCCATGTCCTCTCTAACTGACTCGATGTCTGCCTTCGTTTCCTGTGCCAAATGATCTAGGACTGTTAGTTTCTTCTTTAGGAATTCCTCTACTCTGTACTCGTTCTAATTCTGTTTTACCCTTTCCATGTCATAACAGCCCACAGTTTTCAAGAAGTGGGTGTGCCCTGGGTTTATTGACTTGTCATGATTCTGCTTTGCTTGTGGCAGTTCCTTGATTCTTAGTACTGTATTTCCTTGTGAGATTTTGTCTGCTTTTTTTCCCTCCCTTCCCTCTTTCTTCTGAGATGATATTTCAGACAAGACTTCAAACTCCCGATGCTTACTTCAGTGGTACACACAGGCAGGGTTATTCTTCGAGCAGATTGGCTTGAGTTTGTGGAAATTAAACCAGTTTCCCTTTTGGCTATCCATTTGTCTGTGATCATGAGATCCTTCTGCTGTACTGTGCATGAATCTCCAGCTCTGACTGAACGCATCATACTGCTGGCAAACTTCATGTCACCTCCCTGGTGGTCACATTTCAGAGAGCTTAAGGATATGTTGAAAAGAATGGCCACTGTGGTACTTCTGACGACTTCTTGTCTGGAAAAAAAGCTCTGTGTTTTCCTACCTTTAGCTGTTACCCTTTGGCTGGGTGTTAAAGGGGGGAACCATTCCTGCAAGCTCCAGCAGCTCAGGCCCTTCTAAGAGCCCCTAGGGATAGTGGCCACTTGTGTCTCGTTCGTGCAGTGTCATAAACTTCGGGTGGATTTGAGTCCTGACTTCTGCAGAAGCTGTACTGACATTTGCTTGTGCCATCTTGTTGATTATTCGTGTCTGTGTTATCTAGTTTCAGCTAGTTCTTTCAGAAAAGAAGTTTCTTCCTGATTTTTAAGATCCCTGGATTTACCTGGAACTCATTTCTAAAAACTTAGACCTTATAAGTTCTAAAAATACAACTTAGCATCTTTCATGCTATGTCCAAATCCCTTTAGGTATGACAGGATATATACGGGAATTAGCAGCTTGGTAGTTTGATGTTTTCCTTTAGAAATCTTGGCTGAATTATTTCCATTGTGCAATTCATAACAATCTTTTAATGCTGCTTTTAAAATGTAATGTGTGAGCAGTTATTTAGTATACGTGGCTTATCTATTTTGACTTTTTTTAATGAACAAATGTAACATCTCTTAAGGAACTAAAATGAAAACAGTCCTTATGTTTTCTTTCTGTCAAGAGTCTTTGAAGATGTGTGCAATTGATTTTTGACGTGAGAGGTGGGGGGAAAGACTTGATTTCCTGTATTTTGCAGCTGAGCTGGTAGCTGATGCCATTCTAGCCTGGTCTTTGGGTTAAGTTGTGCCCCAGGGTCACTCTGGGCATTTGCTTGCACCATAAACATGAAATTGATCTTCACTATCCTGACTTCTGGGGCTCCTGCCTTAGGTTATAGGGCATGCCTTGCATCAGTACATCCTGGGTTTAATTTCTGAACTTGTGTCCCTCCTCTGCGTTGCCTGGTCTCAAATTACTGGGACACCAAGTTAACATCTTCGAGTACACTTGGCAGAACAAAGTCAGAGGAATGTACCTCTTAGTTAGAAAATGTAAATCTCCAAGTTCTGCAGCAAAACGATGGATATAAAATTTCCACACCTGAGTAAGATGGCAGGCAGGCTTCCCACTAGCAAAGGAAAAGACTTGGGAAGCTCTCGTGTATCTTTTGCAATGTTTCTAGCACATAATTAAATGCTGCTTTCTTGTCCAGTCTAAGAACTTGTTTATGAAACCTAATACTGCCCTGTGAAACTCAACACTTTGCTGCTTAATGCTACAGCTTTAGTGATGCTCAGTGAGGTGCACAGGGTGCTTTGTGTGTCAGCTGTTTCAGGCGTTGTGAAGGCTAAATACAGCACTTCCTTCGCTGGCACTTGGAAGCTTCACCCATTCCTGGGGCGGGGGAAGAAATGTCCGTGTCAAGGTTCAACCCTCTAGCAAATGCATCCTTAAAAAAAATAAATGAAACAGCTGAGTCACTTGTTCATTCTTCTTCTTCCATGCTGCCGGCCAGTCCTGATTCCCTTGTATTTCACACGGGAGGGAGAAGGCAGACAATACTGTCTTTTATTATTCATACCCTGCAGCTCACTATCTTCTTCACAAAATATGGGTGGCGTCTGTCTGTCTCCACTTCATGGGAAAGATTAACAACAATTAAGGTCAGCAATTAAGGTTGTGAAAACCTTTGAATAACTGCAACATCTGTTCTTATACTAGAATAAATAAAATAAAGCTGGAGCTCTAATTGCCAGCAGAGTACTTGCTCATATCTGTTTTGTAATTGTGGGCTTGTGAAATTCGTATTGTTAACTGGTCCCTTGCTGGCCAACAGCACTGGTCAGCAGTCAGTGCAGGCTTGCACACTTTTCCCAAGAGCCACAGGCTGAAGGTGCGGGTGTTGGATGAGAAGTGGGAGCTGTGTGTGAAGTGTGGGGGTCAGGTGGTTCCTGAGATGCCTGTGGGATGTCGTCAGCCCCTTACCTCGGACGTAGCAGTTTGTCCTCTGAACTTCCCAGGCCATTTCAATGTCAAATAAAACTGTTTTTCTAAACTGAAAAACTTGACTCTGACTGGTTTTCTTCTTACTTTGAGACAGAATAGGGTTGTTGAAGGGAAGGTTACTTTTTCTCAGCTGTTTTTTCCGTAAGCTCAAATTTGATGGCAAAAGAGCACCTGAGTGTTCTGAGATGGACATTTCTAGAAGTAGTTATTTCTAGTGCTGCTTCAATGTGTGACTTGTATCAGAAAAAAAAAAGAGAATTACAAATTAAGGAAAGAGAATGTCCTGAACTTCAATTAAGACCATTCCCTCAGGTAAGGCGATTTTGGTACAAAAGAATGTTCCTTGAATGGAACATTGAATGTCTGATGAATGGAATAGAGCATTCCAATTGGAAGGTACCTATAGTGATCATTCGTTCCAACTGTCTGACCACTTCAGGCTGACCAAAGGTCAAAGCATGTTCTTAAGGACGTTGTCCAGGTGTCTCAAATACTGTCAGGCTTTGGACATTGACCACCCCTCTAGGAAGCCAGTTCCAGTGTTTGACTACCCTCTTTCTAAAGGAAGTCTTTCTGTGTATCTAGTCTGAACCTCCCCTGACTCAGCTGTGAGCCATTACCACACATCCTGTCACTGGATATCAGGGAGAAGGTTTCCAGTAATGAATGACACATTTGCTTAATTTGGTCTGACTATATGGGGTGATTTCTTAACTTGTCTGCAGTGTAAATGATCAGTGTTGTACTTTCCATACAGAGAATGAAAACTTCAGTGCTGCTCAAGTGCCAGGAGCTGGAGCCTTGTCCTTCTTGGCATGTGTGGCCTCCACAGAAGGAACTGTTTGTATTCTGTCTTGGCACAAAAGCAGAGTGATTCTGCGCTTTCCAGTTGTCTTTTTTGGTGTGTTTAAAAGTGGATGTCATTAGGCCTTTAAACCTTAAAAGGTTTAACCTGCCTAAGACAGGTCTGTGTTAAGACTTAGGGATCTATCATCAAAGTCTGGTAGAAAATCAGCCATGTCTTTCTGTCCCTTAGACCATGGGAGTGATTCAGGTGCTTGTTTTCTGGTGTGCTCAATATTTCTCCCTCCCCATGGATCCGCAGTGATTTTCTATAATCCTGCATTTCTTAACTTGAGCTGCAAGGTCTGTTCTGACCAAGTGCTGCTACTTGCTGTCCTGGGAAAAATGATATCTGTGTCATTGCTGCTGCTTGCTTGTCCCACTGAGAGTGACCGGAGTGCTGCGTTAGGCAATGTGTTGTTGCATTCCTGCAGGAGCAGAATATGAGGGTATGGCTCTTATGCCTGCAGCTTAGGAGACAAGCCTAGGAAGTTCTGCAGCTGGGAGCTTCTCTGGAACAGTGGCTGTCATTGCCTGCCACAGAGAGAAGAGCACTTCTGTATGGAGCAGCCTTCTCAAATCTGACTCCTGAGAGGCATCCAGCTTCAAGGAACTTCTGCTTCTGTCTCGTGTTTTGGAGAGAAACCTTTTGGATTTGTATAATGAGGAGGTTGTCATTTAGTTAAATGGAAGAGTCCTCATGAAAATTGTGCTGCTCGTTTTAGGCTGTTGACTTACACAAGTTACTGGACTGGAAAAGATGCGTAGGCAAAGATGTTGCAGGAAACAAATGTGATAGTTTCCAAGCCACAGTGCAATTTGTCTAAGACCAGTAAGGCCATAAAGAGGAGAGAATATTGGGCATTGGTGGCAAATTCAGTGATACTGTTGTCCATTTGACGGAGATGGGGTTTACAAGCTAGTGATTGCTGAGATCTGTAAGCATCAGAGCATTAGGTGAAGGGAATATTCTCCCTCTTCCAGTGACAGAAAGTAGCATGAAAGCCTGTGGGAGGTATTTGTGTAAAACAGACAGTTGTGTGAAGCCATCTCTTCATGCAGAGCTGGTTTTTAATAAAATAGAACCGCTAATTAGCGAGGCTGAAATGAAAATCGAGACTTTTCTGATGCATCTGTCAAATTAATTGTATTAATGATGAGTGAATGCTTCTATAGATCAAAATACAAAGTAGCAAAAAAAGTTGGAATTGTTATTTTATCAATTAACAACAGCAATTAGAAATTCAAATTTCTGGTATTTACAGAAGCTTTTGCAAGAGAGCTCATCTGCTCCTTTGATAAACATTTTGTTTTATTATGCAGTGTATTTTGGGAGAGGGAGAACGTTTTGGAAGTGTGAACAAAATCTCTGCATCGAACAGCAAAAGAAACTCAGGAAAGAGAACAGAGATTTTTTTATTTTTCATGAGGTCGACTGAGTTCTGCCGTGTCATCTTGCATTCTATGCTGCTGCTGGAAAATCTCTTCATCTAGGTTTCATAGAGTTCACAGGCACTTGTAAGTACATGTGTGTAATATATGTGTATAATATTTGTATTATACACATATACACAATGAGTGAAATTAAACCCTAAAAGTGTCTGGGAGAAATGGAAGCTTAGTCAGGATTGACTTCTGCAGTACAGAGACCAAAAGTCTGGGGAACTTTTGAGTGCATGACGACATAATCGTCAGTCTTGTCCAGAGGTGCTGAGAGTTTGAAGTTTCGGTGCTGTACACTGGGGAGGGATTCCTTTGGCTGGTTTTCTGTCTCCAGATCGTGGATGGCTACATCGGAACCGGTTTCCTAAATTCCTGTTGCTGTCAATGGAAAGAACCAGGTGCTCCAGTGGCATGCTTCATTGAGTTGTGTAGGTTGTAAGTGGCTTCTTGAGCTCGTCTCATGCAAACCCCAGCTTTCTCTGACATCCAGATAGCTGCTGTGGAATGAGATGGACTGCACATAAGGAGAGCCTGTTTCTCCTCCCTGACTGATGTGACAGTGAAGGCGTGTGCATTTCTCCTGTACACATACCACCACACCACCTAGGGCATGTGACTGCCTTCATATCCTGTCATAGTGTTGGTCGGCTCCATGTGCAGCCTGGGTGTTGATTTGCTTCTGTGGGCAGTGTACTACAGGCCTATAAAACCATGTTGTGTAGGGGAACACATACTTGCTGTCTTCTCCCTCCTTTCCACTGCTGCCAGTACCAGTTGGATGATCTTGGAGGTGGGAGAATGCAGATGGGACCTGTGTGTGGGTTCCAGGCTTGGAGTACAGGTGTTTGGTGGGTTAAGTACATTGGTACCCAGGGAAGGCACTTTGGCTACATCTGGAGCCTACACCCTTGGGGAACAAATGTTCCCCTTTGGCAGCTCTGGAGCCTGAAGGTTAACTAGGGATGTTCCTTGTTTAATGCATATGTAGTAAACCTGCAGTGCTGGGGATACTCAACATTTCATACCTCTGTTAAACAGCCTCATATGGCCTGAAACGACAGATTTCCTTTATGGCACCCTGAAAGTACAGGGAAGTAGCTCTTAATGTAGGTGGCTTGGCGAAATATTCTAGTCGAGTTACTTGGCCTGCTACCCAGCCTTCGATATGTAATCTTTTGGTACTGCCAAAATACCATTCTAATTAAGTTGACATAGTCTATGAAGCCTGGGTGGTATTACTTCAGTTCTCTTCCCTGTGCTTTCCAACACTGCATTTTGAAAGGCTTGGTGGAAGCTGTGACACTTGCAGCCTCACCATAGTCTTCATTAAGCTGGGATTTTGGTCACCTTGTGACCTTCAGAATCAAAGGAGGAATATCCTCTTTCTTCCTCTCTGCAGGTACAAGTTAATAGCAGTAAATAAGTGTTCACTTAAGCACATGAAACATGTGATTAGCTGGCCAGATTTCAGCTTTTTGTTGAACATCAGCTCTTGTACAAAATATTAACCTATTCTGTAGGTTTATTTTCTGTTTTGTTTACACTTATTTGAAAAAGCTATGCCCTGTTTGTCCCAGGGTGGTATTATATTTGCAAGTAGGTCAGGATACTCGCCTTTGAGATGTCAGCTTGAAATTGTTTTTCAAGGGCTAAAAAATGTAAGAGGGTAAGAAAGACTTTTGCATTGCTTATATCCTTTATTTATTTATTTCTTTATTTTCATATAGAAATTCTTAGCCTGTATTCAAGAATAGAGCACCAGTAACATTTTAGTTTTGTTCAGAAAGTCGGCACTGATTGCCTGCTGCTAACCGTAAGCCACCCGTGGATTTGAAGCTTGTGTGTTGCATAATGCCAGCAAATGCATTTGAGATTACAAAATGGTCTCTTTGCTCTAAGAAGAGATTGCTGTGATTTGTTAGTGAGGCACCGTTAAAGTACACATGGGGTATCTGTGACATCAGGATCTTAAAACCACAGGCAGGTTTTTTGCAGTTGAGCGAGCTCTGTTACTGCTGGTGCTTCTTTGCATGGGAGTGAATGAGTGCAGTCTCCAAATTTGGTACAGGTTTTTATGTTCCAGTCAATCAAGGGTGTATGTATTCCTCTAATTTCTTGTGTTGTACCTTGTACTTCTTTATTTTAGCCTTCTTGAATAGACAGGGTTTTCTGTTCGTCTCAAGAGCAGCATAGTACTTGTTGGAGTTGCCTCCTTGCACTCTTTGCAGCTGGAAGCAGAGTTGGTCATTGCCTGCTTGCTTAGGGTTGATGTACTCCAGAGCTCCTCTAGCTCTGTTGAATTATCACTTACAACCTATTCTGTGGTAACCCTTACCCTGGTGTGTATGAGAGTTAAAAGAGGTTTGCTTGTTTAATTTTGCTACTGTGACTTACTGTGGTGTCTTTGTCAGAATTGTTTCAACAGTTGAATTCTTTGGAATAAATAATGTTTGAGAAAAGTTACCACAAAAGTACTTGGAGGGTGAATTAACCTACTGTTGATGCCGGGGAATGCATCTCTGCTCACAGAAAGTGATTTTTTTTTTTTTTTTTTTGCAGAGGCTAAGCAGAAAGTCTTTTTTTGAGTGTTCTAACCATACAAATGAGGTATACTGAGAGTAACCTCACTTAAGTGTACCTTTTATGGTATCTCAAAAAGATACCATCTTAGTGAGTAGCTTGCAGTTTGAGTTGAAAAGTCTAAACTTGCCTTCTAGCTTCAACCATTTGTATGGGATAAGACTATGTAAATAAACCAGTGCTTATTCATGAACATAAATCATAGATAACTGTAAAAACCTCTTTCAGTTGATTTTCTTCCAAAACACAAAGCTTGATGTCTATCTAAAAGCTTCTGATAGTCATAGTTAGTAACTCTTCCCCAAAAATGTTGTACCAAGAGTACAGCAAGTGACACATGCACAATTACTGTGTTAACTATCAGCATGAAACCCTGTAAATTGTCAAAGTAAAAATCCTAATGCCTGATGTCATTGGTCCACAATAATGAAGTTTTAAATCCAGGAAAATTATTTTAACCCACCTGAAAACGCTGGGCAGCAGGAGAGACCCTAAGGAGGGATGTGAATGTTATTGATAGATGTCTGCCTGTTGCTTTCTGTGCACAGGTGTGAATGTTGGTTTTCAAGTCAGACTTATGGTCAGCTCTCTGTAGCTAGCATGGTGTAACAAAAACCTAGCCAGTTCTTTGAGAAGCTGTGGAGCCCCCTGCATAAAGATCCAAGTAAAGAAAAATAGGCTGTGAATAATTGTGATGATTGATGAATGCATCACTTGGATGAAACAGGCTTAAAATTCTTGGAAAACTGATCAGTAGGTCATGTGATAGGAGATTGCCTTTTCTTCTTTGTTTCTCTTTTTTAAATATCTTTGTCTTTTGCATCAGCCAGGAGGAGGAAAAAGGTTTTTGCATGCTTTGGAAGATTCTCCTCCAAAATGAGGGAGTGTTGTAGAGAAATAAGGGAACAGAATCTGGGAGCAGGGCATCCTTGCTGCAGATTGCTACTCTGAGTTAAAAAGTCTAACAAACCTTTGTATATATATTTAGCTATTATTATGCATTCCTCAGCTGTTACTTTTACAGCCTGTACAAGTAACAGCTGAGGAGTGCATGCTACCATCTTGTCACCTTGGTAAAGGCGAGTCTGGTAGATCTTTCCAATGGATGTTTATGGATAGCCATGTAGATTAAGCTGTGGTTTCAAACAGAATCTGTAATGATCTGACTTTCTTAAAAAAACCCAAAAAAACCAAAAGACAACACTGTGCAGAGGCTGATGAACTTTTATTGTTTAGAAAAATGTCTTGTGTGTAGTTTAGTTTCTGGGTTGGGGGCTCTAGAGCCCTTGTCTTTCAAATCCCACTGCAGAGCAGAGGGAAGGACCATTCACACCGGTTGCCTGTTGGAAGCATAAAGGCTCAGTAGTGTGCTGAATGCAAAAAGCAATGTTTTGGTAAGTAGGCAACAAAAGCAGACTTTAGTTGAGTTGGTACCAGAAGGTGAAAGTGCCTTTGAGAAAAACTTCATATGTTATTTGGAGATTTGGAGATCTGTCCGAATGTTTAACTTCTGTGAGATGCCTGGAAAGCATTAATTCTCACGGATGTGCACTAGGAAAGATTTGCCAGCTCCTCATGGAAGTAAACAAAGAAAGTGAAAGTTCACAGGTTGCCTTGGCCAGTGTAGTAGTTCGCTGCCACTGGAGAGGGGTGATCCTGTTCCCTTCCCCTCTTCCTCATGGTCTCCTGCTGTTCACGTTGTGCCGGCTGAACTGCCTGTCAGATGGGGGTTTATTGCGTCTGCTTCCTTAGCAGAACACTAACCCAGCAAAACAAATGCGTTAATTAACACAAGCTGAACTCATTAAGGACCATACATGACACAAAAGGGGGAGAAGGAGGGAGTGCCGTGAAGCTGCTGGGAGGAAGTGGAGGAAGAAAGCAGAGCAAGGGCTGATGAAGAGAGTGGGATGTCTGTCCTGTTCTTGGCAGTAACAAGCTATTAAATCATCTTGACTGTTGTATAACTTCACTCTAAGTCTTCAGGTTGGATAATAAAAGCTTAAAATAACATAAGGAAATAATTATTTAGACTGCTTCCCAAAATTACAAAATTTTGGATTCTGTTTTATGAGCAATGTGACTAGATTGGGGGTGGGGAGGGGAGGCCAGACAGTGACAACACAGAGAGAATAGAGAGAGTGTTTTTCCGGCTCTCTGGAGGCAAAGGACGTAGTGAGAAATGGTATATGCAGAATTGGAGACCTCTAGTCGTGGCATTGTCAGATGAAGTTCACCTTGGGCTGCCTCACTCCTGTATATCTCATGTGTCAGCCATGCATTGTTACACCTTCTCTACCTCTGCATGTGGCTTGGTGGTGGGGTTGTCTGCTGTATGCTACATGTTTTTTTATTTCAGTTTCTGTCTAATTAACATTTCATTTAGACTTTGGTACAAGTCTCTATTTAGTTGCCAAAGTTCCTCCTTCCAAGCTATGGGTTTGGAGCTATTAGGAGACAGAAGAGGATTTTCTGTGATCGAGGAAGACAGTGAAGCTGCAGAGTTTTGTAAATATTTCCAAAGTTTGTTGTAGGTTTGGGATTTGTTGTTTGGTTTTTTGATTTTGATTTTTTTTTTCTTGGTTGGTTGTTATTTTGGTGGTGTTGTCCAATGTTGTTGGGATAAATGCTGGTTGTTTGTTTTTTTTTTTCTCAGGACCTTGTCTTTGCTGTTAGTGAAGCTGTTCTGTCAGGAGGTGAACATGAATTCACAGGCTATGAGTCTTAAGCCCTTTCAAAATTTTAGGCAGATTCAGGAAACCAAAAAATGCTGAACAGCATATATTTTATTTAATTTTATTTGGCAAAGCTCGAAGTGGGATGGCATCAGCTCTTCTGTGCTTCTTCTGAAGTATGTATCTGTTTTGGCTTTCAAAAGCCTGAATTGCCGTTGCCAAGATTCTTCACTTTCTGGCAAAAGTACAATGGCAAATGGCTTCCTTTACAAGGTGTAATATTTAGACTAACAGCTTTGCAATTAAGAATGGCAAAAGAGAATTATATTCCCTTTTTTTATAAGACCAGATTTTTTAGTATGGTTTCGTGGGAGTGTTTGGACGTAACTGAAGTGCTTTTGATTGATGATTTATATTTTGAACAGTGCTTTTCATTTTAGTGTGCAACACTCGCTTGAAATTTTAGCTAGAACAATGCTTTGTTTTCAAAGATGCTCAAAGTATTCCTCTAGTTGTGCAGTTGCTCCATATCATAGGCTTGCAAATGCCTTTTGGGTACATATGTGTAACAAAATGGGTGTAAAGATACCAATTCCTGTAAGGGAAATGGGGAGAAATGGGGAAAGCTGCAGGTATTCTTAAATAATTCCTGCTGCCAATCTCAGTAGGCCATCTGGGTGTTGATGATCATGTCATTAGGTGTTTCGTGGCTGGAGAGTGGTTCCATTCTGGAGTGTTTGGGGATGTGTTTTGGAGGAAAAAACTTGTTTGAGGGGAAATCAGCCAGGTATTATTTTTCAGTGTGGGCAGACTGGAGACTTTGGGTGTGAGGAGGAGAGAAGCAAGTGTGTTTGAACTGAGCAAGTTGAGAAAGTGGTCAGTAAAATGTTGGAGGTGATGAATCCAGTCCTGCTGACCAAATGATCCCTTAGGGAGGGTGAGGGGCATTCTCAGTGTTGTAAATTGACACAGTCTCCACTTGAATCTATCATGAAAAGAGGAGAAGATGCTTTAGAAATCCTTACATGTGCTGATTACTGAAGCTATGATGAAATCTGATTGCAAACTTTTGTACTCCCAAGGATGTTTTAGTCTCCTTGGTCCAGCCAGCTCAGGAATCTGATGGCACTTTCTTTTCAGCCCACATAGTCATTCAGGCTTCATTTTTGTGAGAACTTGTCTGGGTCTTGCATGCAAAAACACATCTGGGCCCCGCAGTTTCAGTGCAGCTGGGGACATTGCTAGCTGTCAGGTCTTTCAACTATGGAAAATTCACTGGCATGCCTCATGCTGCTTGTATCCAACTTTATTTCCATTGTAACTATGGCAATAGGAGTAGACTGGTAGGAAAGTGTCAGAGGTACTCATGCCTGTGTTGCAGAGGGTTGCTCGGTGTATCCATGGAACTGCCTCACCTCATCTTGTAAACCTGTTTTGGTGATACAGATAAATACCTGTGTGTGTGTGTATGTGAATATATATATGTACACACATGTCTGCAGAAAAAAACAGATCACTTTCCTAGATGATATGAAGTAGTAGGGAGCCTGCAGCCAGGAGAAAAGCCAGCTGAAGTCTTGGAGATTGCTCCTTGTGTAGATGGAGAATAGCGGATCTTTTTCTGCCTGGATTCTTCAACATGTTAAAATTTAAGTCCAGTGGACTTAACTCAGACAGTCCTGAAGGTAAGTTAGGGGAGAATATTGTATTGATTCAGTTTTAAAACCTTGTTCTAGTTTCTTAGGAAAAGCCAGGTTTGGTCTGCTAAAGCTCATACAGTGTTGTGGGGAGAAATGGAATAGTGATACTTAGTGCCTGAGAGAATAAAAGATACACATTAAAGGGAGGGAAAGGTTTTTAACTTGTGTGTAAAACTTGAGATCTTAGATAAAGGTCTTCAGGTCAGAATTAAGGCTATGTTGAAGCTTTTTCCCCTTCCCTCTTTCTCAATAGTTCAGCTATAGAAAGGAGAACATTATAGAAGAAAAATGATGAAATACTTAAAAGGGTATAACATTCAACAAATTTGTTAAGTTACCTTTCATAAAAGAGTATAAATCCAGTTTTCAAGAGCTCTGGAGCTTGTTTTGCAACTCTGCCAGGTTAAAATCCTTTTCTTTTTTTTCCTCCTCCTCCTCCTGTTCCTAACTAATCTGCAAGCAATTGCTTTTTAAAAATTATTTTTCTCTTGAATTTAAAGACTTTGACAGATGGCACATGTAGAACCTGGAAAACTTCCTGAATTGGCAGAGTGACCATACCCCTGCCATTTCCCTACCGCAGTATCTGTAGGTGCGTAGGCTGTGTCTGCTTCCAGAGTGCTGGGCGAGATACCGTTTCCTCTGCTGGGAATGTGCAGATAACAAGTGATAAATCAGAAAAACATACCTGGTGATGGGCTTAATTTGCAGTTAATAGACAACTTCATCTGCTGGTTATCTGAGTAATTTGATTGTGACTTAAACAACCTATTCAGAGCAGTGACAATCTCCAGGGTTCATACATGCAGAGTTTTCCATGCAGGATTAATATCCATCTTTTAGATGATGTGAATTTGTTTAACACTTTGGGGAGCCTGAGACATCGAAGCTATGCCTCACAATAGTCCGTTCTTTATTCTGGAGAATGTCAGACCAAAACTTGGTCTCGTGACCTTTGAAACACGGTTTATCAGGACTGTCCTTCTTTCAGGGCCTCTGTCCAAGGCAGAGCTCTGAAGCCAATAACAGCACACGAAATTGCTTGGTTGTGAATGTGCACAGGCTGTCCTGCTCAATGCTGCATGGCAGTACTTACCACTGAATGTCCTGAGTTTTGTAACAGTGATGGACTACATAGCTTGTTTCCTATTTACAATCCTTTGGAATCTCCCTCCCCCATCTAAGGCATTTTAGGAAAAGGGTAGTAACTTGGCACTCGAATACCTCTTTGTCATTTGTGCTGTGTAAACTGTGTGGAAAGAACATGTAGCTCTGTGTGCAGCTACAGTCTCTGATGAGAAGTGACATGCTAAATAACATGTTTAAAGACAGCAGCACAGGAAAAATTGATCTATTTTTCTTTTTAAATGCTAGTATTTATCTACTGAACAGGTGAATTGGTGTAGAGTTCTGTCCCTATGAAATTTATTACTTCTTGATGTGGTACAAGGGACCTTAGGTCTTCAAGGTGAGCAAAGGCTTTTTGTATTCCTGGGGTAGGACTAGGTTGATAAACTGTTTTTAGACAGACAAAAGAGATGACATCTTAAATCAGTGTTAATGTGTGACTGACCAGGAATGATACCATCTAGAGGTGATTGCTTTCCTCTGTTTCTGCAGTGTTAACGAATGAATACTCAAGAATGTAGCAGTGAAGCAAATGGTTCTTGATAAATTATGCAGTCTTGACTCCAACTATTGTTTGAGGTAATTTATGATCTTCCACTGGTGTAATGGGGCTGTGGCATAAACTGCAGCATGCCCTGGAGCAGACAAATTGGTCTGGTATTGTTTAGGAGCATATTTAATCTATCTTGCTATGAGCGAATTGGAGCCTTTTGCTGAAACGTCAAAAGACCAGTGTTATGATATTCAGTCCTAAATAACCTACCATTAAATTTGCAGCAGTTGTGCCTTTTACTGATGTCTACATACTGAAGTGATAATAAACATAAAACTGTTGCAGTTTAAAGCTCAATTCTTTTCCCTTACCCCTTTATGTAAACTTTCTTTAGTCTTGGTAGGTTTAGAGGCTAATAATACAGTTCTCTTTATTCTTGATGCATGTTACCAGCTTCATAACAGCTATTTCAGTGGCTTGCTTAATTTCTCTGTAGATGTGCTTACGAGAAAGAAAAGAAAATGGTAGTCCCCCAAGTGAAAAGATTTTTAAGAGCTTCTCTTAAATCTGTGATTCATTCTCCTGGAACAAACTGGGTGATTAAAGTGAAATCTTCAGATCAATCTTTAAAACTGACTGCAAACTTTGAGATGTGGAGAAATAGTTAGAAGGCTGTAGACCACTGTTTATATGTTTAAAGACTAGCAATAGTGCAAGTTGAGTAACTTGCCTACAGAGTTAGATGCTCGATGTGGCCTCCCCCCCACTTTGAATCCTGTAAGATTTCGGGTTTAATTTTTTTTTCGCCATAGTATTTACTTACCTAGAATAAACAACCGGATTTGTGCATGTTTGGTTAAATGGATTTTCAGACTTGCTGTTGCCAAAACCAGTTTCCTCCCGGGGTAATTGGCTGTATGAATTGATCACTGCAGAAGTCCAGTAACTGCTTCCTGGAAAGAAGTTCCCAGGAGTTTGCCTGCCTTACTGATAGGAGGAGGCTACCGTACCTCAGCCAAACTCATCCTGGGCCTAGGTAAAACAAAGCTTCCTTGATGAGTGCATGGCTTGTGGACCACAGGCGGGAAGTTGTCCGGGAACAGTTTGTCCGCGATGGTTTTTTTACCCTTGTTCCTCACTTAACTGTCCCATAAATTTTGCTGGCAGCTTTGGTTTGGTGACAGTTCGTGCTTACCAGAGAGCAGTGGGTAGCCTGTTTAAATGTTGGCCTTTTGTTTTGAACACATAATTGATAATTAACAGCAAACCAGACAGGAGCTTGCTTGTGGTAGGAGGAAAAGTTCTGACTGTGCTTTGCAGCCTGCTTTCTCTTCCCCAGTCATGCCTTTCTCATCTACTTGGAGATGGCATCACTCGTCTTACGCTGCAGGGAGGTCTCCACCACTGGTAGGAAGAAAAGCTGGAGCAGCAAACAGTGCTTTATTTATTTTTTTTATTTTTTAATTTATTTTTGCTTCCTTTGTTATGAAGGCAGTTATAATAACTTTCTTAACATTGTCTTTCCTTCCTATTTTTAGTTCTTTAGCCATATGTACCTCTAAATGTTTGCAGATTCCTTTTCAGCCTCTATTTGATCACAGTGATGCTTTAAAAAAACACAACTCACCTTGCAAAGTTACTGCTAATAATCACTCAGAAGAACAAGTGCAAGACTTGAATGAATTTGCATGTGACACTCTGTTTGATATATTGTGTAAGAATAAAACCCCAGGGGAAAAGGCAGGCAGGAAAGGGTAAAGGTTAGAAGTTACATAGCCAGGCATTGAAGGCTGATGCTGCATAATGATCTTGGTGATCTTATGGGTTTTTTCCAGCTTAAATGATTCTGTGATAAGTGACTGTCATCTTAATTAACTCAGATTTCAGTGTTTTCTGTCCACAATTGAAAACATAGCCTCAGCTGGTGAGAGCCAGTTTTCAAATGGCTAGGGTTTTGCTGTGAAGGGGGGCTTTCATTTTTGCCTCAACAGTGGAAATAAAGCAGGAGCCACACAGCCTGAGAGTAGTTATGCTGGGTTTTAAAATGAAATACCTAATTGAACGTGTTTGCTAGGCTACAGGCAGCAAATGTGCACAGTTTCTGCTTCAAGTTGATGCAAATCCTCATCACCTCATCTTGATCTTCTCAGTCTTCCTCCTCCAACTGTTTTCAATAATAAGTTGATGAAATGTCTTCAGTATGGTTTCTGACAGTTTGTTTGTACTCTGCAGGTCCTGGGAAGCAGTAGATGTAATTTGAAGAAAATTTGAAGGAACAAATGGCTTTAGCTGGCTGCCCAGACTCCTTTTTACATCTTCCTTATCGGATAGTAAGTTGTGAAATTGCATGTTCATGTCAGCTTGTAGCATCATATTGCTGTGTGCCGGTGATTGATTGTGCATTCAAACTTTTCATCAAACTGCTAATAGCTGTCTGGCAGTTCTCTGGGTTTTGCTAACATTCTGAAAACAGAGCCTCTGTTACCATCCTGTGTTCAAGTTCTGCTGCTGAAAAAACTGAGTCATTAATATATATGGATTTGATATTTGTCTTTAAAGTAGCCATTTCCTGTTTGGGGCAAGGCACTTGTTCCCAAAGAAAAAGTGGCAAGCTACAACACCAGTGAAATGCCTTGCACCAAAATGTATCCGTTTGCAGAATGCTATATTTGTAGGAACAAAGACAGAGATTTTTACACTTGGTTCGATCCTATGCTTTTTGAGTCATTGTGCTGTATCTAAGCAGCCAATATGGCATATTACAGAGTATATTTTAAAGAACCTTCAGCTAAAATCAAAAGTACTTGACAAAAATGCATGTAAAAGTTCTCTTTTTGCCCTGAGCAGTTGTAGTTGGCATAATGCTTGCTTTGTGTTTTTTATGAAGCTGTAAATTGCTAGTTTGGATATGATCATCTTTTCTTTGCACTTTTTATCTTCTGTTTTCATAATATGATTACCACGCGGAGCATTCAGTTATGATTTTGGACTCTGCAGATACACAAATAATGAAACAGTGTCATGTGACATTAAAACATTTTCCTTTTGTCCCAAGAGAAACATTGCTAGTAGTGATTACAACAGTCATGCTACTCATTTGGAAAAAAAGCAAAAAACCAGATAAAAACAAAAACAAAATTTCAAAAAAATCTCTTTAGGATTAGGATTCATACATGTTGTGTAATATGTCAACTTACAATTTTTTTTCCCCAACAGGAAACCTCTAATTAGTTAAAAGTCTAATATTAGGATATGCTGAGTTGTCAGCTGAATGTACCTGAATGCTTTTCCCAATAGCAGGAAAAACATAACAGTTCTTTTCTAGCTTCTTTTGCAGCTATAAATATAGACTGGACTTTGAGAAATTGGATGTACTGAAGGTCTGTTGCTATACTTGGATCTATGAGTTTAAAAGAATACGTGAATAGATGTGCCTGGACTTCATAATTTTGAGGCACTGTGAAATTATGCTTCCAATTCATTTAGAGCATCATCTGAGTCATGATGTGAAGCTGAGGGAAAGGAGAGCTGCATAAGAGAAACTTGACATTCTAGGCAGTCGTTTTTGAGCTGCAAATTCTTTAACTGAGTGTCAATCTCTCCTGTGAAAACAGTGTCTTTAGCGGTTCATAGGAAGTAAAAATGTGAATTTTCATTTTGGTACTTCCCTGTCTCTGACAAACCCTGTGGATAATTTGCTTTGGTCTGGGGCAGTTGGCAGACTGGAAGTGTCAAAGCAACACGGGGTCACTTAAGATGGTGGGGAAAGTGACTCAGTTATTTTTGGTCAAAGTGTATTAACTACCCTAAGTGCTTATAACCAGTTTGAAGACTAGCTGTGGAAGCCCATTCACAACTACTGTGCCTTCTGTCAGAACTGAAGTTTGCATTAAAAAAACCCTGAACATCTGTTTTTCCACCCCTACTAAATCTGACTTAGGAGCTTTCATCAACTTGTCTTTCAAATTTGGCTGCAGTGAAAGCATTTTGTTGGTAAAGGGCTGAAAGAAGGTTAAACTAAGTATGCTCTAGATTAGAGTGTAAAGAAGTATTCTATTTTTTCAGCACATTTTCTTACTTCATGTGAATGAAAAGCTATGAAGGACACAGCTCCAGAGATCCCAAGGTTGGGACCTTAATGCTATAAATTCAGTATTAGAATAAATTGACACATTGAAGGTTGGGATTATATTCATGTCAAGAAAAATGAGAACCTGAGTAAGTGAGTATGCCCTACAGAATATCCTTTAGAATGTCTTGCTGCCGATCCACCTTTTCTCATTTTTTCATGTTTTTGGAGAGATGGGCAAGGTATAGATCTCTGACTTTCTTACTGGGCTCTTTGTTTGCAAGGTTTGATGCTTTCAGAACCTTTCGAGTCTTGTTTAAGAGCTTTTTTCTTCTTTTTCTTTTAACTTTCTCAGGAGTTAGCACATAAACGAGTCACACTGAGTGCATTCTCCTAGAAACAATCTCTAGCCCTGTAAAAAAAAAAAAAAAAAAAAATCAATACGATCTTTCAGTGGCTTTCAGGAGTCCTTTCCAAATTCTTGAACTCTTCAATAAAAATCCAGCAGTGAGAATTGGCAGTATTTGTCTTCTGTTCCTGGAAATTCAGAACATAGTCCCAGAATTTCTCAGAAAAAACAGGATGATTTACTGTGTTTCCGTTCTTTTGCAATCTGTAGTCACAACAGTATTTATGTGCAGTGACTTGAACTCTGGGGGAATATTTAGTTCTTTAACCCTTCGCTTTAATTGTACAAGTCACTGTGACAAAAATACCGAAAAACCCAGGGTTTTTTTCTCAATTTATGAAGATAAAATTTTGGCCATACAGCAATGTTCTGTTCATCTTCCACCTTTTGCCTTCTGTTTGTTTTCTCGTGACCAAGATGCAGGTATGACAGCAGTAATAATGAATATAGTTTGGTTTTAGTGAGCTGAAGTCTTATTTGAGATAGAACTTGTAACTGGGTATAAAATGGATTACAAGCACTTGGCCACAAAGTAGGGAGAAAATGGAAATTACTTTCTCTTACGTGTACAGAGCTGTGGATTTTAGGATTGCTAATAATCCTCTTGATCAGATAAGAGTGCAGAATATTGCACATCATACTTGAGAAGCTTTGTGCACTTCAAGAGTAGGAATTAAATACATAAGAGAATTAATCAGAGGCTAGCTACTGTAATGAAAGCCTCTTTCAGTGATGTCAGATTTGTGGATGTGAAGATGATTTGCTGCCAATACTAGAAGTACAATGGCAGCATTGCTCTGCCTTCATCTGGAGCAGCAGTTAGGCAGAGGTTCTCCAGGTTTCAGTATGGCAGCTTTGATCCTTGTTTTCAATAAAATGATGCAGTAACTTAGAAGACGCCTTTGGAGGTCATCTGATCAAAATCCATGGCATATTGTTTTCTAGAGTGCTTCAACTTAGTGAATGTGTTTTTTTGGGAAACTTTTTTTATATTCAGGGGTGGCTTGCTTAGATTGAGCAGTTAGAGAAGACAGGGTTTCTCTTTTAGTGAAAGGGGAGAAGACGACCCCTTTTGATTTGAATAAATCTCTAATTTAATTAATTACCTTGATGGATGCAATAATCCTCACCCTTGTGACATCCAGGTGGCTTCTATATGACTCAGTCATCTCTGCCACTTTAGTATTGAACTTAACAGTCTGTTATTTAGTGTTAATATAGGTATACATGCTACAGTCCATGTTTGTGTGCATAAAATGTCTTTTATCATAGGAAAAAACTGCATGAAAAACATTTGGTTGCAGAATTTGTCTCCAAGTGGGCTTGGAAAGGGCTGTTGAAACCTATGCTTTGGCCCTCATTGTCTGCCTGACACTGTTTGAATATCCTCATTAGCTTGGCTGTTGACAATTGTTTATCGTTTCTTTGGAGATGTCGCTTGCCGGTTGTGGTAAGAAAGATGCCAGGCCAAAATGGTTCTGGTCATTCCCCTCCTCAGCTGGGCAGGGGGAAGTAAATAAAATAAAAGGCTTATGGGATGAGATAAAGGCAGGGAGGAATCACTCACCGGGTACCATCACAGGCAAAACAGACTTGACTGGGGGAAATTAGTTTAATTTGTTACCAATCAAATCAGAGTAAAGTGGTGAGAAATAGAGCTAAATTTAAAAAACACATTCCCCCCACCCTGTCCTTCTTCCCACGTTCTACTTCACTCCCAATTTGCTCTCTCTCCTCTCCTCCAGTGACGCAAGGGGATGGGGAATGGGAGTTGCAGTCAGTTCATCACACATTGTCTCTGACAATCCTTCCTCCTCGGGAGGAGGACTGCTCACACTCTTGCCTTGCTCCATTATGGGGACCTTCCCAGGGAGACAGATCTCCATGAACTTCTCCAGTGTGGGTCCTTCCCACGTGAGCGTAGGTCCCTTCCATGGGGTGCAGTCCTTCTGGAGCAGGCTGCTGTGCCTTGAGGGGCTCACAAGGCAGAACCTGCTCCAGTGTGAGCTCTTCTCTCTGTGGGTGCACAGGTCCTGCCAGCAGCCAGCTCCAGCGTGGGTGTCCCTCGATGTCCCAGCCTCATTTGTGCATCCACATGCTCCAGCACAGAGCCCTGGATGGGCTGTAGGTGGGTCACTGGCTCCTCCGTGGGACTCCACAGGCTGCAGGGACACAGCTGCCTCACCGTGGTCCGCACCACGGGCTGCAGGGAAACCTCAGCTCCAGTTCCTGGAGCACCTCCTCCCCCTCCTTCTTCACTGACCCTGCTTTCTGCAGAGCTGTTTCTCTCACATGTTCCCACTCCTCTCTTCATCTGCTGTTTGTCGTGGTTTAGGAGTGGTACTCCTTGATTTAGTTCTCCCACTGAGACTCTCCAAAACCACGTTGTTGCTGGGTCATGCCCCCAGCCCTCCCACTGGGGGTGGCCCGAGAGGAGAACTGGAGGCACAAAAGGCAAAGTAACAGGTTAAGATGAGAACAGTTTACTGGGAACAGCCATGAGATAAGAAAAGGAACAGTAACAGCAACAATATTGACAACAAAAGTGTTTCTTGGAGAGTGATTTCACATGCAAAATGCTCATGGAACCTGACCAGTGTCAGGCTTGCTCATCACGAAGAAACCCCTTCTCCTCAGAATGCCCCTTTTTCTACCCCGGGCAGTGAGGTGAGGTGGTGCAGAATAACCTCCCTGTCCTAGCAATGCTGCTTCCCAGCTACTGCAAATATTAACCCTGTCTTGGTCAGAACCAGGACACAATTGAACAGATTTTTTTTTCTTCCTCACAGAAGCCACCCCTGTCCCTCCCCACACTGCCAAAGCCTTCTCACGCAAACCTAATACATGATTTTCAAGACTCAAAGCAAACTGTGGCTTGGTTTACTCTTACTAGGCTTAAACATACGAGGATTCTGCTTGCATAAAATTAGTCCCGGAGTTTGGATTTTTCACGCTAAGAGGACAGTACGGAAGGACCCGAGCGTGGAAGCAGGCTTTCAAAGTCCTTGGGCATAGCTGAGTGAGAAAACACCAGATGCATTATTACATTGCATCATTCTTCTACATATTGCATAAAGAAAAGCTGAAACGTTGCTACTGCCAATGCAGAAAGTCATCAGATTTGTGAAATATGGTGTCAGTCAACAAATCTTTTATTGACGATACTCTTGTTTTAACAGTTTACATGTATGTGGTGTAGAGGGTTGACGGACTGGAGCAGACAAAGTACAAAGCAGCGCGAACATTAGCGAATGTTTTTACAAGACATGTTGCCTCCAATATGAAGTTATGAAATCTGTCTCCCTGAGTGCAGACTGCAAATGTTTTTTACAGATAGACTTGATGCTGCTTGTTAGTTTTCATTGAAGACCAACTGAAGCTGGATTTCTAGCCTTTATTTTTCTTGGAAAGAAATGTGTTTAAAAAATTGTCCCAAAACCAGTTGTTTTCATTAACATTGAAACAGAAGTGTGGTGCTTACCTCCTAAAGAGGAGTGGAAGTGTACTTGCCACCATTATGGTGTATCATCAGAGTACTTTATATGAAGCAAAATAACGTCAGAGAAATTTGTATCTTGCAGCAAGCTTATATACAATTGATAATGGTTTACTTTCTTACAAGAAATAGTCATCAATTTTTTTGTTTGTTTTTTGATGTACCAGTTTACCCTCCTACATTTCCAGTCACGAGTATGTATCTCACTGTTTGCACTTCTGCTTTTGTATTCTAATTTACAGAAGTTGGTTAGCAAAACATCAAGTCTTTTTTTGAAGGTGAATGCAAGCAAGAAATTTCAAGTGGCTCAGTCCACATTTTCCAATTATATGAACTTCTTCAACCCATCAAGAAAAAAGACTCAAAACACTGTAGTGGTCAACCATACCACTTGCTACCTGGTCAGGAAACAGCATAGGTGTTGCAAATCAAGTGAGGAAATAAAGAAGTTTATTTTGCATCTTACTGTTAATGATTTCATGCTTAAACACTAGACTTACCCTGTCGTTGATTTAGCTCTGGTTTTCATTCAGGTTTAAGCCTACAGTTTGCTACTTTTATGCTTGAGAGAAAGTTGAGGAGGGATCTTAGGAATGTATATAAATACCTGACACATTGTAAAGCAATGGAGCCAGGCTGTTTTCCCTGGTGACCAGAGCCAGTGGACACTATCTGAAACGCAGGAGGTTCCCTCTAGATATTGGGCAATGCTCTTTCACTGTGAGAGTGATGGAGCACTGACAGAGATGGTGAAATCTCCATCCTTGGAGATCATCCAAAGCCATCCAGACATGATCTCAGGTAACTGGCTGTAGGTGGCCCTGCCTGAGCAGGGGATTGGATCAGGTGACATCCGGAGGTCTCTTCCAACCCCAGTCATTCAGTGATAGTGTGAAAATCAAAAGCAGCATGTCTCTTTCGGTTCTGACTTCTATGCAACTTTTAAGATGATACTTCCAGACTGAAAGCATGCCCACGTTGATAAGAACAGACATATTTTCTGTGCTTCTCTCACAAAACTTCATGAGAACATTCTGAAGCAATGGTAATCAGTTTAGCAGACTATAGCACCAAACAAAATCCTGCATATTTTTTCATGAGTTGGATCTTTTCCAAATGAGTAAATATTTAACAAGCTGTTTACCAACTGGTTATTTTGGAGAAGTACCAGTATGAGTTTTTTCATGTTAATAACAGCTCTAATTTAACAGAGGAGAGTTGATGTACCAGTCCTAAGACAGCTTCACACTTCAAATGCCTGCATAAATATAAGACAGAAACTTGAATTACAAAGGAATGGAAGCTTTTTTTTTTTTTAAACTGCATTGGTTATAGCCAACTGGAATTACATTAGTGATCGTTTGGGGTGATGTGCTTTTAATGAACCTTCCTCCTACAGATGTTCTGTGCTCTGCATATGAGTAAATAGTAACCAGTGGAGAAGATTATTTTGTTTTTTAAGAGGAAGATAACATTGCTGTGTATTTGGAGCTGTCACTTTTCAAGTAAGCACTATGGCTCGAATAATTCTTAGTGTAGTTGTCCATGCCAGTTGGCTCAGAGACATCTTTTCTATCCTTGGAAAAGACCAGTGATATAATGTTGCCTTATATTTAAGTATTTCCAAGAAATATATCTCGATACAGACCTTGTGTAAAGTTATGCCCAGTACATTTTCTTGCCTTACATAGTCTAAAGAGAATCTGTTTGATCAAAGGGAGGACAATATTTCATAAGCATTTTTTTTTTTTAAAGTTAAAAAAGAAGGGAGGAAAAAGCTCCTCCAAACTACCACCCCAAATCCTGTGATTCTGCATGAAGCTGTTTGTGTGATCAAATCTGAGAAGAGAATTTTCCTGTTTCTAGAAAGAAACTGTGGGTACAGTTTCCAGACTTTATTGTTCATGTGATGCCTCATGGCAGGGATCTCCTTGTTTCTACACTTGCAGACTTTCTACTCCAAATTGAAGCTGCTGATTTCAAAGAAGAGTGGAGAGCCTGAACTCACCATGGCCTTGGTGTGGTGAAGGTGCCATTTACTCTGTAGAGCTAGGGATAGATATACCAGATCCAGCTAATACTAGCTATGACTGAAAACAGTCTTTACCTGCTCTTTTTGCATCCCCTAAGACCTTTTCTTTCCATTCCTAATATAATGTAATCTAAAGTGATCTTTTTCAAAAGTTATTTCTACGTTCCCACAAAACCCTGTTGCTTTTTGAGGGGTATCTTTCATTCCCAGTGTTGCGCATATGTTCTCTTCATGGAGAGGTGGGATGGAAAGTGCTGCACAGAGCAAGGACTTTGTTCTTGTACGGCTGACTTTGCTTTTTTCAGGATGGAATTTTACCAAATTGATCAGCTTTCAGGAATCCTTCATGAACAAAGGGCCAGATTATTGGTATTAATGGCCTTTTATGCTAGATAGTATTGATATTTTAATCTGAGGCATTAAGATACAGTGTTTTTTTTCTGGTTTTGAAAGAACCGTGAGCAATCAAAGGTACAACACAAATGCCCAGCAAAGCTCTCAGGCTTTACTGCTATTTTAAGATAGCTTTGGCCTGTGCACTGGTACGACCAGTGTGCATATTTGAAATTCTAGCATCTACAGTGAAAAGACAAGCCCTCGGAAACAGCCAGTGGTTTTGGAGCATGCTGGTCCTTTGCAAGCTGAATGTTAAACAATGACTTAAGACTCTACTACACACTGGCTGTAGCTCTTGATGTCTTGCACATTGGCTCCATTTTTTGACATAATTTTGGCAAGTGGGGGAGCCTGGCAATCCTTCATGCTAGAGGCCTTAGCTCTAATAAAGCGCTTTAGTTATTAGCACAAGTAAATAGTTGTCCATTTGTGCTTCATTAATGCATATTAGTCATACAGTAAATACTGTCATGCTGGCAAGTTCCCCAGAATAGTGAATACTTCTGTACAGTTCAGGAGGGGGTTTCTGACAAAGTGGTGTTGGCACCTTTCTTGAAGAAGTTCTTGAAGCTATTAGTTTAGGAGAGTGGCAGGCCATTATTTCAGCTCACATTAGATTTGTAGAATTGATACTTAAGTGGAGGCAAAGAGGTATTTTTTGATGAATTTTATGCTGTTGCAGTAGGTTCTTCTCAGGTATTCAGTTGACTTTTTTACGGCCTTCAGCTATATTGAGACAGGTTGCTTTGGGCTGTAGGGAGTACAAATGAAGTGCCCACTTCTAATGAAAATAGATGTTCCAAAAATCCCATATGATTATCCAGTATTGTAAAATTTTAACTATGTATTTGAAGAAACCTAGTATGTGGAGCTAGATGAAATCAGAAGGCAGCACAACCCATGATCTGTGTAAGAGTTTTGGTTTCTTGAGAGATAAGGCACTTAGTACAAATGGTATAAAATTGCTAACAAGTGTGACTTGTTCTTTGGAACAGCCAGCGTAGATTTACGAGTTGCTGGGGTTTTTTTGTCTTTTGAGTTCCTGGCAGTGCCTTCCAGAAGGACTTGCTCCATACTCTTGCCAACTTTTCAAGGCTGACCAGCTTCTGTTTCTTCATATTGTCATCCTCACCTGTTTTGAAGAGGAGTGTGTTTTTTGCCCCTGCAGTCACCAGGATCAACCTCTGATTGGTGACTTGCTCTTTTGAAGATGAGAGAGTAGCCTTGCTAGTGTAGTATTGGCTAGCATCCTTAGCATCTTCTAATGCATCCTGTCTGCTCCTAGTTAGCTTGTCTGATCCTTAACTTTCCTTTGTTGTTAGTAATGGTTCAGTCCTCCAGATGCTGACACTGTGCTCAAAGAACTGGGAGACATGAGGAGCAACAGGAAAAACTGAGGCAAAAAAAGTCGTTGGTCTTTTTTGTCTTTAGCTGCTGGATCCTGTGTACAACTGAGAAATAACTAAACTAATATGAGCCATCCTTTTGTCTTTACTTCCTTGTTTTTCTTCTTGGCATCCTTTGCTTGCTGCAGCTCTTCTGCATGTGCACAATCTCCATGTTCCTTCTGCTAACCTCTCCCTGCTTCAACCTTCTTTGTGTTTCAGCATTTAAGCTGAGGCACGAGATTCCTGTCCATTCAGCTGGCTTTTTGCTATTCCCCTGTGACTTTCTGCATGCCACAATGGACCATTCTTGAGGTTTGAGGAGGCTGCAAGATCAGGTTGTTCCCCTGGTTACCTTGGTTCTTCAGAGAAGTCTGCCGTGGGAACCTTGCACACAAATTGTTGAACAGGCCCAAAATCTGCTTTCCCACAGTCCAGGACTGTAATTCTGCTGGTAGTCTTGCTCTGTTTGCTTACTCATTACTGCCATCTCTGCATCATCTCCACTGCTATCAGCTTCTTCCTCCCCAAATGGCTCCTCTTTGTCTATCAGTTGGCTTTGCCAGCTTGTTGGTCAAGCAGGAAAATGCTTCCCCAGTTGGCTCACTGATCACTTGTTATCTTTGGCCCACTGCAGAAATCTTTCTAGGGTCCAGTGCTGGCTGCAGCTGGAATGGCACTGTTTGCTTGTGAGTGGGTCAAAAGTGTGATTTAGCTGATTTGTGTCGTTTCTCCCCATCCCACGCACCTGGCCGCAAAAATGGACTCATTTGGTGTGAGCAAGACAGGTATTCTGAACATTAACCTTCTTAAAGATGGTGAGTGCTTCTTTTGGGAACTATTGAGGTGGAAGATGAGGGACTTGGCAGTGTGACAGAAGCAAAGGAGAACCTAGAGATGCTAGCCAATTGTTCAGGTGTTCCCTGTCCCAGCACTGTCCTTTGTGGCTTCCCAGCCAGGCTGTTGGTACTCAGTCTCCTGTCATGGCACTCTCTTGGCTTCTCTGGTGTTTGCTCTCACAAGGCTTACATCCAAGTGGACTGTCTCCCATGCTGCCTTCTCCAAGGACCTGCTCCCCAGCCGTATCTCCCCAGCACTGTCCTTGGGGTGGTGTAGGAAAGCTCTCCCTTGCTGAGTGGCTTATGAGAGTCCACCCTCAGGTCTGACTGCTGCTGCTCTCCTTTGGTCATGTCTGCCTCTGGCTCCGAGTCGTGGAGTGGGGAGGCAATAGGAGAGTCCTGGCCAGATGTTCCCCTTTGCTCCCCACTGTGGGCCCATTGCAGAAGAGATGCCATCTGCATGCCTGGAGGGCATGGAGGCAGTGCAGGTCAGGGAGCAAGGGCTGACAAAAGCCTTCAAATGCATGAACTGTTTTATTGATTGTAAAGGGTTCGTGCCTAACCTGGCAAGGCTGACATCTACCTTTCCTGCCTCTGGGTTTCCATCTCTGGCAGAGACCTGACCTCCCAGGATTTCCTTGAGTGGTTATGTTCAGGCTGATAAAGAGTAGTGCCTGGAGGAGCTTGGGAGAGGATGCTCTAGCTCTCCTGGAAGGAGATCATGGGCTCTTTCAGGAAGACATCTTGGCAATGAGGATGTCAGGAAACATTTAACTGTATCTGTGGCTAGTCCACTTCCATGGGCCATCTTTCCTCATCACCCTCTGTGGGCTCTGGGTCTCCTGCCACCTGGCTGAGTGAAGCCCTTTTTTCCTGCACAGTCTTTCTGTGTGCTCGTACCCTGTCCCCCTCTGCATATCCTCCTTCTTCCGGAGCCCTTTCTTGGGCTCGTTCTTCTTGGCCACACCACCAGGACTTCTTGTCATCACCTCTTGGAAAGATTTCTGCAGAAGGTGACTCCAGGATCATATGTACCACATGTGTTACATACATACATAAACAATCCATTTATTAAACCAACTTAACATGTTTATTCACCCACACATGCCCTCTCAAGTTAGGTACATTCTTTTCAAATTCAGGACAGATCCAAGGAGTTTTTCAAACCAAATATATGTGCCAGTATTTGAGGTAGTCATCTGAGGTGTTTCTTAGCTGGAAGCATTTGTAGAGTCTGTTTTCTAAGGTAAATGTGAATTAAGACTTCAGAGAGCCTGTTTCTCTACTTCTGACCATATCGAAGTATATAAGGTAGTGTGTTACAAACTTGATGGAAAAAATTCCTTCCTGTGTGTTTGCTGGTGAGATTCTGCATGGAATACATTCTTTTTTTGCCATGATGTGAGCAGAAGGGCTAACTGAAGTGTGCTAAAGATGTTCTGAAAAAGGCATCTCTTGCAATCTTGTTTTTTCAGGAGTCCTTTATGTCCTCAGAATTATGACAAGCTGCTGGCTGTTGAACATGAACTGTCTGTATGGTTAAGTCACAAACCATAACTGCTATGCTGGATGAGAACAAGTTGGAAAAATAGTTTTCTGACAGTGTATCTTTTGGGTATGACTTTCCCTGAAGATTGAAATAAACCCAAACCCACAAGATCAGAAACTTCTCATCCATCAGCTGTGCCAGTAGCATCTTCTGAACCAGGGATATTGACACAATAACATGTATTATTATGATGTAAGATTACAGACATGCTATCAGTTTTGTGGTGTGCTAATGAGCGTCTAGGTAATTTGTCACAATTAATTTTCTTGTTTCAGCTAAATCAGTGTCTTCTGTTTATCTGTATCCAGAAGGTGGCCCATTCTTCTCACCCACAGCTTGATTCTGAAGCCTAGTTCAAAGCTTTTCCTCTTTTCCTCCTCATCCTATGATTTTTTTTTTCTTCACCTCTGATTTGACTTTAATCTCGGCAGGAATCTTTTCCACTACCTTGTATTTCATAGACCTGCATTTTTAGGTTAGAAAGAATAGCTCAAAACTAGAGGAAGCAGTACAATAAATAGTGGTTGTACTGTTAAAGGTACCACCCTGAATTAATCACCATTCAGCTGAAGTGTGATAGCTGCTCATGTGCAAGCTGCCAGCCCCTCGAACAGCAAGGTAAACAAGTTACTTCCCCTCCCTAGTCTTCAGCAGTGGTTTCACAGAAGAGAAAGAAAAGCCACTTCAATACTGATTGAAGAGCAGCTGATCCGATTGCATCCCATCTTTTCTTGGAGCAACCAGCAGAAATCCACTTGCAGAGGTGTTCTTGTGGTTGATAGCAGTGGTGTTTCAGTGTTGCTAAAGCCAGCATGATGACACATTGCACATGTGGATTTATTACAACTGTGGGTCTTTGTGAACTTTTCTTCTGGCTGACCAGCTTTGCAATCCCTGTTCACCTTTCCTTGTTTGGAGACCCTTTACCTGGGCAGGTCTTGTTTTGAGGTGGTTTGCTTGTTTTGTTTCATGTGCTGCCTTGGCAGTGTTTGGCACACCAGACCTTCCTCCAGTAGCATACTGGTAGTTATGAAACTCTTTTGATCTGTTGAGGCTTTAATGTAGCCTCAGAGGCTTTGTGTGGAATTAAAGCAGCTGCTGCTAACCATGGAGAAGTGCTTCAGTGTATCTTCTGATGTGCTGTGGATAACTTCCTTGGATGTGTCCGGTAGGTGTTAAAAGAAGTGGGGAGGAGCTGTATAAAATAAGTGGTCACTTGACACACTTACACTGTGAACAACTTTAAAACAGAACAAAACAAAAAGAAAACCTTCCAAGCATGAAGAGGTGATTGACGTGCTTGCTTTTAGTGTGCCAGCTTCTGCAAAAACTGAAGATTTATACTTTGTATTGTGTTTCTGGGACAGACTGCAATTTTACATGTAATTTGTTACTATTTAAATGCAAATTGCTGATCTTTTGTAAGTTTTCTTCCTTCAGAGAATGTTAAGTCAATAAAGATTTTCTGATAAAGCCATTTTCTTAATGCAAGATAACTGGTAGAGCTACTTGCAATTAACTCCCTTTTTTCAAGGAAGGGACAACATGGCAGCCACTGCCTTGAGGTAGATAGATTCAAGTGTGTATTTTCACTAATACTGGAACAAGTGTGACAACCATATTTCATATGATACCTAGGTTTTTGAAAGTTAGGCAGAGATACATAAGCTAGGCAGAGCACTGAGAGAAGTTCTCAGGCTAAGAAGTGCCTTTGAGGTGCTTCAATTTTACTGTAGTCAAACCTAGATACTTCTTTTTCTAAGGACAATGAAGATGGAGAAAATCAGAAACATTTAGGTTGGAAAAGGCCTCTAAGAAAATTGAGTCCAACCTTTGACAGATAACCACCCTGTCAGCTAGAGTATGGCATTAAGCTCCATCTCCAGTCATGAACACCTCCAGGGATGGTGACGCCATCACCTTCTTGGGCAGTTTGTCCCAGTGTTTAACAGCCCTTTTCATGAAGAAATTCCTCTTGATGTCCAACCTGAACCTCCTCTGGTGCATCTTGAGGCTGTGTCCTCCCATACTGTTGCTCATTGCCTGGGAGAAGAGGCTGACCCCACCTGGCTGCAGCCTCCTTTCAGGCAGGTGTAGAGACCGATAAGGTCCACCCTGAGCCTCCTTTTCTGCAGGCTAAACAGCCCCAGCTCCCTCAGCCACTTGTTGTAGGACTCACTCTCTAAACCCTCAGCCAGTGCCATTGCCCTTCTCTGGACTTGCTGCAGCATCTCAAAATCTTTCTTGTAGTAAGGAGCACCTAACTGGACACAGAGACTCAAAGGGTGGCTCAGTACAGGGTGATAATCACTGCCCTGGCACTGCTGGCCTATTTTTGATACAAGGCAGGATGTCATCAGCCTTCTTGGCCACCTGGGCATGTGCTGGCTCGTGTTTGGCTGCTGTTGACCAGCGCCCTCAGGTTCTTTTTTGCTGGGCAACTTTCCAGCCACTCTTCCCCAGCCTGGAGTGTTGTGTGGGGTTATTGTGACCCAAGTCCAGGAGCTGGCGCTTGGACTTGCTGAACCTCATGTAAATGTCCCTTTGATCCAGATCCCTCTGCAGACCCTTCCTGCCCTCCAGCTGATAGATCAGCTCTCCCACCCAACTTGGTGTTGCCCATGAACTTAGTGAGGGTACACTTGATACCCTCATCCTGGTCATCAGTTAAGATACTGAAGAGGACTGGGCCCTATACTGAGCCCTGTAAGTTTCTTTCATTTTGAGAAATTGCAGTAAGAGAGTGATGCACTGAAATAGTCAGATGGCTCCTCTTGTTAGTCTTAATTTTTGTTTTCTTTCCAGCTGTTATGAATTGACAATTTCAGTGTAGGTATTTCTGTTATGCAGGCTGCAGCGTCATTTGTATTAGAAATTTATTCCAAGCATTGTGTGCTAACACTTGGGGGTTGCAACTTAATGAAGTCTGATAGAGCATTACTCTGAGGATTTTTTTTTTTCCAGGAAAACTGTTTTGAACATCACTGTGTGTCCTAGGGTGACTTTATGATGCTTGTATCCCCAGTTGTCTGTCCTGTTTATGCTGGCTATTAAATTTTGCACCTTTATGACTGGTTCTGAGAGTGAAGGGAGGAAAGAAAAAGCTCACAGTTTGTTTTAGAAACTGCACTTGTTCCCCTGCATTCTTCTCACTGACTGCAGCAGGGACAGTGGGAGAGAGCTCTTCTTCGCTTTTAGTTAGGTGTTTTTTTAGCTGAGGCAGAGAAGTTCCCCAGACTGTGGCTTTTCTTTTTCTTGGAACTGGTCAGCCCTGTGCTGGACTGAAAACCCAGAAACACACCAGGAATTCACACCTGTGGCCCACCAGGACCTGGGATGCTGCATTCCAGCTCCGGAGGGACTGATAGGAGACTGAGCGAGCTGAGCTACACCCCACAACAAGGACTGTCTGAATTTGCCATCTCTTCAGGACAGCGCGAGATTGTATTAGTTAATATTATTCCGTCTTTTTATGCTCGTGAATACTCTGCTTGTTAAATAAACAGTTTTTTCTCGCTTTTCTCCAAGGAAATCTTTTCCCAAACCAGTTGGGGGAGGGGCCGCTTGAATCTGCTTTCTAGAGCGACCCCATTCGGAGGTTTTCTCCCAAATTTGCCCTAAACCAGGACACTGTGAAAGGTGCAGTTATGCATGAGACTTTCTAAGAGCTGCACAGGTTAAGTGAGATTCATACATGATTAAGGGAAGAAATACAGACATTCAGGCATGTTGTTCTGTTGGTAATGATGTGAGTTTCTGTTTTTTTTTCCTATTCTGGAGGCTTGCAAAGTAAGCCATTACTGCTAAATATGCAGTATGAAAGAACTATTTTAAGTACCCATATATTGCAGACTGTTTCTTAAGCTCTTTTTTTTTTTTTTGCATAAACTGCATTACTGATTTGCTGTAACTGTAACCCTGATATTTGGTCAGGGGCGAACACAGCAGTCTGTTCCAACACAAGATCTGATGCTAGGTTATTAATCGTGAATAATTACTGTGCCTTAGACTGGTGTCTGTGATTTCTGTGGGATTTAAGGAGGGTATAGAGCAGTCAACTGGGGTGTGTAAACATTTGCCCCATATCTGAGATTCTGAAAATGTCTTTTTTTTTGGGTGGGGGTAAGGCTTGCTGTTTTAGGGGTGTGTAAAGATTTAATATGTAAATTAAAATATGTAAATTAATAATTCTTAATGTATCCAATTGAGAGCAAGTCACCTGAACTACAAATCCTCTTGTCGGAAGTGAGCAATGAGTTCTGGGGCAGATGGCACCATGTAACAGGAGAATGGATCTTTATCTGAGCAGAAAGGTGTGTGGTCCAGGTACTTAGGATAATAGGTTTGATGAGATGAGACAGGCACTTCTAGGCCTAGATAACTATGTATCTAGTGCCAAGGATCACTGTTGGGACGGAGGGAAGGAGTACCAAGCACACCATAATTTCAGCAATTGAGCACATTGGCTATAAAGTAGAGTAATGAGGTCCACGTTGCTAATAGTTGAAGCAAGGAAGATTAGTGAAGTAGTCTTGTACGAATTTGTTCAACATGACACTTGAAATTGGTCAGATTATCAGTTTGAGGACCTGAAGAGCAATTTGATTAGCAGGTGAGATTTACTTTGCTCACTGACATCCAGTAAATTTTAATGGTCTCTGTGGGCACAGTGGCTCCTTCCCCACAGGAGGTTTGTCGTTTTATCACTTCTGTCGAGGGCTGTGAAGAAACTCCTCGCTTGTTGGCGCGTTCAGATTCTCAGTTTGAACCTGAAGCATCGCAAAGACAAAAGGGGGATAGCGCTATTGCTGGTAAGAGAGCAGACCCACGTCCAGATGGTCTAAATTCCTTTGTGTTTCGTGCTACTTGCATTCCTTTGTTGAGCTTCATCTGTCTTGATGTCTCCGGCTTCCTAGCTATAAGCTTACCTACACTTAAATGTAATTTAGGTTATCTGCCTGTGGCTGCCACTTCCCAAAGCATAGAGATTTCAATATGAATTCCTGAAGAGAATGCAGTTGTATGGTAACAGTGGTTCCTTCAACCCAGGTGGCATCTTCCCTTCTCTCTTCCCTCTCCTGGCCTGAGACACACAAATGTGTTGCTGCAGTGGAAGATGCAGAGTCCACCAGCTCATCCTTTCAAGCACTGAGCCTTCCGAGGTTAATTCAGGGCATCATTAGCCTGTGCTAGGACAGACTGTTCAAGGCATTTTGCGGAATGTCTCCTGTCCGTGTGACAGAAGGATGCTGTCAAAGCCCGACTCCCAAAGCCAGTGTTCTTGGAAGCAGCTGGCCAGCAGTGCTGCTATAACCAAAGCTGTAGTCGATTTGATGTCAAGTAGAACAGATGAGCTACCCTTTATTTCACAGGTCTGAGCATGGGGAGGCCAGTGTGTTGGAAAGGATCAAATATCCTGTACGTTCTTTCTGTGTTACAGCTTCCCCCTAAAAGAATATATGAGATTTTTGTAATTTCTGTTTTAATACAAGCTTAAAGGAAATAATTTTGAAGGTGTTTTCTCAGATTGGACAGTTATGTTACCAAGTGTGTGATGCTGAAATTTGCCATTGCACGGGTACAAATATTCATTCCCATTATGTTTCTTTTTGTCCTTCTGATGAAGAAGGGATATAGTCTGACCATGCACTTCAGAAACTTGGACAAAACATGGAAAGTGACCCTGGTAAGGATTCTTGAATAGGCTAAAGGTTTTATGAGCAACAACACATTGTTGTGGGTTGCATTATGCCCTTAGATTGCGTGAGCACCATCCAGTGTAGCAGTTAACATGTTTGAACTTGAGCTTTTGGCTCAATTTAAGTCCTGTAGTCTGTTAAGTGTCAGTTCTTTGATACAAGATCTCACTGAAAAGCTTCTTTAAAAAAAAAGAGGAATATGACATACTGCTTTAGGTTATACATTCTCATGGTAACAAAACTTAATTTTTAAATTCAATTCCTATTGATAAGTACAGTTCACTCTCCAAAAAACCATATTTTTCAGGGGCTTTAATGTTTGAGTCAGTATTGACCAAAACCACAGTGCTTAGAACATGCAGCAAAGGATGTCACTTTGGACATGGGTCTTTGTCAGTGGCAGTCCCTTGCCAATGGGAGTGACTTGCTTTGGAGGTAAGGCTAATTGCAATTAAGTACAAGCTAGAGATACATTATCAGGTTCTGTGGGTGCCAGCAGAAGAAATAAAATTTCCATGTAAGCATGCCACTTGCCCCCTGTGAAGAGTTTCCTAATAGAAACTTCATTTATTCTGTGGTGTTTTGTTAGAAATGAAAAGGAACCCAGTTTGTTTTAAAAAAGGTATTAAAGGATACTTGATCAGGACGTAAATACTTAGTTTTTCAAAGTACTTTGTAGGTGAAGACACTTCTAAGGAGTGATTACTTTCACTGAGAACTTTGTGCAATCGTTTCTTTTCTTTCCGGATTTTATTTTAGCTGTAAACTATGTAAACTGTCTCTAACAGCCACAGTGGTTTTAGTCTCATTAAAAATAGAACAAAGCTTTTAGCATTTCTAAACCTGTCAGTTGGATTCTCTCATTGCTAGCTGATTAAAAGACAGCAACCATGATGCATTGAATTTTCTTCTACCATAATAAAGGGCAGTCTGATCCAAAACGTGCACACTGTGGAGTATACTATCCATTTGCTCTGTTCAGAGTATGGGGAGACAGCTCAAATTTTGCAGAAGTGGTTGGTTCCTACTAAGGGAGGACTGCATCTAGTGAGAGAATTCTTGCCAAATTTTGGGTTAAGGACTGTTGAAAGCCTTGTTAATGCCGGTTTTGCAAAGATCAGCCTGGAGAAGCTGAATCTCTAATGTTAGCCTGTATGCAGGCTGTAAAAGTGCATTGCTGGAGCTGTCAGCTAACACTCACTATGCTTACTCCTGCCTTACTGGAGAAAAGCCTTTAGGAGTAAACAGTTGCTACCAGATACTGTTGGAGGTTGCAAGCTGTGGTCCAGCTCTTGCTAGACTACATTAATTAATCCATTGATTGCCTGGATGCCAAAGAGACACTGGGAATTGGAGCAGGGGTGACAGGAAGAAGAAGCTGGGCGATGGTGGGTTTTGGTTTGCCCTGCTAGCAATTGCAATGCAGGTGGTGATAAGTCACATAACTAGACTCCTAAAAATAAATCAGAAGCGCCTTCAGAAAAATAAGTTTCTGGCTCAGCTGGAGCAGTGGCTTCTATAACCGTGTTGGCCTGTAGCTTTTAGGAAGAAACACTTCAGTAGCTTGGGGCATGCACACTATGGGGTTTCAGTGTTGTCAACAGGGTCCAAACCCCCAGTTTTTTTAGACTTGAAGGTTTTCTGATCAGTGAGTTGCTAAAGCCCAGAAGAGGTCAGGAGATAAGTTCCTCCAAGGTCAGACTGACAAGCCTTTCTGCCTTCCCCTGTATCATGGGACGTAATATAATTCCTGTGATTCATTTAACAAATTCTCTGCCACTGCAGAGACATGGACCACGGATACAGGTCTGTCAGCCTCATTTTCCTTCTCCCTTTGCTAATTCCTGGTCTGTTGTAGCTGTCACGTATGTTGCGTGGTGGGCTGGTAAGTCTGCTGAGGGTTGTAGGAATGTGTGGATCACAACAGGTCTGTGTGCCCTGCCAGGTTATCGTGTGTTTTCAGTGATTTGTGGCTCTGAGGATTGGTGGTGTGTCGGGAGCAATGCGCTGCTGCCTTTGCTGCTCCTGTAATCCTGAACTGGCTTGTTTGTTCTTGGTCTCTAGGGTTATTGCTCTCAGTCTTGACAGCCAGTACTGTAAAATCAGAAGGATTCCTGCAGTTACTGGCTTTGCTACTTCAGGAGAGAGAGCCCAACTTTTGACAAAGCTAAGTGGCTTTATTTTAAGCCCTTGTTTGTACAAGCTCTCTTAGCAATGGGAATGCTAAAATTCTAGGTTCACAGTTACTCTGTTGACTTACTGAGCCTTTCACTTGGCGCTTACCTAGTCAAATGACTATAGTTAAGAGGCAGGAAACCAGGTTACAGGTCTTTAATTATGTAATATGTGGGTTGTCTGAGAATGTGCTTTAAAGTTTTTTGCCTAGTGTGCAAAGCCCATGTTTTCTTTATTTGTATGACATGTTAAACACTCTGGCAGAAAACAGCAAAACATACACACTCTGTTTTTCAAGTAAACTTGCAATCGTTTGCAAAGCAGTGACTTTGGACAAACCCAAGAACCTTGCACTTCCCTCAGGACCCTTAATTGGAACACATTTCCTCAAGCTCTGGGGTGTCAGCTTGCTGAAAATACATTGTACCAAACAGCTGTCTCTGCTGCTGTGCTTTTAAGGAGCGTCACATGAATTACTAATTGATCTGGACTGTGGAGTTTGGATTAGAACTTGAACATTGGTCTGGATATGTCAGTTGGATTTATTCTTGTAATAGCCTGTGTGTTTGCCCCCAGAGGGCTAAGAGTTAAATTGAGTGAGCAGGACCTCTGGATGGCTGTGGATACCAGTAGACTATAGAAGTGTTTACTGAGATGAATAGCTGGCTACTCGGCACTTAGCATAATTGAGTCTATTATCCTCTTTGTACATTTGATGCTTGAAGTAAACCAAAGCTGCAAAATCATGGTATAAAGAATCAGCATAGCTTAAAAAGCAGTGCAGGAAGTTACTTTACATAAATGCAAACAGTCTTTTGTTTGGAAAGTGAGGAATCTTATGAAGCATCCTCGGAAGAAATCTGTTCATTGCCTAAGGAAACTCCAGGGGGCATGTTAAAGAATGACAGTACTGAGTCAGATAAAGAAATGTTTGTCTGTGTCCTTCTTCTAAGAGCAACAAGTTGCAGATGCAAAGAGAGAGAGCCTGTAATTTCTTGAAGTATCCCCTTTCTGCTCCTGAAGCCTGGAGCTGTGTCCACTTTTTCACAGCCCTTGGTGTTCACCTCTTCAGTGAATTTTTGTAGTTGTTTTTTTTTCTGGGAACCACTTATGCTTGAGCACTGTGCAATAGCTTCCTTAGTCTGTGCTAACATAAGGTGCTTAACTTTGCTTTACACAAGTTGCCTGAACAGAGTAAAGCTGTGGTGGTTCAAATAATGACTCTGCTAATTTTCTCTTCACGCTCAGCTAGTTTAAAGACCCGTACCTCGGTGTGATGAAGGAGCACCGCCAGGTTGGCAGGGAGCTCCTGTTTGGCAGCAGTGCCTCTCTGCAAACTGAGGCATATCTGCCTTGATAGTCTCCTGAGCTGCGGTGAGACCCGTCAGCACGGCTGGCTTTACTTTCTGTTGTGCTGGACGGTGTACAAACATCAGAAGTATGTCATGATCTTAATTTGTTGCTGTGGGACTGCTGGCATGAGTACGCGTGACTCTTGCTCAATTGAACCTTTTGTTCAGGGGCACGGCAGTGTGGGTTTGCAGACAGCTACAGTAATTCCAAAACCAGGGGCTGTCTTCTTGGTGGTCTGGACATCCTCAGTCTGGCCATGCTCCCAGGAGCTTCTGAGAAGCTGTGCTGCCACTTGTAGCCTTTCTTCATCTTGTAAACTTCCAGAGACTGCTGAAATTAGAAGCTGAAGCCTTCAGGGGATTTCCAGACTTCTCCAGAAAGTTGCTCTGTCTCCTCTCATGCCAGACCCCTTTCTTCACCAAGAATGAGGGAGAAGGGAAGTATAAATGATACTTCGTTATTTGTACATTCAAATCTGCCTCCTCCCTTCTCTAAGCACTATTTACCTCTAAGATTATCCTGGGTGACTGACTGGATAACCTTTACTGAAAAAACTAGGAGGAGAGAAGCAGCAGTAGAGTGGTAGCAGCACACTGACCTGTCTAATAATGCAGTCTCATACTGATAAATACTCTCCTGAGCTAAACTGCAGGTGGGAACAGTGGCACTTGGAGCCAAAGAGGTGATTAAAGAGCACGTGTGCAGACAGCAGAGCTGCTGTAGTAAATGTCTGGCTGATTCTCTGATTAAAAGATGAGATTTAGTGTTTTCTTAGATAACTGAAATGCTTATCGTGCTAGCACAAACAGCAGCAAACATTGTATGTCATAGTTTAAGGAGTACAACTTGAAAGGCTTGGTTATAGATTGAAAAATAAATCTAGATTGTCCTGGTTACTGATACGTAGAGATAACACTGTCTGTGAGTGGACTTTGGCTCTTAGGGCGATGCAAGCACGTCACATTTTGTGTCGTGCAACATCGGTTTGCAAAAGGACACTGTAATCTGGCCCGTAATGATGGTTTGTTTGGCTTTATGAAATGCTAATGCTTTAAAGGACCCTTCTTCAGGTCCTTCTAGCACTCTTGCTAGTCACTCAGTTAAATCATCCTTGGTTGCAGAGGCTGACTGACAGAGAAAACAGCACATGCAAAAAGTCAGCAAGGGCTAATGCTCAGCTAGCTTCTAAAAATACTACAATAGCTGGATGGTACAGTAAGTTAAGTAACATGCTTTAATTTCATATTGAGAGCATTTATTGGAAGAGGAGGGAGAGCTGGGGATTAAACCATGAAGCAAGCAAATGACTTGCTGGGAGGCTGCTTTCAGCTGCAGCAGGGGGGTGGTGACGGACCAAAGCAGGTGCCCACCTTGCCCCCTGAGCTGGGGCCCGACAACATGGCTGCTGGCACAGAGTAATTATATAACTTTATTTCCTGCCCCCCCCTCCCCTTTCTTCTTTTACCCTTGTTCCAGCATGTGATCCCCACTGCAGCTGGCCCAGTGCCGGTGTTTGTCTGTGCACAACGGACACAAACAGATTCTGGAGGGTCATGTGAAACTACCCCTGGCTCTTTAAACCTCACCGCCCTTACCTTTTCCCCTCCACTGCCCGCATTGCTGTAGCAGGTGTGGCTTTGTTTATGCACGGCCTGTCGCTTTGCTTTAGCACCTGGGTTTTGCTGGCCCGCAGTGTCCGGAGGAAACCTTTGCCTCCCTGTTTTGCTCAAGCTGCAGGAGAACCCTCTGGATCTTGTGGGCAGGCATTTGCGCCGAGCAAAACAGGCAGGGGCATCAGCTTCATAAGGGCAGCAGCAGCAGCAGTCCTTAGTCACTGTAACCTCTGCTTCTGAATACTTTGATCTACCTTACCATGGCTTTGGCTTAACTTTGTGAGTAAGGCCTGTGGTTCTCAGCATCTTCTGCTACAAGATGTAAGGTGATTCCAGAGAGGGCGTATCCTATTCCTGTAAATTTTTGGCCATTGCTAGTTAAAAAAAAAAAGAGAAAAGTCTGGTTTAATTGAAGAGTTACGGGCCTGGAGCCAGGTGAAACCTTGAAGTAAGGTCTCTCAGTTAAGTGTTTGTGTGTTACTGCTGTGGGAAACCCAAATGGAAAATCATGCATCTCGGCCCCATTTCACCTTTGTTACTACATAGTACTTCATGAATCTTGCCTTCCAGAAGGGACTCGGATGTGTTGGGGCAGCTGAATACACGTTTAGGTGTGTGGCAATTAGCTTATAACTGGTTTTCTTGTTCCAACTTTCATTTCTCTTGGGATGCCCTGTTGCTCTTCCTAGCCAAGAGGCAATATGTCACTGCATCCATGTGTTAGACGTTGTGACTTCTTCCTGGGAAGTGGAACTAATGCTGCTAAACTGCATCTGTGAGGTTTTAGCTACCCCACAAGAATTGGTCATGTTGAATTTTGTGGAGGGAAATGCACAGAGAACAGCTCTGGGCTGGGGAGAGATATTCTCCTGGGTTATCTGTGCCTGTGATGCATGCCTCAGCCTTTGCACTAAGAGCAGTCAGCTTCAGCTTTAAGTTTTGACTGAAACTTTTCCTAGATAAGTGTCTCCTCCCCACTGCTGCCTTGGCACCTTGGAAAAATTACAACTGGACTTTCTGGGGAACAGATTCATAATTTTCTATGTCCTTTCTGCAGTCGCCTTCTTATGCTGGAGGTCCCAAATTTCCTGCCTCAAATTTAAAATGGAGATGGTGTGGGTCAGATCAGTGATGGCTGTGTGGTGTCCCAAAGAAAATGAGATAAATCCAGTGAGAATGACTAGTGCTCCAAATGTACTAATGATGTTAGGGTGTGATACCCTGTGGTTGCAAAGGATTTGATGAAAACAGGAGCTTGTGAGTTGCTTGTTCCTAGTGAGTGTTCAGTTAGCTCCAGTGAAAGAGCTAACAAATACTGCTGTTTCAAGAAAGTAAGAACAAAGGCAGTTGTGCTGACAGAAGGTCTGATGTGGTTTGGGGTTTTTTTTGATTCCTGAGAAGCAATAACAAAAACTCATGAGATAAGCGAGATGTGGCACATGAAACAACAGCCAGTGTTGAGAAAATCAGTGGGAAGAATGTAAAGAGCCATAAGGGGAGATAGCCAGTGTGGAGGCAGAGGTTTGAGTGGTCCCAGTTGTATCTGGCATAGATAGATGGATGCCACTTGTATCTTATCATACAGTGTTTACTCATAAAAACCTTCTTTAGTCATACCACTGTTGTCAGTTTCTGTCTTATAAATGCCTGTGGGCTCCTGAACTGATCCCCGATGGTGATGACACATGAGAGCAGTGCTTGAGTCCTTGAATCAAAGCTCAGGCATTTGCTGAGACAGTCTCTCTGATGAAGAGATAATTTATTTCATATACTGTATAACTGTATACAGTTCTAGTCCCCAAACACTACATCCATTATGATTTTGAGCATCAGCTTATATTTTGTCAATGCTGGACTGAGGGCTCATGGTAGCATGTAGTTGAATTGCTGCTCACTGTGTGCTTGTTTCTGCTCTGCCTTAATTACAACGTCGTTTGCCATGAGGGTGGTTCCTATGTTTTGACATAAAAGCAGGTCATGCCACTGTGTATTTAGCCCACACTTTGGGCACAGTGGGACCATGTGTATAGTCATGTATATCACTGTGGCAGTTTATGCTTGGTGATGTATGAATGCAGTCAACTTTGCAGTCTTTTCCATATCCCCCCTTAACTTACTATATGCTAAGGTATGCTGGTTTTGTGAAATCACACACCTGCTCTAATCTCCTTCTCATACTTCTAAAATGGGATTTATCTTGCCTTTCCTATTTTCTTGTTTATATTTCAGTTTTTCTGCTTTCTCCTAGTTGACTTCTTTGGCAAGATCTGTGAGAAACTGTGGTATTTTAGATTTAGCCAAATTTGATTTGTGTTAAAACTTCATGAAACTTGATCTTGTGAGAATTCCAGTATTAAAAAAACAACAGGTTGGCATCCAGAGCCGTGGATGTTTATCTAAACTGGACTTCTGATTTCTCTTGAGGTTTAGTAGTTCACTACTGAATCTGTTTCAGTCCAGTTAATTAGTTACAAAGCCGTAAGCCACAGACTTGGTATTAAAGAAAACAAAGCCCCAAGCCTCTGCATAATTTGATGCAAGAAGAAGCTTTTGTTAAACTAGGAAGTGCATTTACATCACTGTTTCTCCATTTGAAACGGGAACTGGTGTACAGATGAGCCAACAGCACAGTCATTGATCCTGGATCCATGCCACACGTATTAATGTGACAGCCTAGTGTCCCCCTGTGATCTGTTCCCCCACCTTCTCTGACATTGGTTTCTCCTTCCAGAGGCATGGCAGGGTTTTTTTGTTTTGGATTGGTGGTTTGACTCCATGTAATGTAGCTTGCAGGGAGTACAGAATGCCTGGTTTTGATCAGATATTCTGCTCTTCTGTTTTTAGGACAATGTAGATCAGACTTCAGCTCATGGTCGGCGGGATCTGGTGGAACCGGGTTTCCAAGAACCGTCTAACCGCATCTCCCTGAACCACCAAGGTAAGGAATAGTGCGTGGAAATCCAGGCTTCTCAGGCAAATGCAGGCATGACTTGGCCCCACGTTGCCATTTCTCCTCTCACTGGGGGAAAAAGAAAATGTTCTGGATGGTTGGAGAAGGAGAGCTGAAGAAATCGGTTTTTGTCACAACTGTCCTTTGAGCTGTGAGGATGATGAGGAACTTGTATGCATCTCAAACCTTGTAGCCCGAGATAGGATAACTAGCCTGGATGATAGGGATATTTTCCTATTTTTATGAGTAGAGAGAAGTACTGACATTAAATTCAACATTTGTAATGTTAAGGTTGCATTTAACAAAAATCTTTGACTAATATAAGATGAGCTCTGGCTCAATGTCTGCAGTAGGAGAAGAAACAAAAACAAAACATGTTTACTTGCTTTCCATGACAGAAATCAGCTCATTTGTGAAAAGATAGCCCTGAGGTAGATCTTGTAATGTAGGTGTAATAGTTTAGCTTTTGTAATTTGACAGGACCATTCATAAAAAGCTAAAACAAATCTTAAAACTCTGTCTTCACTGATTTCTCTGTTCAGAGACCTAAAAGACAACAGTTACTCTTATTACAGAGACTGTTCAGCTCAGCTTTATTGTTTTGGGTTTGAAATAATTGATAACATTCTTTTAAGCAGTGAACCCTCTTACCATCAGGATGGTTTAATTTGAAACCAAGGCCTTGAAGGTCATCTTCAAATGTTGTTTCATCAGTGCAACTACTAATGGTAATGCAGACAGAACAAGGCTATTGAAACAAAAAAAAAAGATTGCAAGCACACTTCTTAAAATATTTGCCAAACATGACATGCTTAACTTTTCCTTTAAAAAATCAGCTTTTATTAATTTGTCAAGGGCATCAAGACTCAAATTTCATTACTTGTAGATTATCAAGACAAAGTTGCACAAACAAGTCCCAGAGTGTAATGAGGATTGTATTTTAACTTGCTCCCCTTTCCATGCTCCAAGTGTTCTGGTCTTTTTAAAGCTTTGCTTTCAATTGAAAAGAGAAGGCAACAGGTTGCAATGTAATCCAGTCTAAAATTTACAGTAGCAGAGGCAGTGTGTAGTGGCATGTTTGCATGCATAGAACACATTTTATAAGTTCTATTTTTCATGTGTTTTAGAATTAATAATGTTTGTTCTATTATTTTCACCTATGTCAGGGTGTGCAAATTGTGGAACAGATCTATCTATACATGTGACTTCTGAAGCTATTTGTAAATATTCCCCTTTAATCAAGGGATTTTGAGAGGGGAGGGAACACATCCCTCCCCAGTGGTCCAGGTTCATGTGTTACAGTGCATGTGTGTGCTGCTTTTGTGCTGCTTTTGACATAGCATAATTTATAGAAGAAATAGGTAATACTGTGCTTAGATGGCAGAATGCCAGCTTTGCAGCCTGACATTTTCCCACTTACCTTTCAGATCCTTCTTTTCCTCTATCAGTATTGTTGTACTGCAAAAGGATCCATAGTGTCACCTGAGGTGTGGCTCTTTCTCAGCCACTTTGAGACAAATGTCCAAATTAATTTAGGAAACAGCTGCCTTTAAAGAAAATGGTTTGCATAGGGAGTACTGACAGTTCAATGCCTTTTTCTCAAGCAAGACCCAGTTGATGTTTTTCCCCAGTACTTTTTGATGCAAAGATTGCTTATGCATTCATAATTTGTTTGGGATTTTTCTTCTGTATCAGCTGACTGACAGCAGTCAAATCCACTATTTCTTCAGTCTTTCGAATTTTGTTGCTGCAATAAGTACATAGTACGGTATCAATCTTAATGCTGTTGTCTTAGTGGTCTGAATTAAGAACTGAAACCTGAATGTTCAAAGGTGGCCTTTAATGCTGAGCTGGGCTGTAGGAGTTCTGCCTTTTTGCAGTGTTGGAGGGAAGAAAGGTACCTGCTGCTTTGGTACCCTCTTGGAAATGGAAGTGGCTGTAAGTGTGATATTGCATCATGTCTTGAGTGTTTGTTCTGTCCAAGTAGGAGCATCTATGCTCTTTTCATAGCATATGAAATAAATATTCTCATCCAAGAACTTGAACCTACAAGTATTTTTAGAGCTGGCATATATTCTAGAATTCCAGGTTAATGAATAGAACATAGAAAAAATATAACATGAAAAGCTTCAGCTTAGGGAGTTGTGACATGGTCTGAACTAGCTCCCATACAGTCATATTAGTCACATAATAAATAGGAAGATTAGATTATTAACATGAAATGGATTTTTACATTTTGTGGCCACTATTTGCTTTGGTTTTTCTTACTCTTACACTAAACTTTGTTATCCATTACTTTCTGTTAAAGCCTTGCTGGCGCTGACACTGGTTTAAAGCTTGAAAGAGTAAACCTGTATCCAGAAGCAACTTGCAGAACCACTGCAAATTGATGTTTGGTGGTATGCCTTGATTATGTTGATGATAAAGACGTTTGCAACGGACTATGGCAAATTTTGCTTCCAGTTATATGCAGCATTACTTGCTGACTTAAGCACATGCCTATTAGGAGACCTAAAGCTTTCTGTGATTGGCATGAGCAAAAATTGTGAAAGGATTAGAACTGGCTAAAATAATTCCTGTGTTAAGTGTTCTCTGCCTTTCTCTCTTTAGTGTATTGTGCGTTAAAGGCTGCAGCTGAACTTGGAGCAGCCATAGTTGTTAGGTTTTTTTATGTGTGCACTTGCAGTTCACACCTGACCACATTGCTCAGTGAGCGCAGCAGATTTGCCGGTTTCTGTTGAACATTAACTTGTGCTCCTTTGCTTTTCACTGGGAGAGCTTTTGGTACAAGCACCTGCAATTCTGAACCACGACTGCTTTCCACAGCCTATAAAAATGGTGATTAGCTTCTTCCCAGGCATCTGAATCCCTTTAACACAAACTGGAAAAAGAGCATTCAAGTGGAGGCTGAGATAGCCCTGCCAACTGTCCCCTGTGAATAAGCCCTTTCTTGTGAAGGGTATTTCAAGTACGTGTTTCCTGCTGAATCACTGTTTTTACACAAGCAGATGCTTTATAACTCTTCAGCTTCTTCTTTCAAAAGAATATCTTGTAAAGATTGGGGAGCAGAAGATAGTTCTGTAAAGTGAGGAGTCTTTAGAATAGGAAGGTTTCATGTGAAACTAATGTGCAAAATTGAGTGCAGATGGAATAGTATTTTTTTCCTATAAATAGTTTAATAACTGCTTTTCTAAGTATGCTAATAATCTTGCTTATTTTAACAATAAGTATTTTGATATCTAAGCCATTATGTAGTTTATCACTTTGCAATGATTTTGTTAATTGGGCAAGTTTTGTAAAGGTCCTGAATGCAAAGAGTGTGAACTATGATGTCTTTCGTATATTCCCCATGGGATACTTCATAAATCAAATGTAATAGGAAAGAACAAACTGTCTTGCTGAACATACTGGTATCCACTAGTGTAGAGGAACAGATATGCTTTAGATACCTGTTAAAAGTTAGAGAAAGTTAAGAACAGCCAGCCAGGATTTGGCATGATAACCAGCAAGTCCAAGTATTTCTGGAACAGTCCTTCCAGAAGCTGTAGTAAAGCCTCTAGGCTTGAAGAAGAAAAATGTGTCTAAACTATGTGGCTTTTCTGAAGAGGAAAAGGTAGGAGGTAAAGATACAAGCAAAACAATTATTTACCATCTTCAAAAACACCAAGAGGAAGTGAGAGCATGCTTAGGAGGCAATGACAGGTATTGTTCTTTTCAAAACTTTTTCCTTCTCACTTTGCAAAAGATTCAGCTGTCACAAATGTTTAAAATTTTGCAATGACAAGTCTTCTGCAGTGTGTAGCCTATAGTACTTGTACTCTGTCCAGTAGTGAGAGGCAGAGCTGGGTACCCATAGTAGTGATTTTACTTCCAACCCTTCCATTCACACAAAGATGCCATTTGGAGGCCTTCCATAGGGGTGATAGACTCCCACATTTTTTCTCCCTTGTCCCTTGCCAAAGGGTGCTGCTGGTTCTCCTCTCTCCCCCAAGTACCCTGGCAGTTCAGCCTCTGTTCCTCTTGGCTGCTCTGTGATGCTGCTGTGTGATGCCACCTAATTTAACCTTGAATGTGTCTCAGTAGCAAGACAAAGGCATCATTTAGATTTCCCTGTGCTACTGTGGAAGAGCTTTGCTATATGAATTATGATGGCAAAATGCACTATGCTACAGAAAACTCTAAGCCCAGCAGAATTTGTTGACTCTTGGACTTCAGGGGCTTTAACCTGCCCTCCATGCCACTGCTCTTTCTCTTCTTGCTCTGTACTTCTGGGATTTTCTTTGATGCATAATTTGGTGCTCATTTTTTCTGTTTGTTCTTCTAGCAGGCAGCAAATACTGCCAGCTCCAGTCCCAGATGTGAAGTTTATGGGCAATGCTTTTTATTGATACTTGACATGTCGTTTTTGAGATTGTGTAGCCACTTCTTATTCAGAATTTTAAAGCCAGGCATAAATAAAGTACATTCTGTCACCTCGCCTTTTTGTGGAAGTATTAGACATGCAGTGCTGGCTCTTTATGTATGTACTCGTGGGATGATTGTCAGTTTTCTGTACAAATATATTTTGGTATGGGTCTGTGATGAAGGATTTATCTTCCTTTTGTTATTGCATTCACACAAAGTCTTCCTTTCCCAAGGTGCTCTCAGCTCTTGTTGGACTTAATGCTTTTTATCACTGCAGTTTGCAGACAGAGCTGAGCTGAGCCTTATGGTACCTCTGGCTCCACAGCCAGGTGGCTCCAGCAGGAGAAAAGAATGGTGATAAGGTTGTTTTAGCCAAAAGCTGTCCTTGAAACAGCCTTTGGTCTGTCTTGGTTGATGATGGTAGGAGGTCTTGCCTGTAGTGAGACAATGAATATGCTTTGGTTGCAGGTTGGGTGGGCATTAGATTTCCTGCCTGTTTGTGCAGACCACTTGGCTCCCAGTGAAACTGGAGGGATCCAGGGCATCTGCCAAAACTTGCATCATACTGCAGGTCGACTCTAGAGGTGAATGCTGTCCTGTACCTTGCTGGCTAGTCACTAATACATGAGTTTTTATAGAGACAGTAAATGCCAGCAGGGTGGAAACTTCCCTTCTAGCACACTGGAAGACTCCTGTGTCCAAAAAATATAACCCCGTGTAAATACAGGCAGACTTTTGAATGAGCGTGGGTGTAGATGAAGTATTACAATGCCTAAGATTTAGCCCAGAGAAATAATAGTGTAGCACTCTCTTTCTCCACCACTGTTGTTATTACTTGCTTTTAATGTATTTTCTTCTGTATGTGCCTCAGGATAGGCATGGGAGGTTGAGGCGATGTTGTTACTCATTCTGTAGCTAAGGAGGAGTGTGTTTAGTAACACTCGGTGCTGCGTCTGAAATGCTTCAGTTGTGGGCTCTGACTGGGATGAGTTGGTTATCTGGTGTATCAGAACTAACCCATGTTTTTTGCAGAATCCAGCTGGTACTGAATTGAAAGTGTAGAATGAAAAACAAACATTGTTTGTATTTCGGAGACAATACCGCCAGACATTCATGAATTCTCGTGCTTTGTGTAAACGTTGTTGTCATTGTCCAGCCTTAGAAAAAAACCACCATTAGTGCCAAAATGATTTACACTGACTAATCTTACGCAGAGAGCGGAGGCCCTGCTTCCTGCCTAGCTCATTACAGTACCTTTGTCTTCTTTTGGAGAATGCTTCCATTTATATTTGGTGATGAATCTTGTTAGCGTGGCTACTAGGAGAGCACCATAATAGCTGTGTAGAAGTTTAACTTCCCTCATTAGATTAGTTTCCCAACCCTTGGGCTGACAGAACTCTGAAAAAAAAAAAATTATGAAAAGAGAAGACAGTAGATGGTGTTTAGTACAGATTGTTTCAGAGATCTGCAGCGAGCTACAGGAGACAGATGAACTGAACTAATCGAGTTTAGCTGGAAGACTCTGTACACAATGTAATGAAGATTGAGTGAAAACAGTGAAATGAGAAGAAACAGACCAAAAATTTTTAAGCTGTAGCATATTCAAAGAAAATAATTTGTAGGTAACTCGTTTTTTATGTATGTTTTAATTTTATCTTTTATTTTTTATATATCAACTTTTTAGTATCAGCTTGCAAATCATCAGTTTTCAACATATTTAAAATTAATTGTGTTCCTCTGAAGCCACATGATATGAATAAAAAAGCATTGTAATATCTCATCGTTGACAAGCATGGTGTTTTAAGCCTGTTTATAATCTCAGGATTCAGTGTATCAATCTGTTGAATTTCTCTGACAAGGTAGGATTCAGTGGATTCAGTGCAGGGAAGAAGCTCACTGTCTTGTTTGTTTAGAGTTTGCTTTGGGATCTTTGTTCATTGGAAGTTTTACAAGGTGAGATGTAGAAAAAGTTAAGAATTTTAAGTAAGCCTAAATCAAGCAGTACTACAATATTAAAAATTAATTTTAAGCCTTTCTTTTTTTTTTTTTTTTTTCTGTGGCCTAGGGAAGAATGGTAAAATTATTACTAGGTTTGCAATGACCTTCTTGCTGTGTTGGAGGGGAAGATGGTTGCTGGGCAGACCAGTTGCATTGGAAGAGCAAGTGGAGCTGAGTGGGAAGTTGGGTTCCTTGCTCAAGGTAGACCGTGACGCACCATACTCATCCTGCAGGGACTGAAGCTGTATGGGTGTATGACATCTGAAACAGTGGTGTGGGATTTTTTTTGTACTGCAGATAGGTGTTCCTCCACCTTCTCTTTCAGGATTTGTATCTGCAGTTACCATGGCACAGAGGGGAGTGAATTTGCAAAGGGTGAATTCAGGGCAATTAGAAGCTCCTTTCTTGTTATTGTTAAATTCTTGTCTAAGGCTTTGGGAGGGGAAGGTGTACATTGGGCATCTGGGTGACGAGCTTCTCTTGCTTCTTTACAGGTCTGTCTCAGAAAAAGAGGGCATTTACTTCCCTCACTACTTATGTGTTACCTCCTTGAAAACAAGTTAGCTTAGTACTAGCATAAGCATGCAGCAGTGACTCTTTAAGAAACTCACCACAAATCACATAGAGGGAGACACTGCAAAATCAATGGTAAAATCAATTGTCCTTTTTAATCCACTTCTGTCTTTAATATTAAAAATATATGCATTTCCTGCTGCCACTGAAGAAGAGCAAATCTGTCTGTTCTTTTTGCATCCTTTGGTTGGGTAGTGCAACAGGCAGCGTGGGATGCCCTCTCTCTTTGTTGGGGGATGTGCACAGGTTGGAGGCTCTGGGTGAGGGGCTGGGGTGCCAGGGTGGGTACCTAAACACACTGCTCTGCTGGGAGTGTCTGCTCCATCAGCAGGAGGCTGACGTTGACATCGTGTATTTGCTTACATTTGGCAGCTCCGCCAGCCGTGAGGCGATGCCAGCGGCGGCACAGACACTTTCCGTGCCGCTGCCACCGCTCCAGGGGTGTCGGGTCACCCGGCCCCTGGCTGAGCAGGCACCTGTGTGCGGGCAGCCTGGTGCCACAGCCTGGCTGGGGACTCCTTGGGAGGGAGAGCACCCCGAGGGCTGCTGGAGGGAAGCAGCCTGCATGCCCTTCGTGGGGATGGTGGTGTTCCAGGCATTCCGTTTCTCGGGCTTGAGCTCGTGGGTCTGACACATCTGTTTGAAATGGTGTGCCTGGGGAAACTCAGATATCCAAGGGAAACCAGTGGTTCAGTATCCACCTCGTGATGAGGTGTTTCTCCCAGGTATCAGAGCTGAGCTCATTTCTTGTGTTTATTTCACGCCTTTCGTGAGGGGAAAAAAGTCTGTTATCCTATGGGTGGTGCACTCCCTCCTCTGTAAGTATATTTGCTTAGCAAATTGCACCATTCCATTGCTAAAGCAGTCAAATGTGATCGATTTCACTGGTTTTAAAATAATTTTTATATGGTTATTTATACTGCCCAACAGCTGTTGGGCACTTCTGGTCTCAGGTCCTCCTCTGCCTCCTGGGCAGCTTATTTCTTCCATTTGAGTTAGTGGTCTAAAATTGAGCTTAGTGATATGGTCTTCTAATTTAATCAGTGAAAGTTAACTGTAAAATCATGGCATGAGCTCCTGTGTTCTCTGGCATAACTGTATTGCCTTTATGTTTTCTTTTGGAATCTGACTAAATTTCAGCTGTCAGCATGTTTGAGCAAAAGGATGGAAATTAATAGTATCAGCACAGGCTCTTTTGATAGCTTCTGGATGATGTCTTTAACGTGGTTGAGTTGAATTCTTGCCCATGCTACTACACCCTCTTCCTTCATGTTCCTGGATTTTGCATATTCCCTGTTAGGGGGGATGTTTTAAGTGTATTTAGCTTTATGTAAGAAGCTTTTGAACCTTTCAGCAAAGGTGTTATAGCCAAATGTCAAAACATGGCTGTGGGCACTAAAATAGTCTCAGTACTAATGAGCTTTCCAGCTAAGAAAGTTGATTTATTATGTAGCCTGGCTTTTAATCATGCCGTAACAATGACAGTTGTTCAGTAAAAACAGTGTCTCTGCAACATCAGAATATTAACTTTGAATTCTGACACCTTAACCAAAATCAAATTCTAAGTTTCAAAGGCAATTTGATATATAAAGGGGAAGGTTATATTTAGAGATGGAAACAATCCATACTCACTGCAGCTATACTGTTATATATTTTGAAAATACATTTTTAAAAGTATCTCTTAATTTTTGAGATAAAAGTACAATGTCACTATGCAAGGTCAGCTTTAATGGAGAGAGAACTGACTTTCGGTATCTGATTACATGGAAAGCTCTAGGGCTTTAATCTGGTTTCATGACTGTTTTCAAGTCTGAAATAAATCTATTCTGCTTATTCAGACTTTTAAGAGTATCATCTGTCAGAAACTGCCATTTATCTGCAGCACATGGGATGTTTGAAATCACTGTGACAGTTGAGGGGAGGCTATTTTATTTTATAAATCTCTCTGCTTTGGTAAAAGCAGGCAGATTTCTCAAGAGAACAGTGTTAACTGTGTGCTTTCTGAAGGTGATGGGGGAAAATGGACCCCGTTTTCCTTGAAACTGATTTCCAAGAGTGTGGTAGCAGTAGTGTGGTGAAGTAGGGGCAGATGTAATGTCAGAAACTGCTCCCTGAATTGACATTGGTTAGACTTCATCTTTGCAAGAAACCTTTTATCAGCCTTACTTTACCTGAACATTTAACGATTTTGGAATCAGATTTTTTTTTTTCTTCAAAATGAAATCCATTTAACCAGATAAAGTCCTGATTTACTCCTATCCCTGTTCAAAGCACACTGAGCTGATTTTTGTTCTGTCTCTGACCAGCCATGTACCTTTGATCTCTCTTGTGATGCAGGTAATTTTTAATAGCTGACACAGTGCAGCCCTCTTGTCTGCAAACAATTCTGAGAGAGACGTATCTGAGTTTTGGATTTTTGTTTTCCCCTGACCTTCAAAGTTATGTTTTTGGTCTCTATCAAAGTAGTGAGAGGGTGGAGAACAGGCAGTACAGCTCTTAGTTTCCTTCCATTGTTTGTCCTAATACGTGTCCTAACCTTTGGTTTCTGTCTCTTCTTTCCAGTGCCTCGGGTGAAGAAAAGTATAAGTTAGTTCACTTTTTTATGAACTTCATCTTTGAAGCAGAGCTTTTATCTTAGAAATTAATACAGAAATTCACTTTTTTTCTCTTAAAAAAAATAAAAAATTATTAAATTAAAAAACAACCAAGCAATGTATAGCTCTATAAAATTTCCAGGGGTGAGAAACAGAACGAGGGTGAGGTAGGGCTTGTTTGCAATAGTGAAATGGGGCATATTTCTGGTACTGCATTTCTCCTGGCAAAGGCTTCTGGTGCTTTAGGATTCATTGATTCAACTACTTCGTGTTCCTCCTTGTCGCTTGTTAGTTGGTCTTAATTAGAGGAAGAATTATAAATGCTAAACAAAAGTCGTCCTTGTGTTTAAAAATCAAATGGATTTTAAAAGTTGGCTGACAGTATTATAGCAAATTTCGGTTAAACAGTCTGAACAAGTATAGAATTAACGTAAGGTTTTAGTATTCTTTTCTGCACATTACAACAATTTTCAGGAGCTTAAGTACTAGAAAAATGGGATTGTCACATAAAGACATAGCACATTGTACAGCTGAGAGGAAAATGCCCAGTTCAAGTTATAGCTTAAACATGATCTTCCTTAGAAATGTCTTCTCTAATCTGTATATAAAATAAAGACTGATTCTGCCAGATGACTTGAAGTGGAGGACTGCAAATTTTAAGATTTTTCCAGCATGGGAACGTATCTCTTCTAGTTGAGACAAACAAATTACACTGGAATGCACTCATGGTCTACAGCAGCAAGTATACCTTAACTTAGTTATGTCAAAAACAACATACACTGTGGTGTATCAAAAAAAAAAAAAAGGATGTCACTAAAAATACTTGGCTAATAAATATCCGTGGTTTTGGGTGAATGTGAAAGGAGGCTTTTCTTAGTGGCAGAGTTATGTTTATTTAAGTATCAACATGATTTTCTATGTTTAAAAAATGATTTCAGATTCATGAATGAAGTCAGACTTCAGATACCAAGAAGAGTGTAAAATGGCACAGGCTTTGATTACAGGAACTTTCTGATTCTTTCTGTAAGCCCTGCATCTCTGCAGAGTATCCTGCCTGTATTTACAGCCAGTCCGTGCTGAAAGAATGTGATTGACCTTGGGCTGGCTGGCAGCTGTATAGGTAGCAGGGTCCTTGTTGGGGGGGTGGTTATTTTTCACTCCTTTTGGAAGTTGCATGGAGTAAAAAATGTCCATAGCCTGTGTTGTGGGATTGCATGGACTCCTAGGCACGGATGGGAACGAGTGGTTGCAAACTGTAGCAGGTAAGGACGGCAGCAGCAGACCTGGCTCCTGTGTGGTGGTAGCTAACCACATATGACTCAGGCATCCATAAGCTGCTCAGAATACCTGGACTGCAGAAATCATGGCCAGGATGATGACAAGTGTATGTTTCTTTACATGAGCATGCAGAAGCAGCCATGGGCTCTCCACCCCAAAGCCCAGAACCCCCTCGGTGTAGAAGCTGGGAAATACTCGTTGGGGTTGGCCACTGTGTCTGTGTGGAGCAGGGCAAAGAGTTAGAAGAACTCGTTCAATGAATCAGCTTCTACATGGAATTAGACAAATAGCTGTAGATGTCTGCCTACATCTTCCCCATCAGCAAAATGAGGATATTGCTGTTGCAGAACTTCTGTCAAATATGTGGTTGAGAACTGCTTAGTACTGTGCATGGTCTTTTTGAAGATGAAGTCTCACTTCAGCTTTGTTCATGGTGTTAAGTTGAGAACCAGTTCTGCAGAGATGAAGTCAGGACTGAAATGAGAACATATGTGAGATTGTCTCTTAATGCATTGGGTAAACCATAGGCTATTACTTTGATATGACGGGTGGCCTTTCTGTCAATTGACTTGTTTGTATGCAGCCTATGACATGGAAGTGATGAGAGATGATGCAGCTTCTAAGTACCATAAATGTGCTTTGACTGATGGTGCGTAAGTCTTGACTCACAGCAGGGAGGAGGTCATTGAATTAAGCTGAAGGGTACTTGAAGCTTTGTGCATCTGGGGGTTGAAATTAAAGTTGGGAACAGTGACCAGACTTGCCAGATGACATCGGAACATTTACTACAAAAAAAAGGCATTAAATGTGAGATAAAGAGATAAGTTAAAAACACTTGAGGCATAAGTGAAAAGCCATGGAGTTTCTTTAAGATGGTTTTAGTATGTAGCTGAAATGAAACTATTGAAAGAGATCTAATTTGTTTTCATTATTGTAGGAGCCAAGATGTCTACTAATACAGTATTTATGTTTGTGGTAATATCTTTCAACCATTGTGTATCTCTATAAACTTTCTGTTTAAGAAAACTACTAAACAAAGCTAAACAAAAAACCCTCTCAACCCTTCCTCCTTATGGCAATAGTGCAGAGATTTTTGGGCCAGGATACATGTCTCCTGCTGTGTTATGCTGGTGAAATACAAAACAGAGAGATCTCTTTCTGAGGAGCAAGTTTAGAGATGAATCTGTCAAATTGTTGGCTCCAAGGCAAGCTGAGACGATCAGAGAAATTTGCTGAAGGCATGGCTGGGGTGAATGCCTCCTTTCTTACAGCAAGGGTGTTTGAGCAAGAAGACTTGGTGATCTCCGTGCTGATGACTTTCCCCTGAAAAGAGATGTTCTCAGGCCATTTGCGTTCCCCGGGGTCTGGTGGCTCCCAGGGGTTTGATGGTACAGCTGCGCTGGCACTCTTCCTAATGTACTTGTAATAGCAAAAAACCACTTTCTCTGAAGGAAGTTTATTCTGGTTCGACAAGTGAAATGAAATGCAGCAATAAGAGCATTCTTAGACACTTATACGGGGCTAGAAATACAGATATTTTAACAGGAAAAAAAGTAGAGATGTGGAGTCATTTCAAGGAAAGGTTGTTCACAACCTTTCCTGGTATTTCAAGTAAATGTGCAGACCTATACAAAATGCATTTTATTGAAATCATGCGGGAAGACAGAGTCTTCTAGTTTTGAGGGGCCAACAGATAGACTTGCTAAGGAGGGCAGAATTGGGAGATGTTGTTGACAGAGTAGACACAAGAGAGGTTAATAGGGTTGAAAAGAACATAAGTAGCTCTCAATGAAATGGTACCCTACTGTGGTGAAAGAGGAAGACAGCAAGAATCTGAAATCCATTTGAGTCAAGTATAAAAGAAGGTGTTGCTCTTCAGCAAGATAACTCTCAAAATTAGTTCACTGCAAGTTGAAAGGAAGCCCATATGGAGTGTCTACTTTGGAGGACCATTGAAGATGGAGGAAACTTTGAAGTGGTTTCTAGTGCTTTACGTGGTGCAGAAGCTCTTAGTGCAGGTCTTTCCTGTTCTGAGACCATATGTTGGTGTTTTATTCATTTTATGGTTAGAGTTAAGTGTGTTTAGGTGCATAAACACATCAGAAAAGAGAAGGAACCTTCATTTATTTTTCACTACTAAAGATTAAAAATACCTTTAGGTAGTATACATTCTGATGTTATGCTGCAGCTGCCTTGGCTTGTGCTTCAAGTTGTAAATTTGTCAAATTAGGAAACAAAGTCTGTGCTTGTTTGTTTGTTTTTCTAGTCAGATGGTCTTCAAGTCCATCTACGAAAAGATGAAGATCAGTGAAAATATGTTGTCATACCAAAGAAAATGCTTTTGAATGTTTTAAAGGGGAGTAAAACAGCAAAAGATAATACTGTATGTAGTCTTGCATTATTTATGGTGCCTGTAGCTTTGAAAAAAAAATCTTGTGATGTTCAGGCTGTCCCAAAATGAACTGGAACAGTACATTACTGTAACTCTGATTTCTTACTTTGTCTATAAAGCAGATATGGCAAGCTTGAGACTTGTTTTAAGCTCACGTAATAAGAGAAGGGGAGAAAACCCCTCAAATTTCATAGCTTAATAAAATAAGCAAAATCTGTAGAAAACAACTCCGTAGTAATTTGATGTCAGTTCTGCACTAAAATCTTTTACTACAGTGCACCAGTGTAACAATAAGCTTCAGTCATCACTGTCTTTCAGCTTACCTGACTGTGATAAGCAGCACAGTATTTATTTCTGCCTTTATGTAAACATTATGCTGCAAGTGGTTCATGACAGCATTTCAGCAAGCTGTGTCATGTGAGGATACTTGAGAAATGCATCAAAGGAGCTGACATTCTTGCATTGAGTTTGAAAAAGGTTGCAGCACTTCTCTTAAAGCCAAGAAGCTTCAAGGGGAAGATCAGTCTGAATTTGTTACATTTTCTGAGTCTCTTTGTGCCTATTACAAAGGACAAGATTCTGTCAAGCTAGTTGCATTTTCAGCTAAAAAAAAGCTGGAGTTAAATGGGGCAAACCAGCTAAACCAAAAAACCCTTTCAAAATATAGCATGAGATGTAGCTAAATTTGGAGTTCTTAACAGCAAGCAGCTGCTTAAGTAATTAAAGTATATAAGGTGCTACTGACCAAAGCAATTAGTATGTAATTTCATTAATGGCCTTAGGATTGCAGTAACAATATTTAAGTCTTTCTGTCCGAATCAAGATTGCAGGCAGTTTGTCCAAGATGAGGTTAGGAGCAGTGCAGTGTTAGGGTGTGTTACAGCACCACTGTCTGAGTGGATCTGTAACTGCGCAGGAGCATCTTGAGCTGGCTGTGCCTTGTTAACCCTCCTAATTAACATACCTTGCTGGATAATTTACATGCGGATACACTTCTGAATTTTTATAAGCTAGGATGGTAATAAGTTTATATTTAAAACAAGGCTTAGTGGGGGCTGCTAATTTTTTTTTGTTTATCTTTGCAATTAATTTGTGAGCTTGCTGCTGTTCACGGGCAAAAGGGAATTACTGTTTTTGTGTATGTTTTTGTGGTTTGTCTTTAAGTGGTTGAAAAATCTTGGAGAGCTCAGGCATAGGAGAGTGTTCCAAGTCCCTCTGAAATCTGAAGTACTGCAGATGATAGGTTTTTAAGTTGCAAGGTCTGCAACTCAAAGACAGTTGGGTGATGAGCCCAGTGACTACACTTCGGTAGCTTCCAGGGTCCAGAATAACCATAAATATTCTTCACAATATTGTATGTAACCATAATATCTTCACAAAGATGACAATGAGTTTTAGAGCCTAAGTAGAAAAAAAAAAATACACATTGGGGAGAATGTGGAGTATACTAAAGTCCAAATACAGGTCACCTCTAAGGCTGGGGTGGCACCACTGATGAGTCATTTGGTCCGAGAACCGAAGCTGGGAAGCCTTGCTGCTGGGACACCCGTGGCTATTATTCCAATGGTGGCTAACCTGGAGGTGCTGACTTCGTTAAAAAGCCACTGAGAGAAGTCCTTCAGAGCCTTCAGGCTTTACAGCAACGCTTCTGGCCTACCTTGAGCTCTGTCCTGTTGACGCATTGCCTCTTTCTAGGTCTAAGCCTTTCTAGGTCTGTAAATACGTGGGTGTGCTTTTGGCAGAGCAAACCAGTCTTCTCTGCTTTTCTGGGCTGTGTTTCAGACGTGAAACAGAGCGAGGTGAGCGGGTTGTCTCACCTCTTGAGAACGCTGACCCTGTGTCCACAGGTTTTTGGGGCGTCTCTCCCAAGAGGAATGGTGGGGTGAGTTAAAGCAGCGCGGTGCAGGACATCGGCGCCCTGCAAGCTCGTTTGAGCGTGCCGGTGACATCCTTGTCACGTGGGGTAAAAGAAGTGGAGACAGCCTCATAAGAAGCGATGGTCTGTTAACGGAGTACCCTTAAGGGAAAATATCTTGTGTTCTGCTTCCAGCCTTGTTCCGGAGGTGTGCAAGGAAGTGAGGCTGGGCAAGGGATTGGGCTCCATGCACACCGATTAGATGGAGAGGAGCAGCTGGCTGATTTCCCAAAATGGCAAGGTATGCCCTGCGTACCTGAACTGGGAATGCACTCAGCTTGTGAAATCAGGCACGTGCATCTCACAAGGAAAACGGGCATAATGGACAAGTTTGTTTTGACTCACGCAGAGCTGTGATGAGTCTTGTGCATAGCGCTCCTGCAGATTTCGCCTCTGGGTGAGCCTGATCTTGACTGATCTTCAGGAGTGCAGCTTACCTGTGGGATATAAATCACGAAGGACCAGGCTTTGCCTAGCTGAAAAGAAAGGAAGCTCGATTTGGTGAGTTCAGAAGAAACATTAGCACATGGTTTTCTTAGGCTTAAGTAAAGTTAGGCTGATGTTACTGATTTTGAATGAAGTTTTAAATGGTAAATGTAGATTACTTGTTCTTTTGTGTTGTTGGTGGTCTCGGGGTTGTTGTTGGTGACGTAATCTTTGATTGGGCTTGGGTTTTTTTTGGTTGTTAATTTATGTTAAAAACACCAAAACAGGTTGACTAACGGGAGCTCTTGGACTCAGTGTAGTTACGGCAGAGGGAGGCATGGCAGCACTAGTATAAATGACGGCTTTCCTCCTGAGCGGAGTGGGGTGCAGACACCTTCAGCGGTGGCTCCACACCGCCATTTGGGATGAGACTGCAGCAATATGCTTTGCCATCTGGGGATCCGTGCGGCAGGACTGTGGCGTTCCCTCCTCATGCAGTGGAGGTTCACACTTCGTTACAGCAGTAATTCCTCACAAATTAGCCACCCTTTGCTGACAAGGCCAAGGGAGGAGGTCTCCTTATTCTGCAATCCAAAGGACTATGTGATTTTTCAGAAGCAGCTACTCGGCTTGCCTGAAAGGAGAGCCTAAAATAGACAGCTGATTCGGGGGCAGCATATCTGTGTGCAGGTAAAATTAAATGCGTGCCCCAAAACACTACTCCTTTATTAGGGCAAAGAAATGTAGGGAAAGCTTATACTGAGGTGCTGCCTATGCAATAAGAGGACATCTGGGTGGCAGCTGCCTTCGTCTCTGAAGTGAAGCTAAGGTAGTTAAGCTTGCTCATAATTATTTGTCGAGTACCAGGCTTAAAAGGCAAGTCAGAGGCAATTTCTAATGTTCTACAAGTAAATGTTTTTTAATCCCCAACAGGCTCCTAAAGGAGGTGTTTTTAATGCAGTGTTGCAATTCCAAACAACTCTCCCCCAGTTCAGTCTCTTGTAGATATTTTACCAAAATGACAATTGCAGTTAATACTAAACTATTAAAGCAACTGATAAAAAGAAATCAAAATTACCCAAGCATTAAGGCATTTAACTTTTTCATATGACTTTGGTTTTGTTAAGTTTGACAAGAAGTACCTTAAATATATTCCAGTTGTCTGCTTTGTAAGTCCATTGGTCATAGCTAGGTGACTATTTTATGCTGAAAACGCAATATTTAATTAACTTGGAAGAATAGCTGATCCATTAATTGCTGTGTGCAACTTTTGGAACTTACATGACATCCTCAAACATGCTTTCTAAGCCAGCAACAAACCTGTTTGAAGCAAAATTTAAAGCTCATGGTTTAAGCTTAGTAGGAGTAAAGGTTAGCTCGTGTATCAGGTGATGAGGGACACACCTAATTTAATAATAATAACAATAAGAATAACAATAATAATAATAATAACAATAACAATAATAATAATAATAATGCTTCAGCACGAGCTCTGCAGACCCATCACTTCCTGAAGAGAAATGCTAATGGACTTTCTGGGTTAATCCAGCCACTTTTTACTTGAAAGCTTTGTTGAAGTTGTTGTGGAGTGGATTTGAAATGAAACCCCCTATGGAAGAAGCCTGGGGCTTGCTGGCTGCCAGGCAGGGACTGGCAAGCAGCCGGGTGATGCTGTCTTGGAGCAGCCCCTGGTGCTGGTGCTGGTGCTGGAGCAGGAGCAGGAGCAGGCAGGGCACTGAAGGCTTTGGCTGGAGCCACGGCAGCACGTTAGGAGGTTATGCATTATGTTTTCCCGGAGCAGGGATAAAGCTTGGGCTTTCTTAGCAGGATGGGAGGGACTAATCCGTGCAATGGTACTTACATTGGTTTGTAAGGATTGTTCAACTGGGATTCCTCAGCTGGGTATTATGGCGTTTAATCAGGGAGGGAGAACACAGGTTCCCGAGAGGAAAGCAATAGATGCCTTGACTGTTTTTAACTTTGCCTTTAATAGCTTTAGATTTGCAAGACGTGTAGCTCTTCTCATCTGTGTGAATTTTTAACTTCTTTTTAACTTCCTTTGAACTGTGACTTGTGTAATAGTGTTATTTGTCTATATTTGATTTGCACTCTCACTTTCTTTCTTCTTTTTCTGTGACACGGCCAATAAGAATAAAATACCCAGGTAAAACTTTAGAGAAGTGGTATGAGTAGAAATCTGTATATGGGAAATGGTAGAATAAGTTGGGAAAAATAATTTTTTTCATGTAAATGTAAGAAAAAGATTTAATTATTAGATATTTTAAAGACTTTTATTCTATTTCTGATGTAGAACTAGGTAATCTTAATAAAAATGCAACTAAACCTGACCTTTTCTGTGTCAAATTGCAGCTCTCACTGATATAAGATATCTTCTTAAAGCCATTCTCTCATAAATATGACTCTCTAATATAATATGCAGTCAAGCATTTATCCTGTGGTCATCTGACAGTATTTCAATTCACCTCTTCATTGCCACCCAGTGTTGTGTTTCTTGAGCTCTGACTTCCAAGTTCCTTAATGGCTCAGTACGTTAACATGGGTTTGCCTGTTGTCTGAAAAGTTCCAGTGGATTTTCTGTTTATCTTGTATGGGCTGTACAGGCCAGGAGCTCTTCTGCTGCCCAGGTGTTCCTGCATCCACATCCTCTTGAAGGATAAGTGACAGTCGTTCTATGATCACCATTTTGGGGTATACTGACAGGACTTGCTTTCTCAGTTTTGCTGTTGAGGTAATGCATCCAGAGTGAGGCACCCAGTTAACCTCACTAGGAAGGTAAGACTTGAATGGAGAATCCCTGGGGTCAGTCGATCTGTCTGTGTCACATGTTCACTCTTGCTTTTCTTTTTTTGTCCTGAGTTAAGGGTGGGCCACAACAAGGCTGTAGGTTCATGACTACTCCTCAAAAAGTTATGACTTAAGCTTTAGCTTTCCTTCTGTTCCTGTCTCCTTTTGGGCCAGGAAAATCCATCTGGCCTGTGCACCCTGTGATGTGTCTCATCCTTCACCAATGTAACCACTCTGTCCTTGAAGGTTTTTGAGGATCAGTCTACTCTGATCCCAGGTTTGGCCTCTGAAGGAATATCCCATTCTGCCTTCTATGGTGCTGCTTCTGTCTGAGTAACTGGGGCTGGTTTGGGTTTTCCTTGTCTTGATAAACCCAAACAAAGAAATGCTTTCTTTTTAAAGGTCTTTATCAGTCTTTTTCTTAAATCAATGAATTAAAAGCAGGTGACATGAGAAAATGGTGCAGGAAAACCACTGAACCTCGTGCGCATGGAAAAAAACTGCAGATGTTACCAGTTACTTGAAAAGTAATCTTTTCACTGGATTTTGTAATCTGCTCAAGAATTACGGCTTCCCGGAGGTCTCCTTAATCTGGTATTCTGCTTTAAATGATGTGTTTACTCAATAGTTACTATACAGCAGTGGTTGTGCAGGCATTGGCCTGCAAAGAGGGTTTGAAGAAGTGACCGGCTGATTGCTGTCATCAATGACTGTGGGACAAGGACGTGGGCAGTCCCAATGTGGAGTGCCACAGGACCAGCTGGTGTCCTCTTTGACTTTGGGTTCAAACTTCGACCTGATGCTTTTTTAGAAAGGCCTCTCCTCTCCTCTCCTCTCCTCTCCTCTCCTCTCCTCTCCTCTCCTCTCCTCTCCTCTCCTCTCCTCTCCTCTCCTCTCCTCTCCTCTCCTAACCTCTCCTCTCCGAACCTAACCTCTCCGAACCTCTCCTCTCCGAACCTCTCCTCTCCGAACCTCTCCGAACCTCTCCTCTCCGAACCTCTCCGAACCTCTCCTCTCCGAACCTCTCCTCTCCGAACCTCTCCGCACCTCTCCTCTCCGAACCTCTCCTCTCCGAACCTCTCCTCTCCGAACCTCTCCGAACCTCTCCGAACCTCTCCGAACCTCTCCTCTCCGAACCTCTCCGAACCTCTCCGAACCTCTCCTCTCCGAACCTCTCCGAACCTCTCCGAACCTCTCTGAACCTCTCCTTTTTTTTTTTTCTATTTTTATTTTTTTACGCCCCAAAGGTGCAAATTTCCATTGAGAAAATGGATATCGGGAATTCTGTTTTCTAAATGTTCTGCATGACTCTGGAAAAGGGATGGGCCATGACTTACATCTTTTAATCTTATCTCTTATGGTTGGAACCTGTGTAATCAGAATTCTAGGTGGTTTAGATGGTTTCCTTGAATTTCCAGCCCCTCTCTCATACTGATGCCATTAGTGCTTCAATGTTTGTATGTGCAGTAGAGTCAAGCAAGAGTTCAGCAGTGGTGGTGGTGATACCCACCTACAGCAATTGTCTGTCGAGGCAATCAATATCCTACTACTCCACAAAAGGACCAACCTGGCTCTGTAGTCCTTGCCTTAGAAATGGGAGCATGTAGAAATGGGAGGTGCTTCTGAATGTTGTCTCTGTGAATAATTGCAGCACCATCAAAGGGCAAAACCATTAAAATCTCCATCAGAGACATGCTTTGCCTTAGTTTGTCCCCGTAATTAACAAACCCTCCTGGTCCACCTTCCCTTTCCCCAAATGCCTAGCTTTCATCATTTTCACTCTTTAAGATGTCAAGCATTAGGTGTGAACTGGATGAAAACTGAATTTTTCATTTTTTACCCTTCCATCTTTTTCTGTCAGAATTCCTAAAACTCATTTTATCTACTAATCCAAGTGTACAACTTCATTCCTTCCTGCTGCAGGGCACCTATCACCAGTTGTTCCTGTTACTCATTGAAGCTTTGGTTTTTAATGAGCACCTTTCATATGTAGCTTATTCCTATAGTTGTTACCTAGCAACATTAATTTTGTTCAATTTAGTTTGTCTTCTATTTCAAGAAGTCTATCGGGTGTGTTTTGTGAACATATCTGAAGTCCAGCCATGAACCTTTGGAAAAGAAGTGTGAAATAATAAAGAGAGTTCTCTCCAGCACCTGTAATTAATGTATGTGTACTTGGTGTTAGCCATCACAGCTGTGCTGGCAGAAACGGGAATAGATGTGTGCAGGGTTTAAAAATTACCTGGAGAATACTGGAGCAGTTACAAGTTCACTGTTGATTTCTCTGTGTGGTGTTTCAGTGTGCTCAAAGAGCACAGATGCCTATCTCAATTTCATGCTCTTTTACCAACCAGCATCTCTGTTTCTTGCCCTTCTCTCCACGACACGGTCCATTTAGCATTTTGCAAGCTGCACATGCACTGATGTGACATTTTGTAGGCCAGCAACCATAGTTGCAGTACAAAATAGAGGATTTCATTTAAGGTGAAGAGCATTGAATGTAATAAAGGAAAGGAGTGCTGAGGCCCATAAGGAGACTTACAGGGCACATAAAGTTTTGGGGTTCAGGCGTGTAATTTTTAATTCAGACTGTGGCTACCCTGGAGATGGTGATGCCTCCAGGACACAAAGTTGTGTTTGTGTCTTCTGCTTTCACTTGAAATGAACAAAAAAACCCTCTAAGCTTCTAATGTTCAACTGAGGCAGTCTTGATATTTTTATAATTCTGTCTGACAGCCTTCTCTGATCTGGAGAACAGTGTGAAAGCATGGGGTTTGCAAATGTTTTTTATATTGTCTTTTTGTTTCTTGTGCTAAACTTCCCATCCATATGGAGCTTTCAAGAAATCAGGAGGGGAGAGATTGCTTAGAACTGGAGCTGATATTGTAACGGTGTCATTCAGCTGTAGCATCACTGTAGAGGACACTGTGGGGTTTTTAAAAAATTGTAAGAGATCTGCTTATTATCATCCACCTTCTGTTGCATGTGTCTCTCAGAGGTGTAGAAGCTGCCAAGTACTAAATGCATGCATCCGTAGGGGGCTGTGGATAGCAACTGTACGAAAATTGCAGATCAACTGGTGCCTGTGGCATTAGCAGAAGCTGAAACCAGAGTAGAGAGGGATATGAGACGTTTGTGTAAACATAGCGAACGTAATTACACGCTCAGAGGGAGAAAGTAATAGAGGAGTATGAGTGTTACCTAGAATGGACTTCCTTTTGCATCATTACAACTATGTGTTGTCAGTAATTGCACACTTTCAAAAAGATTTAGTGATGGAGATTTCTGAAAAATCTTTTCAAAATGTCATTTGGACATGGTACTGGAGGGACATGCTGCAGTGCTCTTCTGCAAGGCGTCCCCTTGATATGAGGGGTTGTCTTATACTGGATACACATCTCACTGTGGTAATCCTTACCTGCGCTTTTGGTCGGAGAACACGATTTCCACCGTGCCAAAACCCTTGCAAAACACAATTGTATCACCGGCATGAATCGGAATAACTTACACGTGGTTTTATAGGAATTGAAACAGGATCTTGAGGTAGATAGCATTTTGTATGTATTTTTTTTTCCCTTTTCCAATTGTGGTACAAATCTTCTGTTTATTTTACTACAAATGTATTTCCCCCACATCACCTGTGATTTACATAATGTTTCACTGCATCTTCAATGCAGGATGGTAGGCTGAATGCAACCGTCTGTTCCTTTTCTTTCACTGTTTCTGTCTGTCTCCTTGAGGGTTAATTCTTGTGTGCTGGAGGGGCTGCTCACGACTTGGGTACCATGCTCTACTCAGCTAACTTCAGTGAAATCTTATATTAGGTATATCTTAGCTTTTTTGTTTTGTCAAGATGGCTCTTGAATGTGCTGCTCTGAAACTCATTTTGGGGCACTGATTACTGGTGTTAGATTGTCGAATAGGAATAGGTGATCAATGAACAGCTGCCTTACTGTATCAAATGCTTGTTTATGTATGTGCTGTTAGGTTTCTTACAGTATCAGACTTAATTCCATGGTGAGAGAAAAGTGCTGTAGTCTTTCTATAAATCTCTACTGAATTCCTAGTAGCTCTTGCATCAGTTATCTCTGGGAACTGATACGAGGGATAATACTGGATGATTAAATTCAAAAATGAGCAAACAAGAAGGAAATTATTTATTTTTTAAAATAAAATGTTTTTACAAGCCTCTTAAATCACAACTAATTTATGTCCTGTGATGTTTTTCAAAATGTTCCCTATGGACCGTGGATCATATGTGAAAGGGAAGAGTATTTGCTGAACTGTCATTTAGAGACATGAAGTGCATCCTGGTCTGTAGTCTAAAGATGAGATTATTCCCATGTTCATCTCTTTTTCAGTAAAGAGAATTTCTGAGATGCAGTGGACCCCTTGACAGCTGTGAAAATACCTGCTTCTTCAGGAAGCTGGCGCAGCTGAAGATGAGCAGGATCATTTCAGCTTTATGTCGCTTCAGAATAAGTGGGATCCTGCTTAGTCTTGTTAGCTGAGCTTAACATGTCAAGGCCAACAACTACCAAAATAAGTAAATAAATGAGGATCTAGGGGATAGAGAAGGGCTAGAAGCAGAAAGGCAAGTGGGACATGGTTAAGTACAGATTAAAGTTTGCTCAGGCCTAATTTAGGGGTTATCATCCCTCCTGGGTTAGGCTCAAAAACATTAATAATGTATTCAAGGTGCTCTTTTTTAATGGAGCATGATAGCTTACCTCACTAGCTTAGCAGAGTTTTTGTAACAAAGTTTTCCTCTTTCCTTGAATTGAACTTTTAAACTTTTTCTTGTAATTGAAATCATGATTTACTTTACCAAAAATATTACTTGCAACATCCAGTGGAGCTGGTTTCTGAACAAAGCCAAAGTTTAACAAGTTGTGGGCAAAGAAACAAAAGGAAGTTCAGACAGCTGCCAGTGTGTGCACTTTGGTTCCAGTTTGGGAAAGAACATTGCTCACAGAGGAGTCTAAAACTGCCAGTACCCTGTCCACCACCAGAAGTATGTCTGAGCTAGGTTTTGTAAGTGTTCTCCTTTAAAAATGACAGTCAAAAGCCAAGGGCTGTTTGCATGTTTGTGCATGGAAGTGATAAGTAGCCTCTGTGCTGTTCAGTTGAAGTGGAAAAATAGACCTTGAATATCCACCTTCGTACTCCTTGATCCTATGGGAGACTTAAATACAGATTAATGAAAATATCATTTTGTATCCCTGGAAGTGCATGAATGCAAGATATTTGGGCAGCTGGAAGCTCCTCAGCTGCCTGCAACCCTGCCTGCTAGATTCTTTCAGGTCAGTCACAAAATCTGTGTGTGCATACTTAGAGGACTAGCATGGTGCTGTGCTGTCCCAAGTCCAGTGATTTGCAAATTTTGCTGTTAACTGGCAAATCTCAAAGTCAGTTTTGTCGACTTTTTTTTTTTCTGCATAGGGTTGTCTTGATGGAGGTGGAATCTCACTGGTTGGTAGAGAAAGATGCTTTGAAGGATTGCACTATATATGAAAAACCCTTCTGAACAGTATACCTGCATATGGTGGAAACAGTTAGAAATCCTGTGGAGGGCTTATTTGATCTTTGTTTAGTTAAGCTCTGTGGAGAGCCATCACAGTAACATACTGGATTACTTGGCAGGCTGAGACATCTGCTGGCACTTGCGAGGTGTAGGCTACAGCAGTGAGGTTTCCTGTTGCATCATGCTGAAATCTCTCCAAAACATCATGGTATCTGGTAGTAAATGTCATTGTATAGAGATGAAACAGTATGAAATTCAAGATTGCAGGCTTTGTCTTCATAAAGCTCAAGGATCTTAAGGATCTTTTGCTCCTGCAAAAGTTTTATAGCAAGACTGAGGGCTATTATTAGCAGTGCTGCTCCTGCAGAGAAAAGGAGCTGACAGAGGAGTGAAACCAGATTCTGGACTTCAGTGCAGCATATTATTAGGAGAACTCTCTCTGCACCTTGTCAGTGCCTGTCCTGTTAGAAATTGAATTTAGGTGTGTAATTGATATACTTAAAAGCCTGCTAATGGTAACTCAATGCTTTAAACTATGTACTTGTTTTGCTTAGTGGTTTGCCTCATTTTATGCGTATTAGGCTACATAGGACACCTTTGCAACTATTTGCTTATTCAGGGATAGCTCGAGATGACTCTTAATCATTCCTCCTTTGTTACAGTCACCTGAAAACTGAATGATCTTGCACGCTAATAGCTTTGTCTAAATTGTTAATAAATTAGCACCCTCAGGGACCAAGCCATATGGAGTTCCACTGAATATATGCCTCGACTTTTTTCCCTTTCTGCTTTTCACCATGCTAAACAATTGCTGTGAGTTGCTGTCATTTACTCCCTGACTCTGTGGTCAGGGTCTGTCTTTTATGTCTCCTACATCCAACCCCTAAGCTTTTACTTGACAGCCATCTGACACCCTACAGCTCAGTACTTTAGATGAATGATAAAATTTAAAAGCCTTGTAATTCGGCCTCTCCCTCTTTATACTCCTACTTCTGTGGTTCCCTTGTGATTGCCTAAGAAGTGTTTTCGATATGTCCTTTCCAAATAGGATAAGAATCTGGAGGATGGAATGAAATTTAAATTGCAGCTCTGTCTCAAGATCGCTAAAAATAGCAGGAAAATTATTGTAGACTTTGTCCAAGCAAAGCAAAGCTTAGATTGTTGAAAATGCATCAACTAGCTGACATACAGAGAAGATGGTGTAACCTAGTGAAGGTGAGTCTCAGTGGTAGTGCAGTAGCTATTAAATACAAAAATGGAGAAAAATTACTGTACAGAATTGAAAGGGAGAAACCTGTTTGTGGGATGATGTGGAGTTTTTTCCTTCACTTTGGTTTTTTTTCTTTTGTTGTTTGTTTGTTTTGGGTTTTTTTGACGTGTTCAAACCTTAAAATCCTCTTGAGTACATTTTAAGTGAAGGCTAAGTGGCTGTTACTTTATAGTAAAAAAGTAACTGACTATCAGGGAGAAACATGGTGTTTCAGGTCACTAAATAGAGCTCATGTGTAGGGGCATGACCAGAAACCTGTTAAATTCTGAGCAGATCTTTTGTTCAACCAACACTGAGAATGGAGGTCATCAGCATCCCAATACAATTGCCATGTAAATGTCATGTTCAGATCTCATTATGGTTATCAAGGCATATTGTTGGTGGACAGAAATGGAGTGATGCTGTTTTAGATTATATCCTCAAGAAATGGGACATTTGTACAAAATCATTTATGGTATCTAAAAGAAAATAGTGCAGCTGGTTGCAAGCTGCTTCTGATGGTTCATTTACCTAGAAGACATGGCAAAAGAATGGATATGGGAAAATACAGTGTATTTAAGCTGCATAGCACTGTGTGTTTGCCAGCTCCATCGCTTGTCTCTACTTTCCATCCCTGTCATGAAGAGTTTTGTGAGACAGAAATATTGCAGGCAGCAATGGTATGTTTTGCCAGGCCAGTTGATACATCTGTAAAATAAGGGCAGATTTTTGGCTGCACAAAGCCCTGTTTGGTGAGGAGTAGCTGTTCAGGCAGTGGCTGTGCTGTAACCAGAAGCAGATATCAATGTGTGTGTTCGTCAGCCCGCTGAGCTCCTGATAGGGAGTGATGTAACTTGTGGCTAGGGAGTAATTACAGTGCTCTGCAAGAGGAGTTCAGAGAGTGGTTAGTGCAAAGGGCTTGCAGAGTTCTCTTGTCTTGCAGAGTAATTATGATCGTTACGAAGGAATGATTGAGCACAAGTTACTTATTTACAGTGAGGTAAGGTGGCATATATGGAAAGGTTGGTGCCCTTTTTAGAGACTGATGTTCCTCCAGCCAGCCACACCACATCCTTGGTTGATTTACTTTGTACTCTTGAAGGTAGAAGTCTATCTATCACGCTGCAAGAGCAAGGACACAGATAGATCTTTTTATGTGAAAGTTGTTGGACTGCCCTTCAAAATACCGTATCACAAAAATATGGTAGGATTTTTAACAGGATATAATGATCACTTGTATAATGATGTCTTCCAGCACTGCAGCACTGTCTTAGTTTTTTTTTTTCTTCTAAATTATTCAGTCTTGCAAAGTATTTATTACAGTGTTGGACAATCTAAACTTGATACATTGCCAAGCCAAACTGAGGTATTTGTAAATGATATGCTTTGGAAATGTATGGCAGTTTATCAGTAAGCGGAAGCGGTGCTACACATTAGCATTGTCATTATTAAAAATCCCACCAAATTCTGGTTCAACACACACACACACACACATGTAGAGTAAATGCTGTAATATTTGTTCTGTGTCCATAGTTTTTCACCATGGAAGACAAAACAAATGTCAATTGCTGGCTCTTACTGGTTGTGATTTTCTACTCCAAAAAAAATACATTATTTCTGCAATAATAATTTGCATTGTAAGAATGTATCTAAATAATTATGTGATCATTTTACTGAAACTTAGTCTTTGCTCTTGCCACATTTCATTTGCCTGGGACCTCCAGATGTGTTACACTGCCTTTATTTTGTCTTTCAGATGACGATGTGGACCTGGAAGCTTTGGTAAACGACATGAATTCCTCGTTTGAAAGTTTATACTCTACATGCAGCATGCAGTCGGAAACCACTCCCCTCCTGCAGAACGGCCAGCTGAGCCGCAGCCAGCTGCCACCGGCGGGGTCCGGCACCCTGCAGCCCGTGTCCCCGAGGCAGAAGGTGCAGCGCTCCCAGCCGGTGCGCATCATGGCAGTCAGGTAGGGACAAGGCACTCGGCTCCTCTTCCACAAGTTGTCATGAACTGCCTTCAAAAGAACTGTATTGTAAAATAGGAGATCCACTTCGGATCTTAAGGAACTTCATAGTGTTAGACTGGACTTCTGCGTGGAAAAATGTACTAAGTAGGTGAAGGACTTAAAATTTCCACATATTATCACCCTTCTTTTAGTCACGGTTCGATGTTTCTGCAGTAACTGATTGGTAGAAGTGTGTCATTGGTTCCAATTGGCAGAAGCTATATCCATATTTGGATTTTTTTTTCCAAACTGTTAAAACCAGTGCTCTCAAGTCTGTTGTCTACTGACAGCCTACAGGTTTTATTAAACATAAGAAATCATGTAGATAGGTGAGGGTATGCTCAACTACTTTTGAAATACAGAAAGTGCCTCTCTCTGTGTGGAGGTTTCCTGAATGGTTTAAGACCAACACACAAAAAAGGACCATGTCTTAGTTATTTATCTGTTCTTCCCAGAGCACTTTCAACTCACTCACTTGAGTGCGCTGTGTAAGTCATTACCAAAAAGAAAGTATTAAAGTTGTCCTCCTGTTGTAAGGCTGAGGACTGGAATTCAGGCTTCAAGGAGAAAGCTCTTGGTGGTGATGGGAGAGTTTATAGGTGTTGTACAGGTTCTTAAAATCTTTTTAGGCAGCAGGAGGAGGAAGAGAGCTCCTGTTAGCATGAGTAAGTTAATTAATTTCTTTCCTGCTAGTTAACAGTTTCGTCTTTGAAGGAAGTGAAAAGTAATAATATAACAAAAGAAAAATTCCAAGTGTGGAAGGGGTGGCTTCTAACTCCTTACACTGATGTATTGCTTATAGGAATGGTGTACTTAAGACAGGCAGCTTTTCTATTTGAACGGATATGCAGTGCAACTAAGTCAGCTGATGATGCCATCAGTTCTACAGGTATTTCATAGTTGCCCTCAAAAATGTACTCTATGAAGTACTATAGCTGTTGATGTTTTGTAAATATCTCAGTGTTAAATTATTTTTGGTATTTAAAAACTTAGCAACTCTTACTTTGAGAGCAGTCTGCCTTTTCTGAAATCTGTACTTCCATGCACACCAAAACATCCTGTGTTTGTCATCATCAAAGAAGGTAATGGTGAAGCTTCTGTTCAGGGTTATCTGGGCCCATCTTGTTTGCCACCAGAACAGAGTGATTGCTGTGGTCTCCTAAGGAGCACAGGTTTATGTGTGTATCAGTTACAAAGTAAATGATCCACTGGCAGCAGTACAGGCGCAGCAGAGCACAGGGCAGAGAATTCCCAGCTTCAGGAAACCACACCTTTCGAATTGTATTGAGTCTGTGGTTCCATGTCTTACAGTGGAGGTCAGTCAAAAACTTGCAGTACAAGTTTTTTTTGTTGCACAGATATGATCTGTCTGCTGGTCTGAAGAAGTCTTACACTGTCCTTTCACTCTGTGCTGTAGAGAACTGCACACATGGGGAGCACAAAAAAAAAAAAAAAAAGAGGCAGGTCAAGCAGTTGTTGGCGTAGTTACGGTTGGAAGCTGCTGTTTACTGCAACCCTCCAGATCTGTAAGACTCAATCATTGAACACCAAGGCAACTAAACTGCAGGACAAAGTTACCTGTGGAGCAGATTTCACAGTGGTTTAAACGTTGTCATCGCCCAGGTTCTGGTACAGGCAAAGACAGTGAGAGTACCCAGAGTGGGACATGCTGCCGGGGGCAAACTCAGCAGTTGTCTCCCAGGCAGCTCTGTTATAGATGCGCTGATTGCTGAAGGCATGCAGAAAAATAAGAGCAAACTAAGTTTTTAATGGTTTACCTTTCAAATCCAGGAGTTAGTTGATTTGGAAACGTTCATGGTTGCCACTAGATGGTGCCTTCTGCTTAGGCATGGAAGGGCAGCCTGCTGCAGTCAGCTAGTGCATCTTCCGTGGTGATGCCTGGCAGCAGGGAAGCCAAAAGCCATCCATATGGTCATGAATAGGTCTTACAGCTGTTCTGGTGGGTTTTAGTTTTCCTTTCGTTGGGGTGGGCACTGCAGGTGTACTATAAACTGGAACTTGAAACTCCATTATATGCAGGCTCATGAGGCGTACTTCGGTGGATGCAAACTTGTCTGAACAGTAACTGTACAATGGGCATAAGGTGGGAGGGTGTGATTCCAGCTTATTGCTTATCACTAAAGCCACGTCTTTGCATTTTCATTTCTCCAGGAAATGCCGAGTTGCTTGGAGATAGAATCTGGTATTATAATGAGGTGACAATATTGGTTTAAGTCTCAGCTTAGAGAACTTTACAGAGGGGTACATGTTTGTTTTCAAATCCACTTGGAATTTGGCTCTGAGTGACTGCTATTGTTTTCTCCTCTTTCACATTGGTTTGGAAGAGCTTTACCGACTTTCTGGCACACACAGCTTAAGCTTGTAATCTAGTGCTTACAGCAGTGAGTACAGATAGATATTTCTGTTTATTTTATTTGCACTGTCACCTCAGTTACTTACCCAAGTAATCAAATTATGAGCAACAAAACAAGCATAGATGCCTGACTGGTCATTCCTCACATGCAATTACCTACTTTGTGCTAGGAGTTGCTGTAACTGTATAGTAGTTACCTAGAAAATGAGTGCATTTGATTCCTTGTCTTTGGTGTCATTATCACAACCGCTGGGGCAGGAGAGCCAGGTCTGGAGATGCCAGTTTGCTCCTCTTAATGCGTAGTGCTTCTGTGTTTGTAGGCGCCTTCAAGAAGAAGAACAGCAGTTCCGAACATCGTCTTTGCCGGCCATCCCAAATCCCTTCCCAGAACTTTGTAGTCCCACAAGCTCTCCAGTGCTGGCCCCTGGATCTTTACCTCAGAGTCAACCTGCTAGTAAGCATGTGAGTATGGGATGAAGCTTTGGGTCATCCATTCGCGTGCAAACCAGCAGTGGACTACTTCGTTTTGAAGGCAGAAAGAAAGCTTCCAGATAAGTGAAAACACTTGTAGACTTTGTCTGTGAGTAGGGCAGCACTGGCCGAGAGAGTATCTTCAAATAGGCTTCAGACCTTTTTCTGAAAGATTTGTAAGGAAGAAGCGTAAAACTGAAGTAAGCCTCTTTCAGATAAATGCATGATGTGAATGGTGTAGTAATGCTTAATGTCCTTCAGGTTTGTTATTCAACCTAAAGGTTTACTAATTCTGGAGTCAAGTGAATTAGCTTAGAGTTGGATGACGATTTATGCCTTTTATGCTGCATATTCTAGGTGCAACAAAACCCTGAACAGCTGAATTCTTTAAAGACGTGGTGCTTTATTTGCTGTTTTTCATGAAGCTGCTTAAGTAGCAAAGGTGTTCTTAGAGCTTGTACCTAGGCACAGCTCATTTTAACGGCATTTACGGGGAAGGTCGTCCCATGGAAAGCTGGTGGAGTAATTTTCTGGGTTCTTGGCAGTTAAGGTAGCCCAGACTGAGTTCTCATGTGGTCCAGAGCAGTAACCGCAGCAACACAGCAGTTTTTCTTCTCTGTCCTACTCCACTCTGTAAGAAACAATCATCTTGTTTTGTATCATTCCTCAAGCACACTTGAAGACTAAAGCTGGGCTCAAAAACCTTTATTTTGTGAACTGTGCTGACCAGCATGGGAATGAAAAGATGGGTTGCTCTGAGCATTGGCTTACAACAATTCTCTTCTTGAGTACCCAAAAATATTGAGAAGTTCTGTGTCACTGCTCAGTTAGCTCACAATTAGCTCCTGCATCCTCTCTGAGAGATAAAGGGTGGGCAGTTCAGCTACAAGCAGTAGACCCAAATGTGTGCCCTCACATGGTCTGTGCCATAAACAGCTGCCTCCTTTCCTGAGAGACACAGTGCATCTCCACTGGTTTTACTGTATTTCTTACACATACAAGGCAGACAGATAACCAAATCATGCCCTGGGAAAAAATTGAGCCATCCCATTGAGAATTTAGCACTGGACCTTATCAGAGACCAAGGTACTGGCTAAGCAGAGAGCCTGTTTTGCCAAAGCAGTTTTGATGTGACTCTGGGGAGATAAAACTGGGGCAATTCCACCTCCTGGCACTTGCCAGCAGGACAGCAGCGTAGCTGTCTTTCTGAAATAAACTTTAGTTTCTGATGAACCCGTGTTTACCTCTCCAAATATTCCCTGGGTTCAGGGTTTCTTTGCCTTTTAGCTCTATGTTTTACTAAAATTACCCAAGCTACCCTAAACTTGGCTCTGTAAAACCTTAAGGAACCCTAAATGATCTGTGAGTCAGTTTTTATTCCAGTGAGATGGAATTTAGAAACTAGTGGTTTAACAGCAGATAAATATAAAAATAACCACCTTTAATATATGGAAGAAGATCCTATAAAGGCAGAATAGAAGATCTTTTCCAAAGTTTTACCTTAGAATTAAAAAAAAAATTATTCTACCTCACTTTAAAATTAAAATTTTTGACAAATGTTTTGAAAGCCTAAAATGAAATAATTTGTATTCTATATATATGCTTGCTGCTGAATTTCTTAATCAATCTATTATGGTGGTAAAACCTTTCAGGGTACAAGTTGAGGAGGTAAAGCATGTTTGGCAATAATAGTTTCTTTTGTATATGCAAATACACTGTTCATTTCAGCATATCAACTCATTGGAGGAAGTTGAGAAACACTGGCTCGGGGTGAGGGAAGAATAGGAAAGTGTTCTTTTCCTCTCCAACAAAGTATTTTGTTCTCTTTAGTGAAAGGTTAGAGAAACAAAATTGAAAAAAACCTTCTAGTTTTAAAGTATTAATGGTAAAAGTAAAAGAGAGTAGGTTTGGTTTCTTCATGAAGGAAAAAAACTACCTCTGTTTTAAACATGGAATATCATTGGATAACAAAATATCCAATGTTCAGCTTCCTTGTAATTTGATTAACTCAGTTTTAGTTCCCTTCATGAGAGTCTTCTAAACATCATGAGTAAAAAAAAAATTGGTAACTTAAGAAATGTTACACATCTTTCCAGCTTCAGCCCTTTAAAAAAATGAAGAGTTTGGGAATTGGAGTAAGGTATTTTTGGACATGCTCTGGCTGAGAGAAATGTCCGTCAGTACAATACAAACTACTGATTAATAAAAGGAGTGATGAGCTTAGTTAAAGGACTGCAATAGCAAGTTTTAATACCTGGCTGTTAGGGAAAATAAATTGTGCTTTAAGGAAAATATAAATACGATGTTAAATGCTAACCAAGGTAAAACATCAAGATGCTTAATTTCAGGTTCTCTGCTTGCAAATTTATGAACACGGGTTAAAACTGGAGATGGGAAGGAGCCATTCTGTTCACAGGGGATATATGAGGTGCTAGTGAATTCCTTTGATGCTTCTCAAGCATTTACAGGTAGATAAGCAAATAGCAGTTCCAGGCAGCAGTGCTGCAGCTCTGATCTCACAGGGCATCACAACACACGCATGGTGTGGAGGAAGGGTTGCCTTTGGTCAGCTCGTATTTGTGGCACAGAGGGTCTCAGGTTAATGTAGCCTTTAGTGATTTCAGGAGGAAGTGAGTATTTTGTTTGCTGGCCATGTGAAACGTTGGAGAGATCACTGGGAAGCTGGAGGGTCTGATGACTTCATAAGAAAGGAAATGTTAATATTGTCCCTCCTGGAACACCTCAGTGTTATTTAATAATTGTAAAATACAGCTCTGCAATGATAAAATCTAGTAGTGGTTATGCAAGAGGAATTTAAAGATCCAGTCTTATAAACACAGAAGAGTCCCATGTCATATTGCCAGGCCTTAGGCACAAAGAAATGCCAGCTCCAGTCAAGTTTTACTAAAAGTTATACTTTTTCCCAGTATATTGCTTCATATAGGAAAAGGATACATGTGTGAATGAAAGAGTGAGTAAAGGAGCTTTCAGATCATAAAGCTTGAATTATATTTTTGGCTGAAAAAATGGATATGGTCTTTTCTCATATGCGAAATTGTATTCTGTACCTGGAGCCTGACATACAAATTTCTTGTGGTTTCTGAGTCTCTTCCTTATTTTTTTCGTGCAGTTGCCTCTGCTTTTTAACAAGCAGTTACAGCATTGCTTTATGCACTGCTCTGCATTTGTTTCATACTCTTGGCTCAGCAAAGAAGGGTAAAAACAGTAAACCAGTTAAAAATAACTGTAATAAACCTTTCTTACGTTTTTATGCTGGATTCTTTTTTCTGTCTTCTCATGGTGACAAAGCATTTTCTTTATTGTACTCAAAAGAGTGCAATAATTTCATTTTTCTGAAAATGTTTTTATGAGATCTGTTGGGTAGTGGTACTGATTTCACCACAGCAGGAAGCAGTGTGCCACCTCTAACTCTGCTGCCAGTCAGAGTTATTGACTCTGCTTTTAAAGACTGCTTTTAAAGCTGACAGTTGCAGCAGTGTACTGCAGCTGCTCCCTAGAAGACAGACAACAGTGGGAAATAATAGGTCTTCAGTACTAGCACAAAACTAAAAACACATGTAGGCAGATGGGATAGTCATTTAATGGGAGAAGCAATCTGGCAGGTAAAACTGGAGTGTTAGGCTTATTGAAATAATTTCAGATTTTTTTGTTAGAGGGTGTTTTTTTTTAACTCTGGATAATCTTCTTTGCCTTAGAAAAAGAACTTAATCTTGTGGATAATTTTTTTTCTGAGCGGACAAAGATGGAGAAACTGGCGCATAATTTAGTAGTAAAAGACGTAGAAGAGAAATAACTGTGACTTTTAGGTTACATTTCCAAGGCTATCCTGCACTGAACAACATCCAGAGTGGCAGCATCTGTGTAATAGGGTTGTGTGACCAGACAAACCTGGTGATAGTTATTCAGAAATTGTTTGTAGTTAAAGAGATAGATGCCTCTTTGGAGTTCACCGGTATGATCCTTTATTACAGGTCTGCAGATAGAAATGTCCCACTTTGAGCTTAGTTTTACAGTGAAAAATGTTAGATGTTGGGTTATTGATAGTGAACAGCACATGGGTCTGTAAAAATTGGCGCAGCTGAAGTTTTAGTCATGTAGCCCACCAGCTGGTGAGCACCTGGATGAAAAGTACCAACCGGTTGTGCTGTTGAGTCAGTGGCTACTTCAGTTGCTGGTGAGGGGAGTGAGACAGTGCAGATGTCTCGTGCTTGGAGAAATCGTGATCCTTCAAGTGGTAGCTGGCAAAGAACTCTTTAAGCCCATGAGCTGAGAGCAGCATTGTCTGTGAGCTTGGACAGGAGGCTGACAGGAGAGGAGCTTCCTGATCAGTGCATGCCCAAGCATTCCCCTCATCATCATGTGCCTGATTGTGCTCTAGGTATCACCCATCTGCCCATCACCACAGAGCCCAAAACTTCAGCAGGCCTCTGAGAGCACTCCCGCTTTCCATGCATAGGAAGGGCAAGAAAAGGCAGGAGCAGGAAGGATGTGGTCTGGGTGACACTGTGGCATTGCAAGACCACTTGATACTTTTCTCTCTTTTCCCCACATCTTTGTATGTAAGGCTCATGCACACCTACAAGCACAAGATCACCCCATGTCTTTGGGGGGGGTAGTGGTTGCAGGCCAGGAGAAGGGACAGCTGAAAGTTTTTAAAACATTGTTTACTTAACAGGATAAATAGGTTTGTCTAAGAAAAATGGAAGCCAGAAAATTACACCAAACCAAGACCAAACATTTGTCCAGAAGATTGCTAAAAACATCAGACAGCTACCTTGCTGCCAGCTGAAGTCCATCTTTGTGCTGCTGGTATAAACGAAGAACTAGTTGGTAACTTAGGTTATAATCTCTGGTTGTGTACAAATATTTTGGAAAAAGCATGCAATAATTACATGTAGGTCACTGCAATGCCACAGGATATTAGGCTTAAGTATCTTGTGTGAGTCAATGAAGCTTTCAACTGTAAAAATAGGGCAAATTTCTCACATCCCCCCTCTATACAGCCCAGGCAAACTTCCAAAACGCAGTTTGATGTACCCAAATTATTTACTCTTTTCTAGCAAATTAAATTCACAAATGGATATGAATTAATGTCATTCTTTTTCCAGATTTAGTTACCCTTCAAGGGAACTTCTGTAAACAGACTTCTTAGTTTTTATTGTTCTAATTACATGTTATGATGCACATTTTTTTATTTTTCTTCCCATAAAACTTTTATATTGGCTCTTTTGAAGATGAGGATGTTGATTTTCTAAAGAGAAACTGTATAAAAATATGAACTTCTGTATAATGCCAGCATTATGTACTAAGTTAGATTTTGTGTGTGTCACAGCAGATTTTGTACTTGATCCTTCAGTGGAACAGTCTTTAGCAACAAGACGTTTTGAAAATAAATACTGACATCTGAGTGAGTCAACAGGGCATTACTTTCTTTAAACTGGCCAAATCTATAGCTGGATATAATCTGGTCATTTCCTTTGGTCCAAGTCCAGGAATTCCCTTTGGCCCAACTTTAAAACACAGGTTTTCATGAGTATCTGCCATGACACATCATGTTGTTTCTCTCAAATCTTCCTTTGGAGCTAGTCTCTTATGCTAAGTAAATAAATCATAAATAAATTGCTCTGCAGCATGTTTAACTCAGATGCTTTTTTAAAGGCAGTTGCAATTGTGTTTGGAAGAAATAGGGGAACGAGCAGGCCTCTGCTGCAGGGCTGTGATCTAACTGCATGAAAGCAGGCCTTTGGGTGCTCCTCTTTCCTTTGGAGAAATAGCACTTTCCCAAACTAAAGGAGCTAAATTTGATGGGTGGTGTAGGAAAGATGTTGCATTACTTGTCGTCTTACCTCCTCTCTCATGGAAACACATCGTCCTGAAATCAGGGTGGGGGTGAGTTCACACCATTCTGAAGGTCGCATTTACTCATTACTGAAGAAGAGAGTGATGAGTATCTGAGGTCTAAGGAGCCTTCTGGACTGAGCTAAAGACCCGCAGCCCTTGGTGCTGTTAGTGCTGGTCACCAGGTGGGTCTGCAGGCTCTCCCTGGAGCCCTGCATGTGGCCTGCCGAGGACTGGCATCAGCACAGAGGCAGAGCTGCTGTTTCTCCTTCCTCATGCCTCTTACAGCAAGAAGCTTTGTGGTAGAAAGAAATGAGCCTCTTTCTTCTTGCTTTTTCAAAAGTGCCAGAACAGTAGTTTTGGTCCCAACATGAATTACTGGAAATATTAAGGGCATCTCGTGCTCAAACCCAAGACTATGTTATTTGTTGGGATTTTTTTTTGTTCCTAATGACACAAACCTGGCCCAGCTCCCAGGAGTGTTTTGGCTCCCTACCCGGAAGTGATGCTCCGGCCGGGGTGATGCCTTGGGCAGGCAGCAAGGGGGCTGTGCTGGGAGGAGGGTGTGCTGGGAGG
>WAAE01008983.1:217641-288678 GCA_013400495.1 Nicator chloris
GGCTGTGCTGGAAGGGGGCTGTGCTGGGAGGGGGCTGTGCTGGGAGGGGGCTGTGCTGGGAGGGGGGTGTGCTGGAGGGGGCTGTGCTGGAAGGGGGGTGTGCTGGGAGGAGGCTGTGCTGGAAGGGGGCTGTGCTGGAAGGAGGGCTGCGTGGTCAGGGCCAGCGGGGAACACCCTGGCCATCCGGCACTGGGCTGGCACACGGGGCAGGATGGAACCGACCTGGCCCAAGCCTGCCTTGCTCCATGTGTGCTGCTACCCCCACTGGGTCTCCAGCCACACAGAAGTATTTGCAGTTGTTTCAAAAAGCTGTTGCACAGTAATAATACTGAGCAGTCTGTAGTATTTACACGAGTAACTGCGTTAGTGTGTTCACACTACATTTTTGGGTATGCATCTTAGATACGTGTGCCCTTGCACATTTTGTTGCACATTCCTCTTGCTATATTTTATTAATGGCAGAGTAAGAACATAACTTTGCTGTTCTATGCTTTAATCAGGAATGGACAGAACTGAGGCTGAGAAGGCAGGGAAAAATGGTAAAGCATAATACGAGAGGAATTCTTATTCCCTCTGTGCCTAGTGAGGCAGGCAGGAATAGGTTTTGGTGTAAACATAAGTGCAGTAGGGAATTAAAAAAAACCCCAGAACTATATTGAGTGACTGTAATCATACTATAAATGAATGGTTGAGACGAATCAGAGATGTCATAACTTTGTGCTGATAGCCTTTAAGGAGTCATTCAACAAGGTATGAATAGCCACACTGAGTCCGTGTGACATCTGTGCTGTCTGGACTTGAGGTGTGAGTTCAGGTCAACTTCAGACATTTTGGATAGAAGCCTTTTTGGATCTCTGCTACCCAGTTGGGCAGGTGAAAAAAGCACCAGCTCATAATTTACAGCCCCTGGTGTGTGTATGCTATGTGACCTTGTGGCCCCAGTTTGTTGCCAGCAGCTGGTAGGTGAGCTGACCACGACCACGAGATCCTTCCCGAGGTGAGCTGTGCCTGCTCTTGCAGAGCTGTGCTGGCACCTGCAGCTGAGCTGCTGGTGATCCCTGGTGGATGCTGTGGACGTATGGAGTGCAGGACTGGGAAGACACCCAAGTTTTTGCTTGCTTGCTGGCATCTACTTCTAGGGATGGAAGGCAAAGCCAGTGTTTAGTTTCTTCCTTTCCGAGCCATCAGCACAGTTGTTGCTTAGTGTGAGAAGGCATGCTGTTCATTCAGAGCAGGTAAAAGGCTTCTTTGGACTTGTTTTAATTTCCTGGACAGTGACCTGTGCCCACGGTTAAAGCGGAAATCTGTTCTAAATGTCCATCTTCACTTAGGTGGTGCTTGTGTGTGGATGCATGGGGAAGAAGGAGCTTGGAGTTAGTTCATTGTTTTGGTAATGGAATGTTCTTGCATTGTGCCAGAGCTTGCAGATACAGTTTTGTTCCATTTCCTAAACAGGGGGAAATGTCAGTTGGAATTTAATAGCATTTTTGTATTAGAAGAATACCACTGAGTTAATTAAATCATTGTGGGATGAGTTTCAATTCTCTGTGCTCTTGATCTATAGCCTCCTATTGCTATCAAATTCTTATTATATTATTCTTCCTCCTAACAGGAGTGCAGAATTACTGTACTAAAAAGTGATTTGGTTTAATTAATGTACGTACCTGCAATCTTTACTTCAACCTGGCTGCAATCTGAACATCATTTACAAAATTTACAGAAAAGTGAGTTTAATCTGGACTTGCTAAAAGACAAGCCACCATTGGTTTGTCGAAGCTACGTCTCATGTTTCTCCACTGGCATTAGGATTGCTTGCTCTCTCCAGCAGTAGACCCTGCTGCTGCCGGGGTTACTGGAGCTGGTTTCCCCTGCTGCATTTCAGGAAGCAGCAGAATTGGAAATACTGTTGGCGTGCTTCATGCCTGGAGTGTTTGGGTTTTTCTGGTGTTGCTGAGGCAGAAATGAATAGCACTCCAAAACAAAATGGATTGACTATCAGCTGGAAGTTTGGATCCAAGATCCCATGTTGAGCATGGGATGTTTTTTGGGAAGGTGAATAAAGTAGCTTTGTCACGGCAGACTTACTTCCAGTGAGATTTTATTAACAGTAAAGGAAACACTGTTCTGTAAGTTTTTATGGGAGAAGGGGATGAAAGTGGGAGAGACCTTCAAAAGCTGCTTCTGTGTCTTACCAAACAGGTGCCACTTTATAGCACCCAGGTCTTTTCAGCTACCCCTTTCATCTCCCTAGATCTCTTGTCTGGCCAGAGTGAGGAACTGCTCTGTTTTTTGGGTTATTTCGAGATGGGCTATGAGGACACTGCTTCACCCTGCACACACACACACACACACACACACAAGGTTTACAGTGTGCATGGTCCATCCAGACATTCCATAGGAATGTCACCTCCCGCTCCGTGCCCCCACGCCTGTCAGATGTCCTGCACTGTTGGAGGAGGAATTGGGCTCGCTGAATCGCGCTCAGGAGCTGCAGAGGAAGCAGCTCAGGAGTGCTGGGACTGGTGCCTGTGCCTGACAGCCACCAGGGAAGGTTGGCTGCCTCACCACGTGCTGACCTTGCTCGTGTTCCTCCTCTTGCCTTTTATGGTCACCTTTAAAAATCATCTTACCTTACCATCCTTGCCAGAATAGGTAAAAGCATAGGAAAAAGCCGTTCATAAGGAACAAACATTGCTTAAAAAAAAACTGCTGAAAAAAAAGAAGATGCAAAACATTAATGAGAGTATTCTAAGCTAAGTAAGAGTGTCCCCGTAGTAAAACACCTGGATTTAATTTGACAGATAAGTCGCCCTGAGGCTTCTGTGAGTCATTTGTGAACATGTCCTTGCCTGCAAACTGTCAGAGCACCGAATTACTCTGAAGTAACTTGCTTGTCACAGTGTTGCCAGTTACACTTATTTTCCTATTGCTTACTAAAATCCACGGAAAGCGGGACAACCACAGTGTTTCTAGAGCATCACAATAGTTTTACAGATGTTTTCAGCAAGTCTCATTCACCAAGTACTCAGTTCTGCTGAACAAGCTATAGATGGGATCTTTGATAAGCATCAGGTATCAGGTACACAGTTTTAGCATTGACAAATGCCTGTTGTGCTTCAGTTTATGAATGCTTTTTCCTAAGTTGTCACAAACTCCAGAGCAGTGTTATGTTTAAACATTTGAAGTGTATATATATATATATATATATATATATGACTGTGTATAGGAGAAAATCAAAAGATTGTTTGCAGTACTGTCACCTTATAATGGGTTTATGGGACAGCTTGAAAAGAAATAGACATTAAATATATAAAGATCACCCTTCTCTTCATGATGCAAAGAAAAGAAAGCTAATGTTACAGGAATAACAACATCTAGTCATGCAGGTAAAACCTTGTGTTTGATATTCTACATGTGGTTTTCTGTGTTATATGCTGGTTGTTCTATGTATTTTTTTCCATGGCTGACCTTTAAACTTTTTTTCTTTAACAAACTAGCTTGTTAAAGCTTTGTAAGGCTCATCCAAGTGAGGCTGAGCCTTGCCTCTTGTTACAGCCTTGTCAAATGAGCGTGCTCTAAAAGGCAGACTCAAATAATGTTTTGCTGAAAAATGCTCTTGCTGCACTTGAAGCTAATGTAATTTCATTTCTAGCATTTAAAAGGTCCTAAATACATTTGAGAACCTCTTTTGTTGTCTTCATGAGTGGTGCTGAGACTGGGTTTTACTCCTGAATGTGGATCCAATCAATGTTTTAGGTGAAAGTTCTGGTTTATGCTTTTTGTTTTTCTTTGAGCATACTTACCCACCACGATTTGCATCCTAGTCTTTTGGGGCTTTTGGTTGTTTTTCTGGCGTTGGGTTGTTGGGGTTTTTTTTGCCTGCACATGTGGAAAAGGTGTTCTGAATCCTGAGCCTTTCACCTTCAGCAGAGAGAGCCTGTCATTCCAAGGGAAGTGCTTGTCAGCTGGGGGGCCATGAGAGCACCACATTCAGTCCCAGAGACAAGGATTGTCAATTTCTAACCCTTTGCACAATGCAACACATATTTTAGTATTTTCTAGGGTATTAATAAGAAGGGGAAAATCAGGAGGCTGCCAGCTATATTTGTGCAAATGTACCTTCAGTGTAATTTCCCTTTGCTCCCAGTGAACATTCAGTTCTGCGTTACACTGCATGCAAGTTGCATGTGAGCATTTGCTTACAGCCTAATTAAGCATAGCTTAGAGCAGTACTTAATTGCAACACTTCAAGTAATGCAGAGGAACTTCAAGCCAATCTGGCTAACAAGAAATTAACTTTGTGCTCTGCCCAAGGTTGTGCTAGCTGCTGTGTCTGTGAGGTTTCATTGTGTCTTGCCCTCTGTGTCCGTGGAATAGCACTTGGGCAAGCTTCAAATGTCACAGAGAAACCTTTTAGGATTTCAGTTATAGCAAGAAATCCTGCAAGAAGCGAGACAGAGCATGATGGAGTCTTTCAGTGAGTAGAGGAATTGCCTGTGCAGCAGATGTTGGCTTTGGGTGTCTCCAGCGGTTCATCCATTGATGTCTGAATGGCTCTGAGGTGAAAGACTGCTATGATGGTGTACAGTCATTAAAATGAAAGAGTTGAATGAACTTCATAGGAAGTTTTCTATGTTTTTCTTTCATCCCTTAAATAAATAAATAACCTAGTGGCTCTGAAGGTGTTGAAATAAATTTTACAGTGCTGCAAACATGCTCACATCAGTTTCTCCGCTTTGCTTCTTTCCCAAGCTTTCTCCAAGGTGCAGCTGTAAAAGCTGTGATGTTTAACTTGTCTATCAAAATGCTCAAGGATGATGTGCATGCAAAGGGCTTGTTTTATCCCTGTGCCAGAGGCCTGGAATTGCTAATAGCCTTACCTTCAAATAGTAACCATTGTGAAAGGGCAGACCCTAGCAAAATTCCAGCAAAAATAATATAAAAAACATGCACAGTGTCAGACATTATTCATAATGACTGCATTCTTTGAGTTTGCAGCAGTCTCTGCTTTCTGCATAATTGAGTTCATCTCTACTACAGCTATGTCTTTTCTGAATACATTAGGTGCAACTTAGTGGCAATATCTAGATATGAGGACTGATGGATTGCGGGGGAATTAGTTGATTATCTTCACTTCTTCATTTTAAAATACATTAATGTAGAGAAGGAGAGAATAATTATTTTTCCTCTTAAATTATGTCACAATATTTATATAAAATTTCAAACTAGTAAGGTATCACTGGGTTCAAGAAATACATTAGAAATATTTGAAGAGAATGTATTTAAAGTCTGACTGGATAGTAGCTCAGGTTGCTTGGCTTAGATTTGCAGTCAATGCAGAACTCTGACCCTGATATGGAAGGACTTCTTCCATGATTTTTTGTACAAACCTAATTGTGTTGGTGCAAAACTTTTGCAGGGCCAGTTTTCCTACAGTGACTTAACAGATCTTTTGAATGGTTGTTGAAGAGTATTTCTTTATGCTGGGCAATTCTGCTTTTGCACTACAACCACGATTAAGTATTTTTGAAGGACATATTTGACTTTGCATAACAATTGCAAATTAGGTTTGTATGCTGCAGCTGAATTACCAGTATGGGGAATTAAACACCTGTTTTGATTGTTGATTGCATATTGAATTATAAAATGTGTGCATTAATGTAAGACAAACTTGGAGGTCTTTACCTACAACAGACAAGTAGTAGGAATGGCCATGCTTTTCATACTATTTGCTCTGCAGTGGCATTTTTTTGCTGCTGGAAAGTGGCATGTAGAATAATGAACATATCCAGCATAGATGTTTTGCCCCCCTACAGGGAGCCCTTTTTTGAATCTCAGCTTGGAAGAAGCGGAGATAAAAAACTTCAAAGGATGATACTGGGATTTCTTGGTGAAGGTAATCTTCACATTTTCGTGTCTAACTTTGTATCATGAGTGGTCAAATTAGCAGTTGGCCTAAACTCAGTGTATAAGTCTCATAAAAGCTCTGTCAGAGATTTGGGGTTACTTTCCCTTAGGTTGTCAGATTCCTGCTGTCAGATGCAGACATGGTTGTCCCAGAGTTTTACTGTCCTTCTGTTCACAGACCTCTTCAGGTAGATGCTTGCTTCCTGTCAAAAACAACAGCAAGTGCTATTTGCGGAGGTGTTACATTTCATATTTTGCTTGATGAGCCTTGTGGTCTGACAAAGGGACCTTGGTGTGTGCTCTGTTCCTCCTCACCTCTTATTTGGGTTGCTTGTCTCTGGCTAATGGTGACATAGGGAAGTACCTTTCAAGTGCTTTCATGCTGTCCTAGGGTAGCAAAGCTATAAAGGGTGGTAAGTTGCACAAGTGCCTCTTCCCCTTTCTGTTGACCACAGTGGGAACCTCAGTGACTAGTGAAGGCAGGATGTGCTTTGACTGAGGTGGCTAGTGACAGCTGAAATGACTGCCACCTCTGTGTAGTTCAGGTGGAGTACAAACCAGGTAGTGATCTGTGATCATGAAGATCATTTCCTTCCCCTAAGTTACCAAGCTGTTTTATTAGGACCCAATTGGGCCTTATTTCTAAGTAGGAAATTCTTGTTGACCGTGGGGTTCAATGGCCAATGTCCTCAGTTACTTCTGGAAGAAACAGCAGAGTGTTTATCTGGGGAGATGCTGGCAGCTCAGGGCTGATTTTTCGTATCATTTGTTGAGGGCTTGTGAAGAATGATGAGTTTGATATCACAGTCTTGTTGTGCAAATTAAAGTCAGTACTCTTCCTCATCTGTTTAACAGTTTCACTTCCATGTGCAGTGTTCAGACATGTGAGGTGGCCTTTTCAATAGAGGAGTATAGGTAAGATTTAGGGAGGGAATACAGACTTTGATGGACAGATAGTTTTAGCCATTGGTACTTGATACGCAATAGTGATGCCAGTTATTGAGAAAAAAGAAAATTTAGTAACAAATGGGAATCTGGGCTGGGGAAATACCTCTTCTTCAAGAGCCAGTAAGCCCATTGAGGGGAGAGCAATAGCAAGAGTTTCTAAGGGAGGGGGTTGAGGAACTGGACTGCCATTTCAGAAAGTAACTTACCTGTGATTTGCTGTCTGATTTTGTACTAGGGAAAGCTACCCTTAGCTCTTTTTTGGTGTAGAAAACCAAATGCAAGAAACTAGAGCTGGTTTGTGAAGAAGGAAGGAGTTTTAATTTCCACATCTGATTATCTTTGTAATGGACCATCAAAGTCATTAAGATCTCTTTCTGATGTTTTAGCTAACTAAAAAAGCTGGATTTGTCATCTGAAGGTGCTTTCCATGTTGAACCCCAGAATGGGGCTACCTGGTAATTTATCTAATCCAGTCTGTACATATGGAAAATAGTGGTGTGTGCAGAGAAGATTAAGACATTTGGCTTAACGAGGCACTGTCCGTGGAAGGGAAGTGTGTTATATCACACTCTGAGGGGACGTGCCTTTTCACTTCTTCTTTAAACAGGGTTTTCATGGTATAGCTGAAAGAAATTAATGCACTAGCTATTTTGTTACACTTTAAAAAGTGAATTTCAGAGGGTGCACAAGTTGGCAAAGCCTTCGTTGATGTGAGCCAAGCAAGCTTCTGTTCACCTGGGTTCACTGAAGGAAGAACCTACAGAACTCTGGAAACAAATCCACAACACCACTTATTTATTACAAGTTAAATTTTAGGGCTGATTAGTGTCAGTTATGTTGAAGAGTGTATAAGCAGCAGTTGAACCAAAAATAGTTTTCGTACTGAGTATTTTTTGTTAATACTCTGCAGGTAGCAAAAAATTTCTGCTTTTGCCATGTGTAATCTTGTGCAGGAAGATGGGGGAGCTGTGGAAGAAGGAAGTATTGTGACACTTTTCTATGCTGTACAAAAGGCACAGATAGGTGTTTCTCCAGTGAGAAACCTTACTCATGTCCACCACCCATAGCCACCGACCTTCTGAAGCTTGAAAAGGCAATAAAAATTCTTATATGTAGAATTGTCTCTACATGAATGAATTGAAAGTGGTAAGTAGTGAGATTTGCTGAAGTCAGCAGATTTGGTTTGACACAGAAATGAAGTAATAATTGATAGTTAATATTATTATTGCCAGTTATTAATACAATGTGTTTTTAAAGGACACTTCAAAATAAATTAGTTTTCTCGAGTAGGACTGTGTATTTAACCTATGAAATTCTATATGGCAACTGAATGGAAGAACTAGATAATGAAATTTGAAATGTATAGAATGATATTTAAGTGTATGTTAAAAGTTTACATAAATACAAGAAGCAATAAGCATAGAGACTAAGGGAAGCAGATCTCAGTATTCAGATTCATATCAAACCCAGGCTACTGTTAGGGAAGGGAAGGGAAGGGAAGGGCACACTTTTTGTTGAAATATATTTTATTCAAGTTTTGTCTAGAAGGAACTATTAAATTATTATGTTACCCAGTACCCTAAGATCCTGAGATGTTTACATGTCTTCTGTTACATGTTGATCTAAATTGTACTTCTGGCTTTTGAGGCTAGCTTTCTTAAACTTATGTAGCTGAGTCTGTGAGCCAAGAGCACAGCATTTTAAAAAATGTTTTATTTTGAAAGGGAATGGAATTATGCACTCATGGAAATAGAAACGTCTGAATAAGAAAGATGTCCAAAGGTTGATCTGTCATCTGCCAGTCAATCTGGGGGAAAAAATGAGCTTGGGAAAAGGCATTTTCCTTTAATAAACCTGACACCAGTGCCTTTATATTCTCTTTCATTTTCTCTGTGGTTCAGTTCAAGAAGGTTTCAATGACCCAGATTTTTCTCAGCATAATCCTAAAGAAGATCCATGATATAAATACAGAGCCATCAAAATCCTTTGAGAAAAAAATTACCATTCATGCCAGGACAGAGATAAAGTTACTGGTATCTTTGCATGGTGGATTTCTTTAACCTCTTGGCAATAATTTAGGGAGGGGAGAAAGGGGCAGAAGGAAGCATGCTTGTAGGTGATGACTGTTATGTGTTATCTATAGCACATAAAAATACAGAGTCAGCTTCCTTGTCACTGCCTTTCGGAGTCTTGGAAATGGTTGATTTCTCTATGATCAGCTACAGTAGAAAGGCCACTGTTAAAAGATTTCCCACTTAATATCATGCAGAGTTGGTTTCTAGAGAGTGTCTCTTGTCTTAAAAGATTCACGCAATGTTTGCTTTTTTCCTCCGGGGATTTTTTTCCATACCCTTTTGCTTACACTAAACAAAGAAACTAGGCATGAGAGCTATTTGAATATAATTGTCTTTTTAATACAGGTAATTATTTTAAATGTTTAATGGGATCCTCATGAAAATTGTTGCATAAACTTTTCAATTAGAGAGAAAGCGCTTTGATTGCATTTGTGTAAGGTATTTAATTGCGTGGACAGCACAGGATGAATATGTTTGGAAATTATCTCAGATTACCTGCTTGTAGGGGGATGCCTATAGGGAGGAGAAAGCTTTGCTTCCAATTAACTTCAAAGATAAGATAGCTTAATTGGAAGCTGACTGTGCCTTGACAGCTTCAGAGCAGCAGTGACTTCCATGTAAAATAATCTGAAGCAGATGCTGAATGAAGAAGTAGCATTTTCTTTCATGCAGGCTTTGGCATCAGATCTCTGGCATTACGTTATCTAGTTCTATATGAGGAAGCATTTTTTTATTGTGACATTGATTTTGGCACACTACTTCATATTTATACCTACGCTGTTAAGTTCATCAGCCTTTGACAAACAGGCCGTAACACTAACTTAAAGGGAACTGTGAACCACTTTGGCTTGCCTTGGGAAAATAGTGATGATGAATCCTGCAAAAAGACCCATTTAGGGTTCCTGATCTATGGTCAAACTAGATCTTTTTTATGCTTTTAGTTAATGTTGTGGTTATGTAACTTTTCACTATCTGTATAAGAGCTTAGAGGCTAGAGAAATGGGCTGCAAAAAAGCTCATGAAGTTTAACAAGGGCAAGGGTAAAGTCCTGCACCTTTGGAGGAACAACCTCAGGCACCAGTACATGCTGGGAGTCACCCAGCTGGGAAACAGCTTGGCAGAAAAAGACCTGGGGGTCCTGGTGGACTGCAAGTTGAGTGTGAACCAGCAATATGCCCTTGCTGCCAAGAAGGCTGATGGTACCTGGGCTGCTGCAGGCAAAGCATTGCCAGTGGCTTAAGGGGGGTTTATTCAGCACTGATGAGGCCACATGTGGAGTACTGGGTCCAGTTCTGGGCTCCCCAGCACAAGAGAGACATGGACATACTGGAGAACATCCAGCAAAGGCCTAGAGAGATGATATGGGGACTGGAGCATCTGTGCTGTGAGGAAAGGCAGAGAGAGCTGGGACTGTTCAGCCTGGAGAAGAGAAAGCTTGGGAGCGTCGTATGAATGTTTATAATTACCTTGAAGGAGGGTGCAAAGAGGACAGACCCAGCCACTTCCCAGTGGTGCCCAGGGGTAGGACCAGTGGTAAGGGGCACGAATGGAAACACAGGATGTTCCCTCTAAATGTGAGGCAACACTTTTAACTGTGAGAGTGACTGACTGCTCTCAGTCATAGCCCACAGAGGTTGTGAATCTGTCCTTGGAGGTACTCCAAGGCACCTGGATGCTGTCCCAGAGAAAGGGCTCTAGGTGACCCTGCTTGAGTTACAGGGTGGATCAGATAATCTCCACAGATCACTTCCATCCCTCAACCCTGTGTGAGCCTGTGATTGTTCTTAAACTTTTATAATGAAAGAAAAAAACCACTCAACCCAAAAAACGGGTAAAGGGTTGATCTTGAAACATGCAATCTCTGTCTCATGTCTTTAATAATGAAGTTTGGAGTTACAAGGGTAAAGATCCTTGTTAATTCATTTACAACTGCTGAGTTTCTAAGAGTAATATTTTTGCTTGCCCGGCATGCACCAGCATTACCAACATAATCCGCTTGAATACCCTGTAAGAATTCTATTAAAATTAACTTTAGTGGAGGGATCTCTATGTTGAATGTTTGGATCTTATTTGATTATGAACAATACTGAAATTGAACAATGGCAATCAAAGTACACCTAAATATGTGTTCTATGTCATATATCAGTAAAAATAGAGGAGCCAGTCGTTTGATTTATAAATGATGAGAACCTGGACCAGAGCACTTAGAAGATGATCTGTTCTCTTGGGAAATCCTCAGCCTTAGAGGCACTAAAAATAGCATCACTCAAATGCTTATTCAACTAGTCACAAGGGATAGAATGAAAGATTACCAGTTGGCAAAAAAGATGATGGAAAACATTTAAGGGCTGTGAAAAGAGGTTTATATGATTCAGTGCAGCTTTGCACTGAAATCTGTTCGATAAGCAGCAGTGGAATGCTGATAATGATGTACCTGCAAAGGAGAAAGATGCATGCAGTATGATGGGAAGCACTGGGTGGGGAGGGTGTGTTGATGTCAGGGTAAGAAGAGCTGCCCTGGAAGAGGTGTTGATACAAAGCAGCACTCAAATCTCTGCGCTGTGACCTGCAGCAGGAGATGCAGAGAGCTGACATGTTAATCTTCAGGAACAGGCTGAAGAGAGGAGCTGCAAGAGAGGAAATGTGAGCAGTTTGGGATACTTCAGGCCGCTGAGAACTGGGGAGAACAAAGGAGAGGCTATTACTGTTCATCTGCTATGTGGCCACAGGTCCTTTAAAGCAACTTGTGTGTATGCCTGCTGAATGTCTTACTTATTGTCGCTTTAGCAAAGTAACCTTCTTTTTAAAAGTTGGCATAAATGCTGCAGACTTCAATCCGTATAATACAGTCCATAATGAGCTAACTACTTCACTTTTGAGCCACTGCTGCTCCAGGAATTAATGCCTGGAAACCTCAGTACATGTAGATGATAGGGGAGAGCTGAAGGACATTGTTGTGAGTAGGATTGTATAGAGGACCATTTAGTTGCCTTTGTTTCTCAGCTTTTGGTAAAAACTGGTTGATTCCTTTCAGTTCATAATAGGCTGAATACCAAGCTGTTTCTATAATGTCATGGATTGCTTGTTCGGCATCTTTTTAATTAGTGACATTTTATTTAGTCCAAATTAAATATGCCAGATGTAGCTGATTTAGTGGCTAACAATGATGAGTGAGGGGAGGGAGAGCTAACATATAGCCGTCTGTTCTCAGGGAAGTTTTTTTTTTTTTTTTTATTTCTAGTTCCATAGGAGAAGTTGGAGTGGTAACCATGGCAGCAGGGAATTTGTCCCTGTAAGCTAAGCAAAGGGTTTGGTTGTGTGGGGTTTTTTTGTGTTTGTTTTTTTGTTTGTGGTGCCCCTACTCAGAGGAAGGGGTGTGCAAGTGATCTCAAGCAAGCCCTGGAGAGGGAACTTGGAAATAGATGAGTTAGAGATGTTTGCTGTGGACTTAAACTTGAGAGTTGGTCTTCCCGTAGTGTGCACGGATGGATGGGTGCAGCAGTGAAGCAGAACAGTGAGAGATGTGAAAATTTCTTGGTACCTTGGATCTCCACAGGAAGTATTTTGGGATGGGGTAGTTAGACACTGTGTGCTAATAAATCTCTTGTATTACTGGTTTTGGATTTATGCCAATATTTTTCTCACTTTTTTTTCCACTGAAAATGAATAATTCTTAGCAGGTCGGAAGAGAGTGGGATTTGCATGGGGCTAGCTGCATGCAAGAGAGAATATTGTGGTGTCATAACCCTAGATCTTGCATCAGCCCTGGAAACTTTTGCTAAATCACACCATTATTTTCCTCTGATACTTAAATCTACCAAAAATTAAACAGCAGAGCAGTTTCATGGAACAGTTTTCTTCCCATTAAAGAAATCACTGAAAACGAGAATTACAATTGCCTTGGGGAGAGGATAACATAAGCTCTCTTCTTCCACTGACATAACTTCTCCTGGGTAAAGATCTGCAGGGGGTTAATTGTGGCCACACAATCGATGCTTACACAGTTGCGCAGAAATCCCCTCCCCACGAAACGTGAGCAGCTCTGTTAAAAGCATTTATTATGTGCATGTGACAAACTGACCCATAAAACATCCTGAATGTTGCAGGCAGCAACAATTAGCTGATGCTCGCTGCTTGGAATCGCCGGCTTCCAGAGGCGGTAGCTTGGGAGACGGGAAGTTAAGGAATATTGCTGAATACTGTACAGCGCGGAGGCAGCTGACAGCCGGGCAGTAGGGATGCTCTGCCGTGCTGCTGGAGTTAAGCCTGTCACCCTGTCCTCATAAAGCACCCCCCCTGCTGCTGCTGTCAGAGCAGTCTGAACTCAGCCCCATTGGAAAAACCGATTGTGCGTTGTGCCCGATGCTGTCGGAGCGCGGGAACTTTGGATTTCCAAGATGTGCTTGAGCTTTTGGGATTTTCAGCCCGTGGAAGCCATTGTGCTGTACATTTCATAGGGTGTTTATACTTTAAATGGTCGTCATTCCTTGAGTGTCGGTAGGTTACGGCCAGTTTTCATGAGGAGTCTTTCTCCATGTTTTGTCCTTTTTTTTCCAGTAGCTTCCATTATGTTTTTCACTGTCCTAAGTTCTTCTCATCTTCATATTTTCACACTCAGGTTGGTTGTAGCCCTTGTATTTTGTGTCCATGTGACGTACCATACTTGATTCTTGTCTTATCAAGCTACGCATGTTGAATTCATAGAGGTTTTTCTTTAAAAGTTTCTTTTGTTTTGCTTTCCAGCTTCCCCCTCTCTCCTGACATCTTTGGTGTAACTTCCTGTTCTGGGATGTCATTGCTTCATCAGGACGTGTGTGTGCCTGTGTGTGTGTGAGGAATAAAGGAACTCTTGTAACGATAGATAATTGATTTTTTTTTTCTTTTTTTTTAATCTAGTGCACGACTGTATTTATTTCTGAAAACTCTTTTCATGCTGCTGAAGTCAGTTCTACCATGTCTAGGAGCTGGGGCTTCAGCTAAGAACTTGCTTTCATTATTTTTTTAAATTCATTTTGGCCCTCAGGGATGTGGAGGAAACCTTAGGAACTCTGCTCTTGCAAGCACTGGGGAACAGATTCACAAGTCCTTAAATCCTTGGCTTTTTCACTCCTTGTGATTACTTTTTTGGGAGGATGGAGGAAGACACAGGAGTGGGAAGAGGGTCTATCTTTGTCTTATCCTGTACTACATTCTAAGCTGAATTTCTGTCCAGCCCTACATCTTAATGCTAGCTTAGATTCCTCTGCTACCAGACTAGGTAAATTGGATTGCATTTGTTCAAGGCAAATTTCATAACTACTCGTTCTTAAAATAACGTGCTTGTTTTGTTGTGTCTGGACATTCCAAATATAGTTTATTTGGCATTGTCCCCTATTGTTGGGCTGCTGTTTTTGTTCAGTTTTATTTCTGTTACTACATCAACCACAATCAAAATCCCAAGGTCCCATTTTATCACATAAGAGACAGTCACCACCCCGTAGTTTTCTCATGCATTAAAAATGCATACATTTTCAGATACTAATCCTCAGTCTCCAAAGACATCTTTGAAAGCAGTCTCTGGTCCCTTTCCTAATAATATGTGGCTGGACCTGTAGATGCAGATAGAGTGCTGGAGCCAGGTCTAGGTGTGTGTGCAGCCCTTAAAGGTGCTTCTGTTGTCTGCTCTGCAGCCTCTCTGCTCCTCTCTCCTCAGAAAAACATGCAAGGGAAGGGAGGGTTTGTGGGCTACCCACGCAGAAGTTCTGCTTGGATAATCGTAAATCAAAGTGAGAAGCCAATTGCACATTGCCGAGCCCTGTGCTGAAATGGCTTTTTGGCTCATAGGGTGGCCTGGGCCCTAGATGACAAGGGCCTCAGCTGCTGTTGTCACACTGGGAAAGAAGGAGCCATCCAAGTCTTGGGGACCTGTACCATTTTCCTAAATCCTATGGGAAGCTGCTCCCTGGAGCCTTGTTGCACCCTCTGCCAAGCTTCAAATTAATGTGGTTCTTGTGGTTGGAAGCCTGTGCAGCAAGGAAGATGTGGTAATAATTCCTTTTCTACAGAATAATTTATAATGGCAAAGCAATTTAAAATACTCAGTAACTAGCTTGGTTACTTAAGGATTTAATCAAGAAATTATTATGGTTTTTCATTGTATTACCCTTTCTAGGGTTGTTAGTGATTTAAATTGTGTTTGCAAGAAGTTTTGTACTAAACCTGTCTCTTGGAGCAAATTCAGACAATAAATAATGCATTCTGTAAGCGCAGCCGAGGAGAATTGCAAACTATCTAGGGATAAATTGCACAGTAAAATATATAAAAGATAAAGGTTAATGCCAGAAAAATCATTTAATGCCTCTCATTACATAATCAAAGGAGTGTAACAGTGTCTGTAACTGTCTTTTTTAATGTATGTAAAGGATCTCGAAACCAGAAAGGATTTTTGCATAAAAAGCAATTGCTGTTAGGAGGAGCTGTGTGGAGAGAAGGGAGCACATTTACAAACTTACAGTCAAAACTAACAGAAAATGCTGGAACAATCTGGACCCCCAGATGCAGGACTGAGTGAGCTGGCTGTTGCTGCTGCTTCTGTCCCTTCCTGCTGGTGAGGACCGTCAAACCTATACAAACTGCTTCCCAAGCTTCCTCTCTTCCAGCATTCTGCAAATACTCTGAAGCTTCAGCAAAATTCATAAAGGCCTATTGTTACTCTTAGAAGGATTGAAGAAGTCTTTCTCCTTTCTTTTACCTAAAAATGAGAGGCAAATGAGGAATTGAGTGGGAAGATGTGAAAATGTCAAACAGGTCAAATGATCTATCTGAACATCTGAACATTAAACCAAAGTGGGAAAGAGTTGAAACAGCTTTTGGGGAATACTGTCACAAAATTGATGTGTTGTCTGTATGTAGGTATGTATCACTTAAAACTGCATTCCGCTATTTATTTTTAAAATATGGAAATTACAGGGTAGCAGCTTACAGTTTCCAAACCTTCAGCCTCTTAGTATGTGCACACACGTTGAAATAAATCTTTTCTTCATGCAGGCAGTGGTTATGTCTTGAAAATGTACTCTGCAGAGTTGTAGATAAATAGCTGAGATTTTTGAAGATGCTTCGATGCAGTTGCTATTCAATGCTAAACCTATAGAGAGCAATACTGTTAGATTTAAGAAATGCTTTCAGTTTTGAGAAGATAGAAGCAGATAATTCAGTGCCTGCATAGCAAATAATCATTTTCACATGCTGTTTTGAATTAGAGGAGGAAAAGCTTTGGCTTGTTATTATTCTATTTCTATTTTAAACTTTAATAGTACCCCAAATTGCTCGTTGTATATGTTCCTTTAAATGTGCTTTGTATACATGCAACGTAACACACTTTGTTTATTTCTTTAAGCTCAAATGTCAACAATTGCAGTGTGTAATGGTGCTAGTTTTGACTGGGGTAGAGTTAATTTTCTTCTTACTAGCTGGTGTGGAGCCATGTTTAGGATTTGTGATGAAAGCAGTGTTGATAATTCCAGGGATGTTTTAGTCACTGCTCAGCAGTGCTTACACAGAGGCAAGGTCTTTTCTGGTCCTCACCCCAGCCCTCCAGCAAGGAGGGGAGAGGAACACAAGAAGCTCAAGGGGACGCAGTCGGGACAGCTGACCCCAGCTAACCCAAGGGAAACCCTGCACCATTTGGTGTCATGCTTGGCCTATGAAGCTGAGGGAAGAAGAAGGATGGGGGCAAGTGGAGGAACGTTTGTAGTGATGGTTTCTGTCTTCCCAAATCACCATTATTCATGATGGGCTTTCCTGGGGATGGCTGGACGCCTGCCTGCCTATGGAAAGTGAGGAATGAATTTCATGTTTTGCTTTGTTCATGTGCAGGGCTTTTGCTTTCCTGATTAAACTGTCTTTGTCTCAACCCATCAGTTTTCTAACTTTATTCCCTCCAGTTCTGTCCCCCATCCCACTGGGGGCAGTGAGTGAGCGGCTATGTGGGGCTAAGCTGCTGGCTGGCGTTAAACTGTGATGTAAATAGTGCAGAGAGACATTTGCTTGATTAATCACCACAGTGGCCTGAATTCAGCCAACACAGCTCACAGCATCCATCTTAAGTCCAGAATCAGGAGCCTTTGTCATGTGCTTTAGATGTTAAGTTACTCCATCTCCCTCCCTTACTTTCACAAGGAATGTAACTCTCCAAAATTACTGGGTTCCTATGTGACTGGGTGTTTTCATACATGATGGCTTCAGAAGAGCTAACCCTCCAAACACCAATGCTGACTTGAACGTGGCACTAATCCTGCCCTGCCCATCTCTGTGATTCCCAAAACCTCTCTTGCTGGTACAACCCTCATGGAGTTCATGACTAAAGTATTGGTTTTGATGACCACTGAACATAAGATGATATTATGATTCCCCTTCAGGTCGGGTTATTCCTCTGACCCTTGGAAATGGGTTTAAAACTCAATAGCCTAGTGAAGGGGGACAGAATAAGGGTTTTAAAACATGGCCAACTAAAGTGGGGGTTTGTGGGATTTTTTTTTTTGAGGTTGCTGTTCTGAATGTGAAAGTCATAGACTAAGATCTTGATTGTACAACAGTTGTTCTCCTCCCTTGTTCATAGGCTTTTAAATGTGTACCTAAATATAGTATATGCCAGAGGAGAGAGTTAATGTTGCTATGAGAACCTTAACCTCAGCATTTCCAAGGGTTTTATGTGTATATATAGGGGGGAAAAAAGCAATGATCAAATACTTCACAGATTTTTTTCTTTTATAAGGAAGTACCATCTGATGCCTTGTGTATAAGTGATCTTACCCACGATGTATTGCTGTTACGACTGCTGTTTGTCTGAAGGGCTATTTTGCTGCATGAGCAGTGCAACAGAGAAGGCAAAAAGAGCCATAGGGTTGACCTATATATTTATTTCATTGCAGCAGTTGAAATTTCCATGTTTTATAAAGCTGCCTTAATGCTGCTAGGCAAGTAAAGGGGGACTGGCTGGCGCTCCAGCATGCAGATGTTGAGTTGCTTGCCTGTCAGGTGTGCACAGAGCATGCTTAGAGGCCTTTCTTTTTCAAAGGTTTGTAACTTTAGGAAGCAAAACCTTCCTTTATTTGTTGCTTTTTCATCCAGGCAAATAGCAGTTCAAGGGTAGCCTGCAGGCTGAGCTTGAGTCTTTAGCAGCTTTGAGTTGACCTAATTGAAAGCTTCCTCATTCCTCCAGTGACTCTGACTCTGCTCTTGTGAGCTGATAAGCTTTGATTATAAAAAGCTTTTAGAAAAAAGATCTCATCAAAACAAGGTTCCAGTGAAAACAGCAAGTACCTGCCTGGTACATGGGTGTCTTCTGCAGTAAATAGCTGCTTCTGCTTTCACAAGGTACATACATACATTTCAGTTTCATTTTCCTTCTATTTACCTCCCTGATTGTATGATTGACATGTCTGAATAATCTCAATGAGTGAAATTGGGGGATGGAAGTCAAAACTTGCTGGACTGATTTTCTGTTTGTGCAGCTCTCAGTAATGACTCTTCAGTGTATTTTAATAGCTTTCTGTGGAGTCTGTGATCTACATCTCTTATAAAGGGGAACTCTCAAAGAACTAGTGTACTGAAACCTTTTATCTATTAGATTTCAGTCAGAGGGCCTTCTGATAACCGGTGCTTCCCTCTTATGTTTGGAGTCAGAACCCAGGATAACACAGGTTGGTCTGCACTGATACAAGTTACACTGTTTAATTCCAGATTGTAGAATGCAAATGTAGATCTGTTTGCCACTGAAGATTTTCAGCATAACATCATGTAAAAGAATGAATTTCTGTGATCATTGTGTGTAGTCATAGGTTTTGTTTTGAACAAAAAGGAAAGAAATAGCATAAAAAGTGGAGAAGAAATGATTTGACCATCACATGACTGTTTGTGTTTTCTGGGTTTTGTAGTTGGTTTGGTTTTTTTTTCCCCTTCACATTCTTAAAATTACTTGATACACACAAAATACTGCAGTGAGGTTGAGGAACTGAGTCTGGAAGATGAAACAGCCATGAAGATACTCAAGATATGCGACCCATTATATGAAACCACTGAAGTGATGAATATTAATGTTCTTTTAAATTTTTAATTTTTTAAGTCTTTTTGTCTTTCGAGAAAAGAAAAGAAAAGCTTGGGGGAAGACTTCTTCCCAGAACAATGGTGCAGTCTGTTATCTGCTCCTTTGCGATGTAAAGCACTGAATGTTCAGCCAATATAGTGCTCTGGTTGGCTTAGCATTCTTAACCTTAATTTTGAATAGAAGGTGCCTTGTGCTGCTGACGTAATTAGGGCCTTTTGTAAATCACTGTTGCAGGCAGTCTGCTGTTGCATTTCATTGCATTTCTCGGAGGGATGCAGGGCAAAAGTGTCAGACTAACTTTTTGAACTTCTCATCAGGCTAAGTGTTCTCGTTATTGGAGTATTTTACTCAAATGAATCCGGCTTCAATTTCTTTTGTAGCTAATAAGCCTCAAATCAATTTTGGAAGAGAAACAGTGTTTCTGCTGGAGGACGTTTGAATAGGGAGCCCTTAAAGTGGGAGGTGCTTCCTTAGGGGGGGGAAAAAAAAGGAAAAAGTGCAAGAGTTGGATTTGACCAGTTTACTTTAAATTCAGTCCCCTCTGTGACACAGGAATACTGTTATCTGTGTCTTTTGTCACAGAAACTATCAGAAAGTTGGAGGTGAAGCTTTGTCGTCGAGCTGGTTTCGCATTTGTGGTTATACTTCATAACTCTGCAATGTTGTGTGGGGACATAAAATCCCCTTACCTTCCATGTAAGCCTCTTCGGGGCTGCTGCACTCTTGCCTCTGCATAGGCACAGGGTTTCATCTCACTTCTGCCTCTCTGCCATCCCCTGGGGCAGGGTTCAGCTCAGGCCATTACATCCCCTCCTGATGCAGTGTTTTATATCTGTGATGTCAGTGGTGATACATGGCCTTGCACTGTCCTTGATGGCAAACACAGAACTATTAATAGTGAAGTTAACTTGCTCATCACTGCGTTCACGCTGCCCACCCACTGCACTCCAGTTCCTGGGCCTTAAAGGCACTGTTAACACTGCAAGGGCTGACTGGTCCCACGAATGAGCATGTCCATGTTTGTAACCCAACTCCCATAGTGGCTGTGGTGTAGGGATAGCGGGTGCTGCCTCCAGGGCCTGGCTCTCTGGAGGAGGGAACATGGCTTTACAGTAGTCGCACACCAGACTAGAGCGTTGGATATCCAATAGTTTGAAATGCTGTTTTACTTCAGGGGGGCAGGCGTCAGCATCAGCTCAGACTCTGGGCAAGGAGGGGGAGGGTGGGACATGTACCCATGACCCCTTTACTTCATACCCAGAGAGCACAGCATGAATGAGCATAAAAGACACCTGCAGCTGTCTTCCAGTGGCCACACGGCATTAAGGCTTTCCGTGCTTGGGAGCAGAGAGAAGTATGGTGGTTGTGTTACAGCTCTCTCTTTTCCACCTGCACCGGCTAGAGAGGCACCCTCAGCAGAACAGCTTTGCCTCTCTTCTGGGACTTGGCACTGGCAATGATCAGGTGCAGTCTGTCCTGCCTTGTTCCCAGCAGGAAAGGAAAAGAGGGGAGGTTTGACCTCCAAACTCCACTTTGCCAAAGTGGTGATTGCTGTGGCATATTCCTGATTCGGGCTCCCCTGTGAAAGCTGAGGCAGAGAGCAGAGGGCTGTGCTTCTCGTGACTAATGAATGAATGATGTCACCAGGTTGGTTCCCGAGGCAGGAAATCCATCCAACATAGTTTAGTTTCAATACAGAAAGTGCAGTTACGTGCACAGAGTAAGCTGAAAGTCGAAAGGAATTCTTTCACCACCAACTTTTCGGTCCAATCTAGGGCTATACTATAAAAAGTAGAAGAAAAAAAAACCAAGCGGGTGTTAGTCGCTCCCATTCCCCACTCAAGCAAACAAAATAGCTACTTTCTGTCTTGTTGCATACTGGCTTTTCGGTGTGCTTGCCCATCCTGGGAGGGAACACGAGAGCTGCGCTCTCCACTCTCACACTGCGGTGCGATGCCTGCGGGGTGTCTCGGGCATCTATCCACTCGCGTCCCCCGGTCCCACGGGCGCGGTGCCGAGTGGCGAGCGGGCCGGGACCGCTGCGGGTGTGATGCGGGGCTCTGCTGCGACACGGCGCTTAGTGACACAACAGAGACTTGCCCGCAGGACAGAAAATGGGGGCACCCCCACGCCCAACAAATTCCTGCGTGTGTGAGGATGCCTCTGGCTTGGCTAAGCGTTGGCGGGAGTGCAGCCGTAACGTTGCACAGCACGCATGCCTTCCCCGGAGCAACCGGGATTCCCCCTCCTCTCCTGTCCTCTCCAGAGCCCACTTCTGAAAGAGCTGCCTCATCCCCGCTGTCAGATGAAGCCGTTTCCTGAACGCGCGGGTTTGAGTCACTTGGGCTGGATGAGGCTTTAACTCCTCCCTCACTGGGCTCGAATTTGCGCGTAGCCGGGGCAGCGGGGGGCGGGGGCGGCGCCGCCCCGGTGGGTGTGCTCGCTCGCCCCCGGCGCGGTGGCACCGCCGGGGCCCGGAGCGGAGCCGGACCGGGAGCGGCGGCGGAGAAGTTCAAGTGCCCAAGTTGCAGGCGATGACATCAGCGCGGGCAGGCCGGGCTGCGGGCGGGACCGGCACCGGCGCCGGGGCAGCAGCACACGCGTGCCGGGCTCCCCACACCCCGCCCCGCGGCTGCCCCAGGGGTCTCAAGCGCCCCGAGGTCGACATATAAAACCCCACATTTCCTTTGTAATTCCTTCTTTTTCTTTTGGGGGGTGGGGGAGGCGGGAATAATTTGGAAGTCTGATAGTGTGTGGGAAATGATTACATCAGTCGGAGGGAGGGCTAGGATTGGTCTGCACAGTGTGGTTTGATTCACTACCGCAAAGATTGCGTGTAACCCTTTGAGTGGAGCTCTGGCAGAGTTGTTTCCCTCCCCAGAAACAGTCCCCATAGCAGGGGCTACGTGACAGGTAGGGTACGGCCGCCCCTGACGCCGCCGGCACCGCAGGCGCCCAGCCGCAGGCTGCAGAGGGTCGGCGGAGGCAGAGAACTAACTCTCAAGAGGCAATCCCCATTTAAAATGCCATCTTGTTCTTCCGACTGCTGCCTTTTACGTGCCGTTGAGGTAAGATTTTCCGTATCGAATTACCCTCCAGGTTTTTGTTAGACTCTCCTTCTCTCGCTAGGATGCGGAACGTTTTAAACACAGAGTTGATTTAAATCTGGGACCTGCACATTTGCCCGGAGAAATAATTTTGCGGGAAGTGTCTCTCGCTTGAGCAGAACAATGCGAAGAGGAAAGCATCTGTATAATTCAGGAGGTGGGGGAGAAGGTTCTTGACTTGTTCTCTCGTCCCCATTGATATTTAGGATGTGCAGCATATGCACATTTGGTTTCAAACTACTTTGAAGCTAGGATCAAAAGAGAAGTCAGGGCAGGGAGAGAAATGTGTGGACTGTGCTAGGCAATTGATTTGCCGGCAAACTGCAAGTGGAACTTCCCCACACGAAACAATCAAAAGTTAGTGGGGAACAAGAGAGCCCTTTTTAATCTTCGGGGTATGGGCCTGCTCCTCTGTGACTGTTCGGAGGCCTCCGATGGAATCACAGCGAAAATCGTGTGTGTTTGACTGGATGTGATTTCTCTCGCCCACTGTTGCCAAAGTACTCTCTCAACATTGTTTCACGTTCGCTTACCTTACACAGCTTTATACAGAACCTGCTCTCTCACTTTTCCTGTGTACGTGGTCATATTAACCCTGCTGAATCTTTGTTTAGTGCAGGGAGGTGTTGGGGAGGGGGGAGGGGAAATAGGTCTAGGGGGCATCGAGAAGAAAGTGTTATAAAGTGAATCATCCATTTCATTTGTCCTGGCTGCCAAAGGTGCTTGGAACCCTCACACCAAGAGGATGATGCTTTTCTACAGTAGCTGTGTGGTTTGCCTATGTTCAGAGCTGTTGATCTGTAAGTGTACCCTTTATGTTGCAGGATGTAAAAGTCTTTAGTGAAGATGGAACAAGCAAAGTGGTCGAGATTCTAGCAGACATGACAGCCAGGGACCTCTGTCAGCTGCTCGTTTACAAAAGTCATTGTGTGGATGATAACAGCTGGACTCTAGTGGAGCATCACCCTCACCTAGGATTAGGTAGGGAATGGTCAAAGGGGTGGCATGGTTACCTGGGAACATAAAATATGTGTAATTCATATAAATGTGCTTCCAGACGGAACGTTTTCTTTTCCACTGCTTTTATTTGTACAATTAGCTGAAGTCACATACGTGCTTTCTGTGTATTACAATTTGATCTGTTAAGCGTTCAAGCCATTTAAAGTCCTTCCCCTATTTCCCATCCTCTGGTTTTTTATTATTAAAAAAAAAGAAGAATTGTCTAATCTTCACGCTAGCGCTCTGTTGCTACCTTGCTGTGTCTGAAGCTACTGCAAATAAACAGCTTAGGCAAATTAAGCTTGATCCTTAGAGTACAGTCCTATGAAACAGCTCAGCTCATCACCAGCTGGGAGACCTGGGTGAACAGACTCAGCCTTACATACCTACAGTAATGCTTATGAAAGCTTGACATGCTGAGGTGGGGGAGGGGGTTGGCTAAACTTGACTTCAGGCAGGAAAAAAAATGGTGGCACCACCCGCAAATCCATGGGCAATTTCTGGACCAGCGGTGGTATCTGCTCTCCAGGCAGCAGCTCCTCCACCTGATTGAAATTAAGGTGTCATGGTTACAGTTGCAAGAAGGCAGCAAGAGGAAGAACCGTGGGGAATTAAATAACACCGTGAATTGGTTTAATTACAGTACCTGAAAGGATCTCATGTTATTCAGTCTTGCTTTTCCTGTTATTTTGTGGCACTGATTAGTTACAGGGTTCTGCTGTGCAGCTTGCAACAGCGTATCGCTCCGATAATGCTACCTATAATCTCCATAGCATACAATAACGCTTTAAAAAGTGTAGCGTTTGGAGTATTAGTCGATATACTTATGGGGAATGTTTTTTCTAGAAAACAGAGGAAGGCAAATCATAAGCTGCAGTTGCCAGCACTGGAATTGTGAATGCTATCTGTAGCTAACAGAGGGGGTTTTATGTCTAAAAATGTAATTCCGAACCCTTACGAATAAAAAAGGGAAATGATTCGCTGGAAATGGGATGCCTTAAACCAATACTGTTAAACACTAATAAATTCACTGCTCTGCAGACTAACACTTAAAAAAACCCGAAACACATAGGACATTCTGATTATTTAGTGGTTTTATTATCTCTCCTAATGTAGAAATACATGAAAAAATTAATATGAAACACTCAGTGGTCTATGTCTGTGATACACTTTCAGTTCTGATGACATAAGATGAGGTGAAGAATTAAGGTATAAATTACAGAATCTTTATCTCCGTAGCTTAATACGCCACATGCGCTTCTAAAAACCTTTACTAATTTTCGGTTTTATCAATGCTCATTAAACTACCAGGCTCTCTTTTTCTATATTCTCTTTCCCATCATTGCTGATTACCAAGGTATTGTGTAAACAGAAGCCTTCTCCTTTGTAACCAACATCCTTCTCCTGCCAGATTCATTCAATGATGCCACAATTCAGTGTTTGTGACATCACAATAGCTTCCATGGTGACTAATTGTGCTGTCAAACTCTGGTGTGTGACATCTCTGAATGAATCGGGCAGGAGGCTGATTAGGAAATCAAAAGCTTCTGTTTACACACAAATAACTTGGTAATTAACAATGATGGGAAAAGAGCAAGATACTTATCGGGCTGCATTTATATACATGGGGACCTGCCTGCCTTGGACCTCTGTTTCACACTGAAGCACAAAGCGGGCCCCCAGAGAAGTGGGGTGTGCAGGTTGGGGCTTCAGCAGCCACCAAACTTTGTTCCACAGGGCTGTCCCCTGTAGGCCACACAGCAGATCTGTGTGAGAAGTAATGCAACCTTTGGGAGTGTAAGGCCAACAAAGAAAAAATATTTAAAGAACTCAAAAAAAAAGTAATTATACAGATTTCACATATTTGAAAGGATGAGGACAGAAGAAGAAATAAATGAGTTCATTTAACAGGAGACAACATCATCCAGTTTCTTGAATTTGGGGTTTAAAGTATACATACTCAATAAACTTTAAATACCAACTTTCATGCTTCCACCAGTTTTGGTTGCAGTTTGAATTTTTACTTATTTGGCTGCTTATTTCTAGCTTCTCTGTAGCTTAAATGCTTTCCTGCATTTTTGGAGACTGTCAGATCAAGGGTAGTACTCTGCAACCTGGACGAAGTTATCATCAGGGATCTGATGGTCTGTTTATTCCTCTAAATATAAGATTGCTAGTATAAGTGTGAAACAATGGTGAATAAATACTTAGTGTGAAAAAATATGGTTAAAGATCAGTCAGAATTCTGTGTTTCTAGAACACATTATTATTTCTTATACCATCCATCCTTGCTGGCTTAATACTCTAGGTGATACTCTTGAAGCTCACCAAAAGAGAGGAGTTCCTGCATTTAGTTCACTATCTTTTTTTTGCCTGATAGTACTTTCCAAAAGAGCTTGGTCTGCAGAACCAATTCATTGTTTTACTATTGGACAGACTGAGGACAAGATCAAATTTTTGAAGCCAGCTGCATAGTTATCATTGTGATGGTCTTCGAGGTCCCACTTTGTGAGGAACCCTCACCTCCCTGTTCACTTCACACACATAGCCGAGGATGTTCCATAAAAATACATCTTTATATTCCATATAAAATGTGTGCTTGCACATAACTTTAAACAGCTATTTGACTGCACAAAATATTGGTGTTCTCACTGGAGGCAGTGGTGTGACAATTTGCCAGCAGACTTTCTTGATTTGACATTTGAAAGTGGTTCCCGCTGCACCGTACCGCCAGTATCTAAAGCACATTGTAGGCAATATTTAAGCAGTCTATGAAATTTGAATTGGTCCCATTATTTCATTTGCTGCTATAAGTATACCTAACCTGTTCATAAAATATGGTATTCTCCCTATGTTCTATTCCATGCTTAACTACCAATTATCTATTCATGCTAAACTATCAATTTAGGACAGGGACAGAGATCTATGTACTGGACATTAAAATAATAATGGTGAAGACAGTCACATGATTGTATGTGTCTGGACACTGAAAAAATCCCTCTCTACCTACAAACTTCATTTTTCCAGTTCCAGAATTGAGTGTACACCTTACTAATACAGTTGAAGCAGGAGAGAACGTATTTGAGGGTTAGAAGAAAGCATTGCTGCAGTTTTGTGCATTGAATTTTTTGTTAACATGCATTGATTTCTCTTAATATGAGTGAATTAAAAGTGGAACAGTTAAACACAGTGCTTGCTTAAATGCAAAATCAGGGTGGGCTGTTTCATACAGGGGTCCACCTGTCATTTGTAGGGATTTTCTGACTGGGAATTTTGGGCTATGTCTGTGAGTTGTTCATGATGGAATCCATCTTCTTTTCCCACCTTGTATCACTGCTACAGTTCAGTAGGAGTTCTGATAATAATGCAGGTTAACTTGGGTGGGGTGGGGGGAAAGTCTGTTCCAGGAAGTGTGTGGAGGAGACTGAGTGGAGCCTATCAGATGAACTGAAAGAGGACATTTCTGGTCACTTCAACAGCAATGCCACTTGAAGACAGACTGACCTATTGAACTGAACTTGTCAGGCTGACATCTGTGCTTCTAGTTTTGTAGCAGGAAGCTCAACGCAGGGCTGAGACTGAGTTGCTCATGTGTCAAGTTCATCCCATTTGTACAACCGAGTGCAAATTACCAAGCACTTCCCAAGTGTACAACTTCTATGAAGTAATAGCAAACTGGCCAGGACCAGCTTCCTTTTTTAACATGCACATGCTATGAAATGCTGCACCTTTTCTTCAAGATGGCTTTGACCATCAAAATGAAAATATAAACATTAAATCATTAAATACAGGAGTATCACCTCAGAATTTCAAGAGAGTCTTGATGTAGTAACAGAATACATCTAGATCAGTTGTCTAAAGCATCTAAGAAACAGGCACTAAATATATTTACACAAACTAAGCATTGAAATACAAAACCAATTGACAAATGTTCATCTACACTTCATTTCCTCAGAATAGAATAAACAGTTTGTCCCTGACAAGCAATTTTTAATGTGTTAGGAGAGTGAAGACCACAACTTCGGGTGGTGGCAGAACAAGACTGTAACAGGACATGTGGTCTTCTGGGGTTCATACTGTGATGAAGCTTCATACCAATGTAATTAAATGTTATTTGGAGGAAGCAGAATTTAAAAATTAGGCCCTTCACCCTCACAGACCCACAGTCTTCATCACAATGTGGAGGAGATTTGACTTCACCAGTTGCTTAAAACCCACGATAGCAGCACCAGATTAGCAATACCTGAATCTTTATCTGCAAAGCCCCTAGAAATGTGTAGGTTTAGGTGATGAATGCTGAGGTGGTGCCAAATGTCCTTTATTAATGGCCACCCTGTAGCAGTATTGTTGCGCACATTAGTCAAAAGAGCTACCCCTTCAAAGTGGTGTTATGCCTGATGCACTAAGAAACAGCTCTTTGTTTGAGAGCAGCCCACTATGGAGGTTTTTCAATGTTAACCCCTTTGAAAACACAATCTATAGCAAGCCTGGACATCACAAATGCACAGTAAATGCTGAAGTCATCAATGAGCTGGTGATGACTGACAACCTAAGTGCAGGTAAAAATGATGATGGGATCATTCAGTCATAGGTTAAATTTTCAGTCAAAGAGCACCACATAATCTGCTGAGTTCAGTAATTGAAGTGATATTCCAGAGCTTGCTCTTTTTGACGTGCCAATGACTGCTTGCTTTCTGTCCTGAAAAGACCCCAAGAGAACTTGGGTGCCACCCTGGCATTTCTTACTGTAGGAATACAAGGATTGCAGGAACACAAAGTGGGGAAGGGACTCTCCAAACTTCTTCGGTCAGCAAGTCACAGGCATTTTGTTTAAAGCTTTGCAAAAGTTATATCTTGTTTAACCTAATTTTTAAATTCTGTATTACATAAGGCATGAAAGCACTGACAAGTTAAAACTTTTGAAAAATACCTGAATATTTTCTCAGAAAATTCTGAAGACTTGTCAAGATAATGAGTTCATTAAGTAGTGCACACTTAGCCAGTTGCCTTCTTTTGAGTTACTGCTTTCAGTGGATTTGGTTTGTTAAGCTATCTGTTCATGCTTTGATGTGCTATTCTTTTGACCAGGGAAGTGGTGGTTATGGGGAGTTACCTTGTAACCAAATCTAGAGCAGAAAATTGCCCTGTCATGTGTACAAAACATTTGTCTCTGTCAGTATTCCTGTAAAGTAGATCCTGTGACCTCTTTCATAATAAACCCCATTGTCTAGCATCTACAATAAAGGCCTGAAGTTCACCTTGAAATGAACTGGTTTTATAGAGTGTGATCAAATACAACACTGTATTTCTGTGATAGTTCAAGACCTAACAGTGGCCTTTCTGTAACTTTTTTCCCCCTTAGACCTGTCCACCTTGCCAGTTCCACAGCACACAACCAGTGCCAAAAGAAGAGGTTTGTCTGTATTACTGTAGCTACTGCACTAACACACAAAAAAAATCTGTTCCTTTCTCAAAAGTCTGTGCTTATGAAGCCCTAATATAGGAATTCCTTGAAGGACACTGCCATATAGCATTAAACTTTGTAATACATTACAAAGTAAAGTAATGCCTCGTGGCAATATGGTTTGAAAGCTAGAATGTGTTTTGCTAATTTTTTAAAGGTAATGGAATTACACTGGGTTGTTTTAACTTCTGTTCTTAGTTGGTCTCACTTGTGCTGGTTGGCTCTGTGTTAACATCATGTTCTTTTTCCACAGAGAGGTGCTTGGAAGATCATGAGCTCATAGTTCAAGTTGAATCCACAATGGGAAGTGAAAGTAAATTTTTGTTCAGGAAGAATTACGCAAAATACGAATTTTTCAAAAATCCCATGGTGAGTCTCATTACTTAGTTTACACCACAGAGGGGTGGATTGCAATAACATTGCTGGGCACTGTTATGTCTTAAACATTTATTACTAAAAAAATAGGCAACCAACTAATAGAATTCTTTCCAAAGAAATTTTAACCAGTGTTTAAATTCTTGTACTTTCCTCCCAGCCTAAAAACCTCAAGTGTTTTCAAGTTACCAAATATATTTGTTTCAAAATGTCTGTAGTTACATTGGAGAGTGACCAAGACAGGGAAGTCTTCATTGGTTTAAGAAAAACAGTCAGAAGTGCAATTTACTCATTATCATCAAAGTTGCTTGATTCAAAGCAAATTCATCACATAACAAGCAGTATCCAAACCTTTTAATTTCTGACTGTAATAATTAATGAAACACCAAACCCATCTGGGTGACCCCTAAAGCACTTACTCCATACAAGGAATTTCCAGTTACATATATTGAACATAGTTTCACCAGTGGCTGTGCTTTACTAGTGTGCTCTGCCGCCTTTACTGATCCCAGTAGCTTGCCCTCTCTATATCCTCGGTACACCCATGCTTGAACAGTACTGTATGCCATAGCTGTGCCTATTCCTGGATTTGTGAGATCCTTTGAACTTTATTGTAATTTTAAGCTGGTTACTGTGTGACTGATTATTTGAGGATGACTTTTTCACATTTTATCTAAACAATTATGGTGAGGTAGACTGTTGGCCTGAACCAATGTCAGCTGGTGCGACCCATCGAGATGGCTGAGGAAGGGTAATGCAGAGATGGTTAGGTGAGGACAGATTTTGGGTCAGTCAGGCATCTGTGGTGCGAGAAGAAGAAAAGATACATGAGGTCATGTTTAAACTCATTGCTGAAGTAACTGCGGGTGATAAATTCATTCCTTTCTTCGTAGATGCAAGTGCACAGTTGCTGCATCCTCGCACGTGTGCTTGCATGTACATTTGTCATCTGCTGGTGCTTGTTTCAGAGTCTGTGCCTTGACTTACTCTGTGAAACGTTTCTGTACATGGAGTGTTCCTACTTTTTCGCTTCTGTTGATCTCACCATCTGATAACCTAAGAACATCTGAGCCTTGTACAGAAGTTTTGGTATCATAGGAGCTAACGCATTAGTTTCATGCGGTATGTTTTAATTAATAACAGAGCATGGGAGTAAAACCCAGAATGCTTGGCATTCAGTCCCAGGCTCCTGCAATCACAGAATAAATCATTCTTGTGGTGTAAGAATGCGAAGGCTCCCTATCCGTTGCATTAGCTGTTGCCATATGGCACTGTTTCTACTCAAGAGAGGCTGGTAAATGTTAGCTTTCATAACTCATTGTGCAACTTACCTGGCAGAAGGGTGATTCCTCTTCAGCCCTTCTCTTCATGCCCTAAAGACTGAAATTTATATTGCCTGAAGAGTGACAAATGTTCTTAACTGGAAATGTTTTTGTTGTGATTCATCTTGTTATAATCAGTCATTGTTTTATTTCAGGCATTTCTGTATGTCTCCATGCTTCAAATAATGTTTAAAAACTTCAAGAATGATTTCATGTCATTGCTGTGTATAGTAAATTCAGTGTACCAAATTACACAGGAATTTTAAAACATAGCAGATGAAAGGGGAACTGGAGGAATAAATCTGAAGTCAAGTCATTGGTGCAATAAGCAAGAAATCACTGCATACTCAGCTTGCAGGACCGTTCATCCTTTCCTTCCCAAGAAAGTAGAGGCTGTTAGAGATCCCCAAAAGTCCTCAGTAGAAGAGGAAGTGAGAGGAAAATGCACTTGAAAAATGCTGCATATCAGATATTTTAAAAACCCACAATCTGTCTGCATGGGCATCTGGTGAGCAGAAGGAAGGGAAGAACTGCACTTGAAAAGCCCTAGTATTACTTTCTGTGTCAGGGCATCTCCAAATTGATTTAATAGTGATAGTTCCAAAAAATTAGTGACTGGAAGAAAATGTCGCTAGTTCTCTGTAAGTATTCAAATATAATGTGACTTCCAATTGTCTTCTTTTTATGTCTAGAATTTCTTTCCAGAACAAATGGTTGCCTGGTGCCAGCAAACAAATGGCAGTATCCCACAGTCACAACTTTTGCAGGTACTGTAAATTATCTGTATGGACAAAGAAAGTTTTGGAGTTGGAGGGGGAGGGGTGTAGAGGAAGGAAGGAAGGAAGGAAGGAAGGAAGGAAGGAAGGAAGGAAGGAAGGAAGGAAGGAAAAGAATTTAAAAGTCTGGAAAACAGTCAGTCAGAGAAAGACCAGTACAGTGAATTAGCATATGGGGCTTATGTTGAAAATACCTGACAAAGATCTTAGCCAGTGGCATTGAGGTGTAAATTGTAAACACAAAGTATTCATAGCTATGGTCATACATATTTGTTCCATTAATACTCAATTTACTCTTTGGGTATCCGGTTTAGCCACCTGATGTTACTGGCAAACAGTCTTGGCAGATATATTTCTAGAAAAACAAGCATACCTTTTATAAAAGGCAGAACAGAAATACTCTTCTTTACTCCACATCATAGCACGGGAGAAACTGTAAAAATGCAAGTGGATATTAGAAGATGAATTTCAGATGATGAGAGGTTTTGCTTTTGCTTTTTTGTGTCCCATGTTTGTGCCTGGCAAGAATTGACAATAAGGACCAACTTCCCCACGGTTCAGCCAACTAGCTGCTCTCTTGTATAGAAAAATAATGCCCTAAGAAATAAGTGCAAGTAGAAATTTGTACACAGTATTTGCAAAGTAATCCCATTTAAAGCTCCCCGGGTTAAGTTGCAGGGGTGTGTCCCTTATGCGTGTGTGTCGGTAGAGTTGTGCAATCTGCGTGGTGGTGGCGTGTGCGCTGCGTTTACGCTGAAGTTTTGGTGTCATTCCACAGTGTCTTGCTTGCTCGTGAAGGAACCATGGTGGTGGCATAGTTGGTTTGCCTTCATGGATGGTGCTGGAGGGTGGGCTACCTCTCTGAACAGTAACTTAAATCTCTCAATTTTAGCACTCCAATCTAAGCCCCACAGTCTAAATCCTTTGCACTTCACTGGTTTTCTCAACCTGTGGACATTCAACTCTGGAGTCAAATGAAAATACAGTTTATTAAAGTACTGTACTAAGAACATACGACCGTGATGCCTGGAAGACAGTAACATGAGTAACAGGCAAATTATAAAGCACTAATATATGAAAAATATAACTTACAAATAACTGAATTTAGCTTGATTTCTGTCATTTTGCATGTTTGCAAATACGCACTGACTCTCTGTCTAAAGACAAGTTTCCACTGACTTTTGATCCAGAGCACTCATTTTGTCTCGTAACCATACCAAAGTCCATTAAATTATGGTTCCACATTCACTGAGAAGAATTTAAAACATTAGCAGCCACTTACATCTGGGAAACAAGCAAACAAAATAATCAAGCCAATTTCTGAAATTATAAATGAGAGTTGTGTGCAACGAGGTTGTAGTCAGGAACCAAAACTGGCATGGAGTGGCATTGCCACAGACTGGTAGGAAGAGAGGTCTTCACACCTTGGACCCTTCTTCCTGTGGTTTAAGTGGAGAATTGAATTTGCTTGTTAATACAAGCAGCAGGACTCCCCAAAAGAGTGAGATGTTCTTGAAGATAGAAAAGCTTTGAGGATAACTCAAGTTGTAGCAAAAGGAAAGCCATACAGCCTCGTGAGGTATGAGTTTGCTTCTGGGAAAGCTCAGAAAGGTACAGTCCTGGAGAAGCATAAGTCATGGGGGTTAACAACACAAGAGGGTGGGGGAAAGAGAGTGAGCAGATTCCCTCTAGTTCATTGTTCCTCCATAAAAAAAACTATTTTTGTTAAAATTTTTGTGTTAAGTCCTTCTTTTCTTTTAACAAACATACAACCATTTTTCAGAATTTCAATGGCAGTTGTAATTTATTGAAGGTAAACCTCCTGCAGCCTAAGTCATTAAGCATGTTACATCTGAGGCCACCTTAAACACTGAGCAATTTCTTTGGTTTTAATTACACACGTAACAGGGAAGAATATTAAATATCATCTCATGATACCATATACTGCATTAAGAGCTAGTATTTTTAGTCATGACAATAGCATTAAAACCAGTGGGATCTGTTTTCCTTAGTCTCAGCCTGGCTCAGATATGCAAAAAAGCTTACCATCTTAGTTTACTTTTGTTTTAACTGACTGGACAAAAAAAAAGTATTCTCCTTTTGGTCTTTCCCTTTCACAGCTGAGAAGTGAATTCATAGTACAAATAGCAAGAAAATTGATTGTTCTTTCCCATTCTGTTAGATGACATGAGGAAGAGGACTGGAAAAGAAAATTAGGGTTTAATGCAAGTAAGATTCTGACACAGGGCGCTGTGTCAGAATCTTTTTTGGTTTTGTTTCCTGTGGACCTTGTCCACACTAAAACACAACTTTGAAGAATTGCAGAGACATCAAGGCCAACCAGGTTTATGCGTTTTTCTTCATACTTATTGAATTTATTAATTTTAACTTAATGATCAAGCTCTCTGTCATTTAAAAACCTGGCCTGTTGTAATAAGGCAGCAATCCATCAGTTCTCCTATCATAATTAATTCTTCCTTCCTGTGATATATCACAAATAAAATTGTTTTGTATGTGGTCCCTCTACCTATGTCAAGAACTTAAATGCTTCCCAGTCCTGAAGTTTGGTGTAATTGCTGGCACTTACTTGACTGCTCTACATTTCATTTTCAGTTAAATATTCTGTTGTCTGTTAGACCTCTTGTCTTGGGACAACTTGAAATCCTGAAATAGGCTCTTCCCTTTCAAGAACTTTAGGATAAAGATGGAGATCTTGGCCAATGTTTCCAAGTTAGACAATTTGCCAAATCTGCTGTGACAAGGTATTATTTTAAGAATTAATAAGCTTACTTTCTCTCCCTTCAGGCCGGGTGCAAGACAAATGGGGATACAGAGAAGCAATAGCTTTTTTGAGATTTAAGTCTTGACACAGAGAATAGATAGAAAGGTGTCAGTTGCAGGAGGAGATGGCCAGGTAGACACAAGGGGGGAGCAGGAGTATATGTTGTGGTCAGAAATGAGATGAAACATCTAGGTCAATTGGAGCCTAGAAACTGCACCTCAAGTCAGGAAAGTGATTTGCCATTTTCTTTTCCATTCTGCAAATACAGTGACAATTTTATAATTCATCCATAGGATACAATGTTCATCTACATTTTCCTCTCCAACAGAACTTTTTAAACTCCAGTAGCTGCCCTGAAATTCAAGGTTTCTTGCATGTGAAAGAGCTGGGTAGGAAATCATGGAAGAAACTGTTTATGTGTTTGAGGAGATCAGGACTTTATTGTTCTACAAAAGGAACTTCAAAGGTAAGATTAAAAAAGAAGTTGCACAGTACTAGCATGTGAAAGCATTTTATGCTTTTACAGTGGGTGTTTTTTGCTGGTTTTTTTAAACTCTCCACACAGTGTTCCCTTTTTTTGTTCCATAGAAAAAGATAACTAAGGCATGATCAAATGACAGTCAAGCCCCGAGCTCTCAATGCATGAACACAGCCATACAGTTTCATTATAAAATAAAAACAAACCAGCCAGGCAACATCACTGTGGCCACTAAAGTTTTGCTAACCTTCAGATTTCTCTGGACCAGTGTAATAGGGCAGGCCATTTTTAATGTGAGGGGTTTGCATAAGTATTTTGTGAGCTTCTTGTACCAAGCACTCTGCTGGTAGGCTGATCTGTAAGGGGTGTGTGCCATGGCCACTGGAGGCTGCCTGGGAGAGGAGCAGTGTTCGTGCACTGCCCTCTGTTGGAGGCTGGGCTTGAGAGACTGCAGAGCTTGCACATCTTCCAAAGCCTTTCACTTACCTGTGCTAAATCATGTTATCTCCCCAGGAGCCAAGACATTTGCAATTGTTGGCTGACCTAGAAGACAGCAATATCTTCTCCTTGATAGCAGGCAAGAAGTTGTACAATGCCCCTGCAGAGTATGGATTTTGTATAAAGGTAAATCTTCTCAGAGTTCTTCCAAAGTTCCAGACGGTGTTGGTAGCTCAGAGTCACCCCAAGCCCCAACTAAATGGGATTTGTGTGTAAAACTCTGCAAGCCTTTTCTGTCACAAGGACTTGATCTTTAACATCTTTCATTTGGCAGGCATGTCCTGTGAATCTTGTCATCATTTAATGTGACACTTCTAACACTTTATCTGGTGCTCCTTTGGTTTGGGAAATTTTTGTGCAAGAGCAGCTCAGTGCTGAAGCATGGTGTGCTTGTGAGGTGGCCTTGATTCACCTCACAGATGAAAGCTTTTTCCAAGTTCTCTAATCAAACAGAAAAGTTTCTGTGGACAGCAAGCACCAAAACTATGTAGCAGCAAAGGATAAAGCTCTGATGGGGTGGAATTTTACCATTATTGTGGGCCAGAGGTTTGCCTTTATTTCAAGAGGAAGACTGTCTTGGGAAAATGAATATAAGTATAACCTGCTGCCTTTGAAGATTTTTAAAACTATTGTGCTGAAAGATTCATTTGGAAAGTATTTCAAAGGTTTAAAAATCGTAATTTTCTGAGAAGAAAATAAGGCTGGGAGCTGGTTTTATGACAGTAGTGAAGTAGTCTCCTTCCTGGCAGCCGTTCCAGAGCTAGGCAACAAGGGTTTGCCTCAAAGAGACTGGCTGCAGGACAGATCCTGAACTGATGGAAGCAAACTTAGTTACCCTCAGTTATGGAAACTTTCATCCTTCATTTCAAAATGGGGGTTTATAAAACTTCTCACAGATTTGAAAACAAAACAAAATTAACAAAAACAAAAACCAAAACCAAAAACCAGACAAAACCACAAACAAACAAAACCAAAACAAAAATAATAATAAAAAAAATTAAAGAAATCCCTCCAACTACCAAAACCAAGAAAACTAAGTGCCCGGGTCTGGTTCTAGTATGGCCCGAGTACCTTGTTCCTATAAACTGCTTGGTCTGCAGGTTATTTCAAACCATAGAATCATAGAATACCCTGAGATGGAGGGGACCTACAAGGATCAATGACCCCAGCTTCTGAAAGTCAGGAGGCATCAACATTTGATCTTGTTGGACCCAGCTGAGAAAGTGATTTCCTTCAAAGCATGCTCAGCCTCTCCTGAGCTTTAAATTCAGTGTGATGGGAGCTTTTTCTGGCTACTTCTTTAGACTAATACTGTACCTTGCCTTTACCCTGCTTACAGTGATTCTAAGCTTACAGTGTTGTTGGTTTTCTAATGAATGTATCTGACTTCCCTCTAATACTTTAAAGCCAAACAGAGTGAGAAATGAAACTAAGGAACTGCGGTTGTTGTGTGCTGAAGACGAGCAAAGCAGGACGTGCTGGATGACTGCCTTTCGACTCCTGAAGGTAGCTAATCTCTTCTACTTTTGCAAAGCTACACCTGAAGTGGCATTTGTTATTTTGGTCAGGAGAAATTACCTATACATTCCTAAATATCATCTGCTCCAAATCAACATGGATAAGGGCAAAATGCCAAGCAGACCTGTCCCACCTAAGAATTCAAGCACAGGACTGAGATCTGTTCCTTCCACATGAATCAAGTATAGTTTTAGTTTTGGATCCAAATTTGAGATAATGTGAATGAATTAAAAAACCTGCTTAACAAGGTATTTTCAAGTTATCATAAAGTTAAAGCAAATGTTTTCATAATGGTAAGTGGTTCTCTTTACCAGAACAGAATGCTTTTAGCAATTTTTTTTTTTAACATTTTTCTGAAGGTTCTTTTAGAAGAAGTAAGAAAAATAAGTAACCCTATATCTGGGTGAAATTTAGTTATATCTGAGAGCACACAATGAAATTCCTTGATAATATGATAGGTGGCTTCACTGCTTTTTGAAACAAAATCAGGATGGAGGAAACTGAGGAGAAAGCTGACTATTTTGTGCCCTTTGAAGGAGAGAACTTCCTGATCCTCATAGGAAAATCTGCATAAATTCTGGTTTGGTTCTTTTTCTGATTGTGCTGCTTTGAAAACTGCCGTTTTTCTCTCCACCTTTCTACGTCCTACCTAAAGGAAAAAAAATTATTTGAATTTAAGACACACCAAAAGATGATTAAAGGTGTACAGTCAGCAAAACTTAAGGATTTGCCCCAAGGCTGTGTCCATAAACCTCCTTTTTATTCATCATCTCATTTAGCTTTCCATAGTCCTATATTACCCTGTTTGGAAATTGTATACACTGTTTCAGTTAGAACATTCAGTAAGCAATGTTGCTGTGCTTCAGCACTGTGCCCTTAGGGAAGGCACTGAGGAGGTGTTCACCTACCATCCTAGCTACTAGTGTTGCTAAAATTCATCATGTTCAACCAAAGGTATGACTGGAAATCAATCACCTTATTTTTTTTAAGGATGAGAAGAACCAAGTGATAGTGAAATTAAGATTAGTGAATTAGTGATTAGTGAAATTAATAAAGAGCTAGTTAATTAGAAAGGTTCTTATTTTTTATCATTATGAAAACTGAGTTTGAATGTCTTGTGCAGAGTTTAAGTTCCAGAAGGTTAAAAGGAGAGAATTAATATGTGTGTTCTGATTTCGACAGAAAGCTTGTGTTCTACAAGGAAAACATGGTAGCTGAGAGTGGCAAAAATAACCTGTGTATATCACTCAATCTTGTATTTCTCAAATAAAAGTCTTTGTGCATATTTACTCTTTGATTGCCACCTGCCAATCACTATTACTCAATGCAAATGGCTTTGGGAGAGCTTCTGATCAGGAAAATAATAAACTGTGATGGCACCTTGCTCCAGTATAAGTGATACTATGAAATCACTACAGTTTGTTTCGTAGGGCATATATTTGAATAATAATGTCCTTGTGTTTCTGTTGGCAGTATGGAATGCTACTGTATCAGAATTATAGAATTCCCCAGCAGCGAAAAGCCATGCTTCCACACTTTTCCACTCCAGTAGTAAGTGATGAACTTTACCTCACTGATGTATGATGTTGGAAAAAATGCATTTGCTTTTGCATTTTAAAAGTGGAAAATTTTACGCTAAGAAATGTAAATTCAGCATTGTGTAGCAAATCAATGTAAAGTTCATGTTTTGCATGGTTGGCTCTCCATTATCTTGGGCTTACATGATCCACATGATTGAAAAATCTTGGCTACGTCACGCTCTTTGAGATGTATGGCACAGAGACATCTGGCTGTCTCTGCAGAAGCCAGCTTAGGTCTGGCAAAACTAACACGTAGATTTCCTAAAATATGTTGGGCCAAGAGCTGACTGTTAACTACCTAAAAGGGAAGAGCCTATATTTGGATCCCAACCGGCCCTGAAAATGACTGGAATATAGTAATAGGGCAGTTGGGCAACTTGAGCAAACCGATTTTATCCTGAGCCTTTGAATTGTCTTCCTCCTCTACAGTCGAAAAAGAAAAACCATCTATTTTTGTGTCTGTGAATCTTTTGAAAGGGGGAAAAAATAAGATGTGTTTTCTGTGCTGTTGAAGGAGGGCTTTAGACAGTCTTCTGAAACCAAAACAGTTTGAAATGAAACTCTCAAGCTGGTTTTTGCTTTCCCTGCTTTTTGAAACAAGTGAAAATTCCTTTTCAGAGAAGTGTATCTGAAAACTCACTAGTAGCAATGGATTTTTCGGGGCAAATAGGAAGAGTTATTGAAAATCCTGCTGAAGCACAGAGTGCTGCCTTGGAAGAAGGACATGCTTGGAGGGTAGCTATCTTCTCTTCTTTTCTATTTTTGCAATCAGTAAGTGTCTGTTGAGAGCCAAAACACAGAGTGTGCTATGATGTTAGTGCAGTGCTGGTCACAGTATAGCTTAGCTCCGACCTTAAGCAATCACACTGCAAGCATGCAGATCTGAAAGTCAATATCCATCTTTAGCAAAACTGTCACATTCACAACAACCTTCTACCACTGCTTCTCTGTCCCCCTAGTGTCCAGAGGAAAGTTGAGGGGGAAAGCAGACCCACCAGAACTTTACTGCCAGTTTGCAAAACCAGTCTCTGAGGAGGAATATGTCAAATTAAATGCTTCCCCACATGGAAGAGGCTGGGGCTCTGACTAATGGCTTGCTCCCAGTAAGTTTAATTGCAGAATATACAAGAGGCAGGACCTCTTGCAATGAAAACTGATGTAACTTGTTTATAGTGTCTTGTGGACAGACAGCTGCAGTACAAGTTTTCCCACATGCTTTTAGGGAAAAGGAGTCATTACTGAAGCATTAGCTGGTGCTTTATGTACGGGAGGGAAATACTGCTTGATTTACTGAGTGCCTGGTGTTTTGCCTGAGCAGAAACATACCAGTCTTTTCTTTTTTTCCTGTCTTTTTTTTCCCTTTTTTTTTTTTTTTTTTTTTTTTTAAGATACTGAGCTTTCGTCATTAACATCTGGCTTATGTTTTAAGCCAACAGAAATGAGCTGCTGCTTGTAGATTAGCCCCCTTCAAAGTTGCATTTCTTTTTCTCATCCTTGCATTAAATCTGCCCAGCCCCCAGTTTCCTGTAAATTAAATCTATATTGCATGTGCACTAATTCTCTTCTCCTGAGGCGTTAGTGTGGATTTAACGGTAATTCATTTTCTCTATAGAAACGTAGCACAAGAATGAACATCTTGGGTAGCCAAAGTCCACTCCATCCTTCCACACTGAGTACAGGTAAATTCTGATGGTTTGTCACCATAGTGTCAGAGGCCTCTGTGGGTAAAGAAAAGGTACATTTCATACAGACACAGAGTGCAGCCATGTAGTAAGAATGCCTTGATGTCAAATACAATCCTTATCAGTAGCTTCTGTGTCATTAACATGCCTACCCATACAGACACCCTAGAAGGAACTTGTTTTCCTTTGATGGCCCACTCAAGCTTTTCTTTAGGACTAGTCTTTTGAAACTCCTATTTTGTAAAAATAGACACTCCATAAATGTTTCCATTTAAAAGAATCCAGCAGTTAATTTGCCATTTTGGACAAGGAAGGTCAATGAGTGATCTTTTAATCTTTAAAGAGTAGAAATGAGAGTTTTCAAAACAGAATTTGTTCCATAATATCTGAAAAATGTGAAGTATGCAAGTCCTCCACATTTCTTTGAGACTGTAAATTTGTTAAAACAACAGGAAATTTCATATGAATATCCCAGCTAGATTTCTTGGAGGAAAGACGGCTATTTCCTCTTGCTATTCTGTTAACAGAATTTTTAAAATACCATTTGAAAAACAAAACAATAAAGATAAAAATATTGGGGGCTAACTTGACTCTTGAAAGCACCATCTAAAGTGCATTTCTTTATTTGAGATTTAGAGGGACTTGTTTCTAATTCATTAGCTTATACATTGAGTTCTAAGAATTGTTAGTCCCAATATGTTCAAGAAGCTATGAGAAGGCAGTATTCTAAGAGACTTCTTGTTTACCTAATTGTATATCTGCAAATTGGAAAATATATGGAGATAATGCCTCTCTACTTGGTATATTAAGTAGATGCATTTTTTGATATTGATTCTTTTGTATAGGTTGATGGAAGATACTTTATATTCTGTAAGAGAACTATACCCACTTTTAAAATGTTTAAATAATTAGTATGTGGAAACATGGTTGCGTGTGTAACTGTTTCTAACCATCCTCTCCCTCTTTTTCCTCTCTCCTCCAGTTATTCATAGGACACAGCACTGGTTTCACGGCAGAATCTCAAGAGAAGAATCTCACAGGATTATTAAGCAACAAGGGCTTGTAGATGGGTAGGTATTCTTGTTCAGTATTTATGATCTGACAGTAAGCATCATAGATGAGAGCACAACTTCTGCTGTAATGGTTTACAGGTTTATGAGCACTTCTGAGTAATCTGATTGCAGTAGTCCCATTATAACCTGCCTGGATTCCAAAAAGTCTGTGTATGTTTGTGGGAGCGGATCCTAACTTTTAATGTGAAAAGTAAAATCTTAGGAATATACTTACATGTCTTTTCTTTTTTTCCAACAGAGGCAGTCAAGTTTTAGACGATGTTAGAATTTGAAAATAGTTAATTCTTGTAATCTGCATTGAAGACCTATTTTTGAGGGAAAGCTGTACCTAACCATTTGCCAACAAATTTATAATCAGCAATCCGTGCTCTTCTGCATGAATCAGAGCAGCTAATGGTGCCTGCTCACTATTTCTGTTCTAGAGCAAAGAAATGGAAGTACCTGTTCCAGCGCTCTCTAAAATGTCTGTGGTCGAGATTTAAGTATCTCCCGAGCATCTCTGTTTTCCTTATTTATATGGAGTTATGGTTATTGAAGGGAAGTTGCTTGAACTGCATTCAGCACTGTTGATTTGTGGGATGGGAAAGGCATGGTCGCCTTTGGTTCACTGTCTTCATTGCTCTCAGGGTTAAGGTAGAAACATCAGTGTTGGCTTCGCAGGAGACAGTGAAGTTCAAATCTTTCTTCAGCATTTTCTGATTCAGAAGCAACATTAATCTTTCTGAAGACTAAACTACATTAGGGAATTAGAAATTGGTAGTGTATACATATATATTCATCAAGCAAAGTCTTCACTTATTTTGGGGGGGTTTTGTCTAGGCTAAGGCTAGACAGGGGGTTTCAGCTAGGCAGGTCTAACAGAAAAGAGAGGCTGAGAAAGCAAAGGAGCCCTGCTGACTTTTTGAGTTTCTGGTTTTCTCACGTTATAATACTAGGCTCATTTTGTCTTGTTGCCTTAGGAATCTGCTGGCCCATCCCTCCTGGGATCTTCATAAATGTGTTCATGTGTTTGATGCTGTGTTAAATTTGTGCCTAATCAGCTTACTCAGTGTGGAATGTGAAAATTGGTTAGTTTGGCCATAGTAAGGTCCACTAGCAGTGACAAAAGAATCATGTAACCTGTGTGCTCTGAGATGTAAGGATCATGATTTTCAGGGTGGAAAACTCTTGCCTATGTTTTCCTGCTTTGTGTGTTCTTGAACAAAAGAAGGTAGAAAGTTACCAGTCTCCTGATGGTTCATGGAAGAGGCTCAACACTGTATACAAGCAACTGATGCTGCTGTCTTGGATATCTCTGGGAGTTCTTGCTGAGGATGCATCTCTCTTGGTAGTCATTGTTTGTGTGGAAGCCGGTTGCTTGCCAGAGGTTGAGTAAACAGTTGCAGCATCAGTTGTGCAGACCTTTGCTTTGTGCCACCAGCTTACGATACCATGCATTATCTGAAACAGCTAGATAAAAAATAATTGCCAGACACCTGCATGAACTGCAGTAACCACAGGGCAGATAAGGTCTTTCTCCCTCACATGGATCCTAATTTATAAAGGCATTTTTTTTGTCCCTTTTCCACCCATCTGGTCTTCTTAGGATTACAATGGAATGTTCAAATAGCATGCATGGTTTCTGAGAGTGGCAAGACAATGCCTGTCCCTGACTACTGAACTGACTCTGGTTATGATGGTGCATTTTTGTGGTACTGACATTTCTCAATCAGTTCTGAAGAGCTGGGGTACATTCTTTTGGGTTCTTGAGACTACAAGCAGTTCTTGCAGCTGCACCTTGGAAAAGTGTGTTCCTGGCTTAGTGGTCAGCAATTAAGAGGCCTGCCCCAGTCCTGTGCTCAGCCATCTCACAAATCCACTAGTGATTAGTGCTGTATGTCTTCTGCCAAAGGTATATTCTTGTTTCTGTGGCATGGAGAGGATCCGCTTACGTAGTTCATAATTCTTATCTAGGTTTTTTTCTCCTCTTCCCAGTATGGATGTTAAATAAAGTCCATTTGGGGTAGGACTTCAGTTTTGTGGGTTAACTTCAAAGTGACAGCTACATAGTGTATGATGTTGGTAGCTGTACGCCTAATGTACTTTCTTTTTTCCATTAATGCTGAGGGAAAAATACTTTGACTGTTCTAGAGAGAAAATCAGTGTGTGCTTTCCCCATCTTGATAATGTGGAAGCTACTTAACTGGTAAATAATTTTAAGAAAGTATTGAGCTGTTTCTGTGCAATTGCAGCCATTTAACCTACACATAATTTTGCTGAAACTGGATTTCTGTGAACTGATGCAAGATATTGTAGAGTGGGAGCAGATTCCCATATATTGCTTTCCCATCTACAGAAATTCAGATTTTCTCTAGAATTAAATAACATTTTCTTCATGAGAGTACATATCATTACTGGAAAGCTGAGTTAGTGGGAACCTTAAAAAAAGCCTCATAGGTACATTCTTAGGGGAAGAACTACCATCATGTATCTGGTGTGAAGAAACTTCTTGTTTCTTCATCTGTTGATGTTGCATAGCCATGGTATAATAACTGAAAGCAAATTGCCAGTTAGAGAATCACCTCTCAATGCAACTAAAGAAGAGTTCAGCAGAATTCGGGCACAAAATTACTTAATTTTACTTACTATAAATTACATTAGTTACTGTAATTCTCATTATTTAAGAAGAACCAGATGGGGGTATTCAATTTGTTCTTAAAAATGTTCTCTCCTAGATTATTTCTTCTCCGGGACAGCCAAAGCAATCCAAAGGCATTTGTACTCACGTTATGCCATCATCAAAAAATAAAGCATTTTCAAATCTTGCCGGTAAGTAGATTATTTTTGATACTCATAACAAAACCTGAAATTTTAAACCATGAAGCTTTCGCCAACATCTGAGGAGACCTCTTATTAACTACTGACGTAACTAACGAGGATGTTTCCATTGGCAAGTATATAAGCAGATATTCTTTAGAATTGTCAAATGTCTGATTAAAATTATTGATTAACATTGGCGGAAAACTGTCACTAGTGTAAGTCACTACATTACACAAGTCTGTGTAATGCACAGAACTTGTTCTCTGTGACTGGCAGCGACAACAGCAGCTGTTGTCTCCCTTCTCACTTAAACAAACATAGAACAACTTTGGGAAACTTAAAAAAGTTTTATTCTGGAGGTTATCCAATAATGTTGAGCTTCAAATAATGTTACACGGAGATGTTGGAAAACAATTTGATTTTTATCTTGATCGAAAAAAGCATGAAAAGTTTAAGATTACGTAGACCTTTTTATTGTTCCAAACCCTCTTCTGTTGTTTAGCCTGCCAATTTTACAAGCAGCTAACAAATCCATTTGGGATATTTTTTGTTCTATCCGATGAATGCCGGTGCTGTCTGTACAACTTTCAATTACTCTGCTCACAACTTTTCACTTTCATAAGCAAAATGTTACAAGGTGGGTTAAGGTATGTTTTTTCTAGTGCTGTGCATGGTTTCCTGCACAGCGCTAGAAAAAAAAAAGAACTGCTAGAAAAAAAGGAACTGCAGGCACTGGGTTGTTTGGGCAACCAAGTTCCAACCAAGTGCCCACCATTTATTTATGTCACACACTGATGGTACTCTCTAAGTTTTCCCATCTCTTCATGAGCAGCCTAACCTGAAAAGGATGTTTTTTTTCCTTAGTGTGAAGATGATGGACAGATATTTTTCAGTCTGGATGATGGGAACACCAAATTCAGTGATCTAATCCAGCTTGTTGAATTCTATCAACTAAACAAAGGAGTCTTGCCCTGCAAACTCAAACACCACTGCATCCGAGTGGCCTTATGACCTCAAATCTGACTCTCACTGAAGACTGGATTTGATAGAAGAGTAATTGTAAGAGAACGTTGACACTGGGGAATTGGCAGATTTGTAAGTTGGTTAAAAAAAATAAATATTATGCACCTTGGGACTCTGAAAGGGATGGATTCGACAGGTGCCAACAGACCAAGATTGCTGGTTTGTCTAACACCTAAGAGTGATTGCTGCTGAGTATCCCAGCATCCCAAAAATGGGGGGAGGGTCTGTAAAACAATGAGTAAATTTGAAACAAAACTGGAAACTATCTTGGCTGGGCCACTTAACAGGAACAAGTGTGAAGAGAAATCTTTGAAAAGAACTCTTGCCCTGGAATAATCTTGACAATTAAGACTAGTGTGTTTACTTTTTGTATTGATCACTTTTTTTGCACTCCTATTTTGTTTCGGATATTGTATGCAGCCTATATTAGGAGCTGATGTGGCTTTTAAAATTCATGCAGGAGTTGGGTAATAATCTGCACCCTAAAATGTATGAAATGCTTCAGCCTAAAAGGATCTAGAAGAAAATCAAGAAGTGTGTGTGTGTGTGTGTGTGCGTGCGCATATGTCTCAGTACTTCTCTGGAAACCTGAGGTTCAATGATCTGCAGATGTCTTTGAAGAAGCAATGAGGATACAATTCTAAAAGAACATACCACCAATATACGTACTCTTAAAACTGTTGACTTGTAGCATTATGGCTGTAGTATGTTGATGGCATATTAGTGGCATCCAGTCATGCAGAGACTGTGTTAGATTCTATGCACAAATTTTTATTATTGGAGTGGTGGTTTGTTTTTTACAGCCTTTTGACTGTTTTCCTGAGGAAACTTACTGTTACTAATTAGAGTAGGACTGAACGACTACGCATGTATTTGAAATCACCATTTTTTGTGAGAAGATTCTTCTGCAGGTAGTCTTAGTATGACAAAATAAAAAAAAAAATGAAAACCAGTGTTTTTAGCTTTATAGCTCCTTGAATTTTCAGACTGTTTCAAAGAGCTCTTTCGATATAGTAAAGCTACAGTGACACAACGCTCTCCTGGGGATAGGGTGTAAGAACAACTGAACCCCTTCTGCTTTTTGTGGGGCCATGAAAGTTTACATGGTGAGAAGGAACATGCTGGGAATAGAAACAGATTCGATTGTGAAGTAGCTGCTGGCAATATCATCCACTGAGGTAACTGGTGAGCCCTGTGTCATGTGTGCTACTGCACGCCAGTACCTGTGGCAGACACGCATGTATCTTGCTCTGGTGCTGGTTTGTCATCAGAACTACTTTATTGTTGATGTTTCAGTGAATTATTTAATGTTTACACAATAACTCCTTCTGATGATAAATCAGTATTAAAGTCAGACAAGTCCCACCTTGATCCTGCAGTTGCAACCAACCATTCCTTCACCAACTGTCTGAACTGAAGTAACTTCCCAGTGCTTGGTGCCATTAGCCACAGTGAGAAGTATTCCACCCTGGGAACTTGCAGAGTGTAGTGCAGAACGGAGCATTTGTAAAATGGTAAATTATTTACACAGGCTAGTTAATCCTTAATATTTGCCACTGGGTTTGAAATCCTAGCCATCTGAAAGGGTAAAGAAGGAAAACCAATCCTACACTTTTAGGTCTTCATGTAGTGTTAAGAATAGCTTAAGACAAACCATAACCTGCCTGAGTCATCCATATCAGCTTAAACTATGTCAATGGTATAGAAACACTGTATTTTAGTTTACAGAACACATTTAGTATTTTTTTCCATTTAATGTCTAGATACTAAAAATGAAGAAACTTGATTTTGTTTTTAGTAGAAGCCTTTTTTGTTTTGTTTTGTTTTGCTTTTTTTAATTGTACATAGTGAAATGAGTGTTCCTGCTTTCTAGACAATGTATTTTAAAACCTTGAAATTAAGCTAACTTAAGTCTGACTTCACTTTGCATGCTTCTATTTGGCCCCTATTAGGAGAAAAAAAGATACTTGTATTGACTACATTACCAGTTTAATAAGACCATTTATGCTGTAGTTTTAAGTTTTTCTGTTTACATAGCTTAGTGACAACCATGCATTTTTCCCAGTAGGCAGATAGTATTTGCAGTGTTTCATATTTATAAAAAAAAAAACTTTGCATCTTATTTAAATTGAGAATAAAAGTTTGACTATGAACCATGATTTTTGTATGTAGATGGTTGACTTAGTATTTTGTACTCTTCCCAGCTAAAGTGAGCTGTTTTGAGAAAGTGACCACCTTCAAAGTGGCAACAATCTTACTTAAGCAGATCACTGCTTTGTCTTCTTTCTGCTGGAAAACAGTCAATGCCACCTTAGTTTTCCAACAGATTCAGCTGGCTGCCAGCTCAGAATACCAAGGACTGAAGGACATTTGACTCTTATTTTTGTATTTAAATGACATGAATGTAAAGGGGATGCTCAGGGTTGTTTTGGAGCCTGTTGAATTTTTATCTTTTTGCCTGTGATTTTATTTTCTAAATAAATACTTCATGTAGCAATCTTGAATATGTTGAGAAGGAAAATGCCAAACCATTTTGGTAATGAGGTTACTAGTTAAGTTATGTTACGATAGGTGTTAAAGTACAAAAGACTTTTTATTTGTTAATTAATCTTGAAGAAACACGTGCCTCAGTTTAGATGTTTTGTCTTATCTTTTCTGCACTAAATACCTGACAGTTTGACCAATCAATGCACCTTTCCAGTGGCAAGACTTGCTTATCGTAAATTATATTGTCACAATGCAAGATTTAGTGACTGTAAAATGGAATAAAGTTTAAAGTTTCAGGGAATGCAAAAGGTATTAACTTAAGAGACAAAACCTTTATTCAATATGCTTTGCTTCATACTGTAAATAGCTTTTTGGCTTGTGAACCTAATTGTAATCTTTCAGGTATTTTTGTACAAATAAGGGACTGATATTCTGTTTCTTGTAATTAGAAATAAACGTTAATACAATGCTATTCATTTTATATTGGAATGAATGTCGTCCTTTGGATATACCAGTACACTGTGTTTCTCTTGCCTTAATTCAGGTTAATTGGGTGGGTCATGTTAAACAGCTTTTAAGAATTGTGAAGAGGAAAACATAATCCCCAACATACCTTTATTCTGGCTGTTCTGTCTTTAAGATCCCTATTAGGATAGACTCAATTTTATTTAGAAAAGAACTTGTTCACTCCTTTTGTTTGAGAAAAATTACTGGGGATATTGTGCTACGATATTTACAATATTCATTTGGGAAGGCTGCTAGAATCATATCAGAACAACATACTATGACCAACATTCAGGTCATAAAGTTATAACTCATTGAAAATGCACACTCTGCATAAAACACTTTATTGGCCTGATAGCTGTTGGATCAGAAAACTTTTCAATAGTACTTCCAGAAAGCAAGTATTTACCCCCATAATCCTTGTATTTGAGTGGTCTGTCAGAATCTGGGTGGGAAAGCACCATCTGCACAAAATACATCTTTACTTAAAAAATCCCGGGGAGTGGAGGAGTGGGGTGGAGGGATTGGTGGTTCTTCTGGCAGATAGAAAAACAGAAGATTGGGAATATTTCACTTTTATTTTTTTGGACACAATCCTTTCCTGTTTCCTCCTTGTTCATCCATAAAAGCCATCAAATGTATTGCACTTCAAAACTCTGTTACACTCTGGCTTCTGCATACTATGTCTCCGTGTGATGTCTCCATACTGCACTACAGCATGAGTTAATTAATATGTTAGCATGATGAAATTCATTCATCAGCATATACAGTCAGAGTACTTCCTTTGGATTTTGATATTCCTCAAGTTTTTTTCTATCTGGGCATACATGTTAAATTCTACGTGCTTAGAATTCACTATCCTGCATGCAGTAACTTATTTTTTTCAGTAAGTTAACAAAGGAGACTGCTTGCTGACAAAAGGTTTGAGGATGCCTATTTCTGGCTTGGCTGGAGGAGCCCATACTAACATTCAAACTGACTCCCACTATGATCACTAAAAGTCACAGACAATAATGCTGCACAAACCTGTAAAAAAAACCCCAAACCTATAAAAAATCAACACCAAAACTCCACCTTGCTTTATTGTAGATATTGCATTTGGAACAGACAAAAAAATGGCATTAAAAAAAAGCAACATGGTAAGAAGATCTCAGTAAGCCTGCCCTGTGGCAAGGTAGTGCTGTCAGCACGTTTGTCCAAACTGCCCACCTCTGTGACAGATGCAAAATGATACCTGTGAAATCTGGCCCCTAGCATTAGCAATGGGTACTTGGGCTATCAGAACATCACCAGTACAAAATTAGTCTGGGGCAGAAGTGGGTCTGTGGTTTGAGTTAAGATTTTAATTACTTGCCTGATAGGTTTTCCTTCATTTACATTAGTTGCAGAACAACAAACATGGTCAGACATCTGATCCCACATAAAGCATTCTAGCATGAAGTTCACCAGGCAAAACAGCGTAAATGCATTTGGGCCTATAAGTAAATTCCTATCAGACTCATGTTTTACAGCACGTGGCTGCAGGACTTTCATCCTGATACAAAGAACCCTTAAACAAGGATTACTTTAACACTAAATTGTTGCTTCAGCCTGTACCTGCAAAACCAGATTAGAAAAACATCACCAGATGAGCCATTTCCCTTCAAGCTGAACTTCAGATGACTTTTGGTCTTTTTTATTGCTAGTTGAGTAATGCTTTAATCTGGTTTGTCAATGTCCAGTCTTTAGACTGCATTGTGTCTTGGACATTGTTACTGAAGTTTCCAAGATGTCAGAAAAACAATGTCAGCAGGTGGAGGAAAAAAGATATCTTCCTCTGAAATACCCATGCTGCCTTCATTTGGGTTGCTTCTGCATCCTAAATCTTAAGTCTTCCTTCCTTAACTTGAAGCACAATTGAATTAGTATATGAAAATCCAGCATAACTGCAACTATGACCAAGACCTATTGGATTTTTATTAGATATTGTTATTAGTCACATCTGAGACTTGAAAATGAATTCGTTTGTGTAACACACATTGCAAACCCTTAGCCCAAAGACAGTTCTGCTCTAGTTGCTTGTCATTTTGCACAGACACCAGCAGATGTTTTAGCAAGAAACATAGGTTCAGACAAGACAATGAGCTGTGATTAACAGGGTCTTACAACACTTGTTAGTTGCCCAGGTTTGTTATGCTTTTCTGTAATCAGATGTTTTCCATCCCTTGGCTGCAAGATCCTGGTGCCACAATTGAGGAATAGGAAGGTGCAATTACAAACAGCTGCTGGCCCTAAGCAAAAGTACAGCCTGAATTTATTGGCCCTGAAGCTCAGCTTGGCTGTGCTCAGAGGTACAGCTCCTTGGAACTCAGAAGAGATAGGGAGGGAAGTGGAGGGGAGAAAATAATTACTCTTGGGCAATATTGTCCAAGGGGTGGTTTGGGTGTGACTAGGAACACAGTGAAGACAGTGCTGTGGTGCCCTGAGTGCTGCTCAGCACTCCCTGAGAGTCAATTTCCCCTCCACTTCCCTCAAGCTTGTGAAGACACTTCTACATAAAGACTCACATTGTATTTGCCCTTTGAAACACATTCTCCAGGTGTTAGGACTGGCATCTTGCATTACCAAGGAGAGAAACAGCAGTGGAATTGGTGTTCTCTACAACCTGCTCATTGTCCAAAACAGCCTGTGCAACTGCCATTAGAAGAAAAGGGAGGTGAGAGCATGGTAGCATGGTTCTGCCAAGAACAATGATGGTTAAAGCAAATGTCTAAGCACAGTCCTGAAAGTGTACAATGTCACTGCTTCACAAAGAATCCTAGGCACATCCTATTTTTAAATAATTTAATTATTTAGACCTTTTCATTACTTTATTTCCTCCATAATACTTCCCTTTGCTGCTGAATTTGTGCATGATAATAATGTGCTCTGTGTGACTCTTACCAACTCCTAGCTTTCAGGTTGCTGTAGCACTCTCAGAATCAAAACAAATACAGAAACGATGGAAGCTGTGAGGATTAGAGCTTCCTGAAAAGTATCTCTACAACACATCTAGTTATGAAAGAATGTAAATTGGTAATTATAGACTGGTGGATAGAAGACTTATTTGGTGGTTTGTTTTTTTTTTCACTAGACAGTAAGATTTGTGAAAACAGCTGGCTAAACAAGGGTGTTTGTCACTGAAGGCTCACAAAGTTTGCCTCAAAATGCTTAAAATCAATTGCTGGAACAGCATTTGACTTGCTCTAGAAAACAAAGTGCTTCAGAGAAACGCATGTACCTGGGAAGGGATTGCATCCTCTCTCCATAAAAGTGTAAGAGAGCAGGAACTCCAATGACAGCAGAAAAGGAGACTTAGGGTGCCGTAGAAATGGAAGACCAAACACGAGGGTCAGAGGAACAATCAAATATATAATAAAACAGTTTAGTGAGCTAGTATAATAGATTTATAGATAAACATAGGCAGCGGAGCAGAAACAAAACACTTAATTATGAGAGTTTTTTGATACATAAGTCACCTGAAGTATGCAGAGGACCAGCTCAGGAAAAGCAGTATTTCTTCATAAACTGCTAATATGATTTCTTGCATTGTCCACCACAAAATGTAGCACGTGGCAAAAGTTCACATAATGTTCTATCATAGTTCACATAAGGGTTCACAAAGGGCTTCTATCACAGCATGATAGAGAAAACTCAGCTGATGGATAATAACTACAAAAATACCATCTTTTTCTCTGAAAGTCCATTGGTCACATGTCACCAAATGCCGGGAGCAGTCTTCAGGGGAAGAATCATTACTTGACAGCACATATGTAAGTACATCTTCCCTGCATGTCAACTACTAAGACAAGGGCTAGAGATATTTTCTATCTGATCCAGTAATGTGCCCACGTGAGGGCAGGCTCATACAGAAGCAACTCAAGGTAGCACTTAAGACCAGAGGAACGACGGAGAAAACCTGCTCTACAGTCAACTAGAAGCTCCCGTTGACTCAGTTAAGGCTGCCTTTAGCGAAACAGCCATGTAAGTATTGAATTGGCTTCCTACCACCCCACCCCAGGAAGTGATGCCTCCAGGGTCTGCAGCAGCTGTCCTGGCCTCGTGTGGCTTCCCCTGCTCCAGCCTGCCACTGGGAGGGGTTGCTGTGGGTGTGGGGGCTGCCACAGCAGAGCTGAGTCCATCAGGGCTCTGAAGCTGTTCAGGAGTAGTGTCTGGCTTTATTCAGCCGCAAAACCGGGTCATAATTATTGACAGGGACTGAGCTTTTGAGGTGTCCTCTAAAATGAGCTTTAAACAGAGAATAGGTGCTACTCCCTTTCAAGTCCGAAGTGAGTATACTAAAAGCTGCATGCAAATGGATATCTCTGGGCATTTTTGTTCAGCGGTGCAGAGAGACACGTTGTGAAGGGTTCTCCTGGGTAAAACACAGGTTTTCCTTACACCATTGACGTCTGGGGAACAGAAGGTGGCATGCACCTGCTCAAGCCAGGTGATTTTTCTTGCTGGAAGCTATGGTGCTGGGAGAGCACTGTGCTCGGGTGGGCAGGCTGGGTGTGGAGGGTACGTAGAGAGCTGTCGAGGCTCTCCCCAGCCCCCACTGCTGTTCAGGCACGGAAAGAACGGAAAGAGTAAATCACAGGATTTTTAGGGTAGGAAGGGATCTCTGGAGATCATCCAGTCCAACTCCCCAGCCGTGGCACAGCACCTAGATAAGGTTACACACGAACGTGTCCAGGTGGGTTTTGAACGGCTCCAGACAGGGAGACTCCGATCTCTCGAGGCAGCCTTTTCCACACTCAATGTAAAGAAATTCTTCTTCATGTTGAGGTGGAACTTGTGTTTTAGTTTATGGCCATTGCTCCTCATCCTGTCTCTGGGCACCACTGAAAAGAGCCTGGCACCATTCTCTTGACACCCGCCTTGGAGTTATTTATGTGCACTGATGCTGGTGCCCAGCCTGTTTCCATCCCGCCCAGGAGGATACTGCTGCCTCCCCGCCGCAGGCGGCAGAGGGGGCCTGGGCTCTGTCCTGCCCCCCTGAGGGGCTCACCCGGGCTGGCCCCGGGCAGCTGCTGCCCCGCGAGGGGCCGGAGGGGCTACGGATCCCCCCTGGCAAACAGGAGCTGGTGACAGTGGAACCCCACTTCGCTGATTTCTAGTCTCCGATTGTGACAAGTCTAAACCCTGGAGTAAGGGACATCAGCGCGGGACAGCTCACATAACCCCGGGTTGTGCCGGCCGCAGAGCTGGAACAGGCCGGGCTGGCGAGGCCGGGCGGCCGCGGGCACGGCGGGCTCCCGTCCCCTGCCCCGGGCCGGCAGAGGGCGCGGCGCACGGGCCTGCCCCACACGAGGGTGCGCGGTTTTCCCGTGGCTGGGCTACCTTTGTGTTATGGCGGCACCCTGGGCCTCGTCTCCTGCGAAACTGCTGTAAAACAGCTCTAATCGCAGGCAGGGTGCCTCCGGCGGGAAGACTGCTGCAAATGGCAGCGCTGGCGCACGGCGGGCATCGGCGCCCGCCCGCTCCCCGCCAAGAGCAGCATGGCCCGGTTTGTGGACATGAGGGTTTCCCCGTCTCGGCAGTGCCCCTGAGGCACCGGCGGGCAGGAGCCGGCGGGCAGCCGCTGCCCCGGGAGTTCTGGCTCTGGAGTTTCCCAAATTGTCCCACTCGCTTGCTCGTGTGACTCGCAGACATCTCCGTGGCGTGGACATCGTCGTCGGCGTAACCCCGGCAGAGGCAGGATATGCCGCGGCTGCTGGCTCGCTCCATCCCACGTCTCGTTGGGTTTAGCGCTTAAGGCTCCCTGAATAAGTGAGGAATCCCACGTCCCTCATGGCAATGGCTGCGAATTGCGGCTGAAGGAGCCCGCAGGTTTTCTGGTCGTGTGGAGAAAGAGCGCCTGATAAAGCTGCCATAGGGCCACGCCTGGTTAATGGTTAACGAAGGAGTGCAGGGCGAGCACAGTACCAGTGAAGCCCCGATAGTTGCTGGAAAAGCCTTAGGATTTTTTTGAGGTTAAAATTCCTTAGCCACTTCTGGTGACCTCTTCTTCACAGGGCAACTGTGAACTACAGGGAACTGTAGGGAGCTAAAAACAATACCTGTTTCCAAGAAACCTGGAAAAGGAGTGAAATCCCCAAAAAGGTAAGGATAAATTTGGTAATGTCCGAAAGTGAAGCTACCTCTGCACTTTCACCAAATAATCTGATCCAACAAATCCACATAATTTGTTAGGTATTAAACTAATCAGTGTTTAGAAGTGCAGCATAATATGTAAATATTTTAACTGACATGTGCTTAAGCCAGTTTTGGTGAAAGAGTCAGGAATTCATGACATATTTTGAAATCAAGGCTTTGCAGTTCACAACAATTCTAAGAGAACCTCTTCTTAACTGAGGCTAAACATTGAGTTGAGGGCACTGTTGCTTAAGGGAAGCAGTCTGGAGGGATGGCAGTACTAAATGATGGTGTACTGGACAGTCTTGGAGCTGGATCCCAGCTGACAAGGCCATTTTCTTAATCTTTTCAAATTTGGTCAGAAAAAAAAAATCCTATTTGTTTGAAAATTTTGTGCTCCTAGTCTTTGAGCTTGGCTTCATTGTAAACTTGTCACACCAGGTGTATCTTCTTGTAGAGATCCTCTTTATGGCTCAGGGACTGGAGTGATCTTCATATGTTGACACTACAACTTTATGTGGGGCTAAATGTGAAACAGCAAAACTTATTACAACATTCCTGGGATTCAAAGAGTTAGAAGATGCTGAAATTGGAAAAGGAAAGGTGAAATAAAATGACAATCAGTATTCACATTACAGAAATTTACTGCTTATGTCAATGGTAAATAAAAAGGAAAAAGAAGATACTCTAATGAAAGGTCAGTGAAAAACAGATTTGCAGTATACCTTTGACGCATGCTGGAAGGTTTCCTTGGGTGAGTGATGCCTCAAGGAAAGCATCCTGGAATTCTGATGTTCAAAATGTGCATCCCTCACCAGCAACAGAATGTGAGGAAACTGGAATTTCTTGCTGAAATTGCTAAAGGTTTTTTTTAAGTTGTAAGACAGTTTCTTTGATTGGTCAATTGAAACATATCAATGGGAAATTTCTGTGTTGCTTTAGCATATGTTTTTTACACTGTTCTTTCCATTATGCTGTGTCCAGTTCTGAGCCCCTCAGTTTAGGAAAGACATTGAGGTGCTCAAATGCATTCAGAAGAGGGCAACAAGGCTGGTGAGGGGGCCTGGAACACAAGCCCTTTGAAGAGTGGCTGAGGGAGCTGGGGTTGTTTAGCCTGGAGGAGGCTCAGGGGAGACCTTATCACTCTCTACAGCTGCCTGAAAGGAGTTTGTAGCCAGGTGGAGGTCGGTCTCTTCTCCAGGGGAAGTTTAGGTTAGACATCAGGACAAAAATTCTTCACAGAAAGAGTTAAAAAGTCTGGATGTGGCACTCAGTGCCATGGTTTAGCTGATGAGGAGGTGTTAGGTCATAGGTTGAACTTGATGATCTCAAAGGTCTTTTCCAACCTAGTTGATTCTGTGAAGAACTGTTCACTTCATACTCCTGAGGTATATTTTAAAAAAGGTGTATTTTTTCAGTCACAGATAATATATTGTGTAATCAGAAAAATACATGGCCAACAGTATTTAACAGTTGCTAAGTGAAAAACAAAAAAAAAGTTCAACCTATACAACAAACTCCAGCATATCCTAATCCCAATCCTGTTACTCATCTCAACCGTCTGTTGCCTCTGCATGTCCCCAATCCTCTAGTGTTCCTCTGATGAGTATCTTCCCATGAAGCCAGTTCATGCTGATTATATTTTTTTCTCCTTGCAGTGATATCTTTCCTGTAGAAAATTTTGGAATGAAACAACTGTTCTGTTGTACGTTTTTCACCTTCCTTGATCCTGTGTGGATTGTATCTCTTTCTTTTCAAAACCAAATTAATAAACAGGAGAAAAAATATTATGGTTAATAATAATTTCTTGGAAAATAAATTGGGATTTTAGTGTTAGGCTTTTTGTCAGAGAGCTGGCAAGAGCGTTGTATGCTTAAAAGGTTGCTCTTACAGTTTACTATTAAATAATACTGTATCATTCCCCCTTTCCCCCCTCAGTCTCCACTTGTTTTGAAAGGAACATTTGGTTTTAAAATTCAGGGCAAGTTTGCTAGGCTTTGTGAAGATGTAAATAGAAATTAATTTTATCTTTCCTGGTTGTATGTTTTCAGAGGAACTGGGTGGTTTACATGGAGTCAAATGCAGTTTAATGTTATTATTCTTGTATTATGTCAGACATATTACTTTATTCCTGAATTTATTTTTTACAGCTTCAGAGGAAGAGAAGAGAGATTCTGTCCCTAAGAAGTTGATGAGTGAAGCAAGGATTAGTGGTTAACACATTAATGATTTTTTTCATTTATTCTCCCTCAGTGAAGTGCTGTGCTGTGAGTCTCAGTGTAGGAACGAGGGATGACTTGAAGGCAGAGATGTGACTCCAGTACTGTGTCACCTATCAAAACAGCCTCTGTAGAGGATGTATCTCCCCATCTGTTAGGTGCAGCCTATCTTTGCAAGACTGGATATGAAGCATAGAGGTTGGGAAGGTTTTGAAGTGTTATGAACAAAGATAAGGTGGAAAGGTTTCAGTCACTGAAAAGAGTATAAGGAGGGAGGACATGGGACTCATCTGATCTTAACATTGGAGGCAGTTGAAGCCATAGTAACAGCAGCTGTGCCTTCCAGTAGAAGCTGGAATATGTATAACCCTAAGTCAAGTTTATTATTAGCATTTCAGAGTTTCAAGCCAGTCGTGCCAAACTTGGGTTTGTGACATTCCTTATGCTTCAGATTTTTTTTTTTTTATATACCAAGTACCATCTACTGTCTGATTGCTAGGGCAACGTCAAGCACTGGTGTCAGCAACACTGGCATATAATTCGGAGTTCACTTTACAAAAAGGAAGGGAATAATCGCTTCCTGCTTGGTAGATAGGATAGAAGACTAAAATTGGTGGGAAAAGAGGTCCTAGAAAAAAAATGCACTGGAGTGTATTGTTTAGGAAGGCTAGAAATTCAGCATCAGAGTAATGCTGCTGCTGAGTCGCTTATAACACCTCCCTGTGTTTTGGCCTTACTTGCACTCAGTTATGCTGTTGACAAACTGTACCATTTAAATGAATAAACCTCACAGGTTTAAGNTTATCAATTTAGAGATCAATTCTGCCATACAATTCAGCCTTCGTGAGTTTCCTTGTAAGCAGAATTCTCAGCGAGAATTCTCAGCAAGGATTCTCAGCATGGATTGTTCAATTTCTGATCAATACATCATGACCTCTTTCTATTAAAAATTCCTCAATAGTTTAAGATTTTCTTTTTTCTGACACATGACAGTGCAGGTACAATTAATGTGACTTAACAAGAGGGAAGCATCATTACTGTGACTACTTAGTCATGCAAAAAAGCGAGATGGGAAATTACAGATATACTACATATGGTGCTTTCTGCTTTTAAAAACAATCTGAGCTCAGAGAAGTAGAAAGGATCCAGCTAATCGTAGAACCAGCTCTGTGAATTTCAAGGCAAACATACATTTCCAGACACATGGGGACAAGCTGAAGACTGCTGAAATGCCAGCATGCTGGGAGAATGGCTGGCAGACACCTTTTCATCTCAGACAATACCCTCAAGAAAATGGCCTTTCAGTGTGGCAGATACTCTCTCTTTCTGTGCTGCTTCTTTAAAGGGAGGGAGGGAGAATGAATGCAAAGGATTTCAGAGGAGGTGTCATTTCTTTAAGGCATCCTGTGGGTGCATTGTCTTGCAGGGACCTTTTTCTTTGTCTCTCAGTCTGATTAGCGCATGTCTTTGTGCAGTTTTAAAATGCTTGGACAGTTTTCCCTGAAGAAATACATGTGCCTTCCAGCAGTTTTAAATTGCTCTTGATATGTTTGATATCCTTATACATCTGCAAACCCATCAGAATCTTGCTGAGTTCTTGACTATAATTCTTCCTGTGGTAATTATATTTTCTACAGTTTTCACCACACATGATGGGAAAAAGTGTTTCCTTCTGTCTGTTTTTAATGTGCTATCTTTAATTTCACAGAATTGTCCCTCTTGGGCTTTTAGAATTTGAAAAACAGAAAGAAGTTCTTTGTCTTCTCCCTGTACTCTTTCGTTCACTTATCCTTTCCTTGGTTTCTCTCATGTGATTCTGTTTTCAAAGCTAACCAGGCCTACTCATTTGAATCTTCCCCAGAGGACAGCATAAGTGCCTTTGAAGAGAAACCTTCTCTTATGCTTCAGGAGGGCACTGAAGTCTTTTTGAAAGTGAAAATCTGAGAGAATATTGAATGTCCGAGAAATATTCCAACAGTTGATCAAAAGTCACTAGAGTATTTTTCCTATAATTCTCCAACTTGTTCTTGGTGGATCCAAACTTCTTGGTATTCTTGATCATGTTACTTATTAAACAGAGGTTTTCGTTCAACATTGGTTAGACTAAGTTTGACCCTTAAGACTTCTTAACCCTCTCTGTATCCTGCATTACTTCAGATTATTTGTTCTGAGCTTCCTGCAATTCTGTACTGACTATTCAAGATGAGACATTCCTAGCTCTTCTCCCCAGTTCCTATGGCTGCGTCTTTAATAGGAAAAAAGAAGAGGGGAGAGGGGAATAATGGCATGGTGGAATGATACCCTTTCACGGCAAGTTTTTGTATCTCACAAATATAAACGCCCCCAGGTATTGCAGCTTTCATATATTGTAGGCAGCTGAAGTAGAGGACTCTGAGAGCTCCAGCTGTGTTTAAGGTGGGACATAGAAAGAATGGACCAGAAAGAATACTCACTGTAGCAATGGGTATTGAGAGGTCTGAGATGGGAGATGATGAGTAAGCCTGTATTCTAATAAGAGACAAATATCCAAGATAATTTGTGGGAGAGAAAGAGGAATACTGTGTGAATCTCTCTTATGAAGACAGGCTGAGGGAGCTGGGCCTGTTTAGTCTTCAGAGGAGACAGCTGGGAGGGGACCTCATTAATGTGTATAAATAGCTGAAAGGAGAGTGTCAAGAGGATGGATCCAGGTTCTTCTCACTCATGCTCAGCAATAGGACAAGAGGTAACAGGCAGAAAGTGATGCACAGGAAGTTCCACCTGAACATGAAGAAGAACTTTCTTCTGCAGGTGACTGAGCACTGGAACAGGTTGCCCAGAGAAGTTGTGGAGTCTCTCTCACTGGAGATATTCACAAACCATCTGGACACAATCCTGTGCCATGTGCTCTGCGATGACCCTGCTTGAGCAGGGAGGTTGGACCAGATGACCACTGTGGTCCCTTCAACATGATCCATCCTTTGATTCTCTGGTCTGTTGCCCATGAGTATTGACACATAATGAAGATGTTCCATAAGATGATCATATTTTCTGCCCAAGTATAAAAGACCAGCTAATTTTACAGATTTTGCTTTGCAAGTGGAAACACCCTGGGAACAAAAGAATTGATTTTTAGAAAGAAAGAAATTATGGCTGGAGAGTATCTTTTTGAAACATTTCTCATGAAAAGTAGAAACTAGGAAGGTGTTACGGATGTTTTCATATTCAATAATAAAAGTTTAATAATTAAAAGCAACTTAATGATGATCTTAATCTATGAGGAAAATTCCTTCATATCAATGTTTCCAAAATAATGTGTAAATAAAATTTAATATCACAATGTAGAATCAGAGGAAATACTTGATTGTGAGAACTTGAAAACCTCTTTATGACTGCTTAACACTATTACTATTAAGGACCGATGATAAACTGGCATACAAAGTCAAGCTTCATAACAAATGTAGATACAGAACTATAATTGCTCAGAAATAGAAGTCCTGAGACCAAATACATTTTTTTGGTATTCATTCACGTTAAATAACCAATTCAACTGATTAATTCAAACTAACCTATTAAGCAATAGAAAGCATTTGTGACGCTTTGTAAACAATAACAGGATAAGCTTAGCTTTGAGGAATGTGCACACTCAAACAAAAGCATTTTGCACCCCAGCTAGAGCACCAGTACAGGCATCCCCAGGCAGTCACCAGCCAGCAGCAGGGCCCTGGCCTGAGCCAGCAGGAAAAACCAGCAACCTCTGACTGGATGCACATGTTACACGTAGTGCCATGATTTTCCTTTTTTAATGTTTTTTTAGCATTTTCATCTTTTCTTCTTATGGCATATTCTTCTGTTTCTTCACTATTCTTTTCCTTCCAAGGAGATTTATATTTAATGTTGGCAACTACTTAGAATCCTCCTTTTTATCATCATACTAGAATTTATTTTATTATTTAGCCACACGTTCTTTGTTTGTTGAGGCTAATGACATACAGCCTTTACTTAGGTGGGTGTAGAAGTACATGCTTATATATGTTAAGCTTCTCATACAAGATCTTTTCAGACTCTCAGAAGTCCTTAATTTGCTGGTTGCTAACATGACAGGTGCCTCACACGCTCTCTCTCCTGTTTTCTGTTGCCTTGCAGATGCCAGTATTTTTTCTTGGCATTGCTCACGGAGGCGACGACTTGTCTCCTCATTTGCCTGCCCTGCCAGCTCTTAAATGGGCCCATATTGTGCCGTTCTCCATGGGTACCTGGGGACCAGGTACAAAGTGTTGATTCCTGAGCAAGTATTTCAGGACCACATCCTGAGGCCTGCCACAGCTGCCAGGATAGGGGCCTGTTGCTGTGCTGGGCTGCTGAAAATGACATTTCTTATAATGAAAAGTTAAAATTCAAAAAGTAAAACCCAGAGCATTGCAAATGTGTTTTGTGCTAATGAAGGATAAGGCACAAAAATTAGAATGCATTATTATGATTGTCTGTAAGTGTGAGGATTCTCTGTAGCTGCATCAGCAGCTCAACTAGTTATAAGGCTGATCTCAAGAATATCTGCCCACGGCACACAACTGTTGTGTGAATTCATGCCCTGGGTTGTTCTTACGCCTACTTCTGCCGCCTCCTTTTCAAGGTTATTGATACATATTTCTATTGTACATCCTAATGAGTATGTTCCTGCCTTTGGGTGATTTCCATTCTAGCTCTGTCCAAAAATCTGAGATGCAAACATATTTTTTGTCTGTTTAATTTCCCTTTTCCTAAAAAAAAAAATATTTTTTTTACCATTGCAGTAATTTGTTACCATGTTGACTGCTGTTCTGTTAAGCCCAGTAATTACTTAATTGCATACTAGTCCTTAAATGACTTTAAGATTGAGTGGTTAACTACTCATTTGCTACTACTGTGGCTTTCTCACATGTTTCCTTTCAAGGTTAAAAAGAAAATAAGACAAAAAATGTCACTCTTCTTTTCTACAGCTTTTGCTTTATTCTGAAGGTTCTTCTGAACAACTTTTTTTAATTTTTCAAGAGCAGACTTTTTATGCTTTTGAATATATATTTCTTAAAAATATATTGTGCCCTTTTGGAGCAACAATTTTTGATGTAATACCTCTTTATGAATAGTCATTTTAAAAGCACATAAATTTGGTCAAAATTTCATAGCTGGCAGAAGGAGTAAGATAGTAAAGGTGGTATAGGGAAGCCAATGTTATTGATATTGCAAAATAAAAAATGTTATCACAGATCAGTAAGTACTGTGTGTTAGTGCCTTCTTTCTCACTTGTTTTTATTTATACTGCTCTTGATAGTGGCTGTTAAAAAACACCTTTTGGTTACCATTTTGTTTAGAAAATCATCCCTAATTTGAATGTTTCATTGATTTTGAAACTCAAAACTGTCTTGATGTTATGCAGGTTCTTTGGTGGACCTATAGGCTTGTTTATGCTGTTTTACTGGGAAAGGCATGTTGACACATCTTTAATTTATCTTGCTTGTTTTGAGGGTCAAGTTACATCACAAGAATGAGGCTATGGAGGCTATTTCCTGCAAATTTCTTTCAGGTGTTTATTTTTAGTGTACATATGTTTGGTACATAAATTACAAAAAAAAAGTTGTGTGAAGAAAGGTGTTTGCTGTTCTGAAGTTTTGAATGTTACTACATCATGTTGTTACAACATAATTACAATACAAAGATTATCACATCTAGTCCAGCTGACCTTACTGCCAGGTTCTGATTTGTCATCTTTTTGTGGTTTCTACTGCTCAGCACTACTGCATGTTAGAAGTGAATCCAATACTTGTTTTCAGGAGACGATTAGGGATTTTTTGAAAAAATACGGTTCCTACAGACAACTGGTAGTTACTTTAGCAACAGAAGCCTCTGATAAGTAGTGGAGATGTTTTGAAATTGCTAAGATGATGAACCAAAATTTATTGTACCCAAAGCAGGCTAAAACATTCTTTTGCTCAAGAAAAGTACCTGTTAAAGGAAACTGGAAGGAAAACAGAACAAACGGACATAGAAGCACCCTTCATTTATTTGAAAAACAGCAGGAAGGTTATCTTTTCAACCAAACAGGAAATTTTATGAACATGAATGGCTTATTCAATAGATGTTTAACAGGGGAAACATAAAGAGAAATATGAAATAGGTAGTGCTAGATGATGGAGTGTAACTGAGCTGTGAGTACAGAAGTTGTGTCCCCTGCTGTAATTTGGACATCATTCTCTTCTTCACTGCACAGTGCCTCTACACTCCCATTTTGATCCCAGGCCCAATATTCAGCCCATTTTTCACATAAGAAAAGATTGATTTTAGATGCCTGATGAGGATATGAACAGCTTCACTGTAAGAAAAGCCACAGCTCCACCTATCTCTATTTCAAATTCAACAGACAGAACTGTAGCAAATGTTCTTAGTCTTAACACAGATTCTGGATCTCTTATTCCCCAGTCTTCCAAATGCTAGTTGAGGATGCTTCTGGTCATCTGGTCATCTGGTCATCAAATATTTACAGCTTGTCTTCCTGGACAGCATCAGTAGCAGCCAGCAGAGCTGAAAGCTGCAGAGCTGAAGAGAACTATATTGTCTTTTTGTGACAGCTTACTATTCTAGCATTGGTAGAAACCAACTCTTCTTTGTAAGTATCCACTGAATATAATGTAACACTATTTTTCATGGGGTTTTTTTTCAGTGAATGGGAAGTAAGGAGATCATGCTTATCATGTTAAGGAGATAATTAATCCTTTGTTTAACATAGCTTTGAGTTATATCCTTAATCTTAGCAATGTGGCAGGGTTGGACTATGGTCGATATGCATTGTACTCACAGCTGAAGAATCTTGAGTTAGGCTTTTTTTTTTAAATATAGTAAATTGATTTCCACAATTATTCTTCTTGAAGACTACAGTCACATAAAATGTAGACTTGGGTTGTATGAGTTCATTATTGTGTAAGATAAAGTAAATAAATAATAATTTTGATGAAAGATTAATGTGATTTTACATGCTGAGCATACATATTAAGAAAGAAAATTAGCAACCAATGTAAAATATTAACTGCCTTTAAATCATTCACAAGTCAGAGAATACAGAGCCATTTTCTTACTCTGTGCTTCAATGGGCAACAGTATTAGGTTTAGACTGGTGTGTTGTTGAAAGAGAGAAATTGAAAATATCCTCTAGAATTCAGCAGAAGCTATGGGCAGGTAAGTTATCTTGTTTCATTATATTTTGCAATGTATGTAACATAAAATGTGGTAGTGATTCTCCCTCCCTAAGCATAATTTCACACCATTCTGTGTTCTCTGAGCACTGAAAAACAGTGAAAAATGACATTTCCTAACCATTTCCTGCTGACAAAAGTTAGCCTGGTGGTAGAGGTAGAAGAGCTGTCTCTTAAGACTACACAGAACAAGATCACTAAATAAGAGAGTGCTTTTTTAAGAGTTGGCAGGAAGGAAGAAAACAGTAATTTCAAAACTTCCAAAACTTTCCTAGACTGTTTTTCAGAGAACTATGCAGAATATCAGACTGCTGTGAAACCAGTTTCCTCCTAGACTGGCACCATCTGACCTCAGCACAGAGAACAAAATTTGTGCCTCTGACCGGAGACAAACACTGCCAGAGTTTTGACAGAGGGTACTGCCACTTTAAACCTGGCCTACATTTAGGCTGTTTCAATTCCAAATCCAGCTGGAGCCAAGCATGGTAGCACAGAAAAATAAGCTGGAAGAGAACAACCCTTTCTAGCAAAATATTTTATGGAAAATTCCTCTCAGAACTTACCCAGCATTTCACAGCATATGGCAAAGACTTGCATCTGTACTTGAAAGCAGGAGCTTGAACTAAGGCCTCTGAGTACAAATGTAATGAATACATTGGACTGTCCTTCTTATTTAACTGCCTGTCTCTGCCAGTAAATCCTGGCTAAATGAGAGCCCGTCTCTCCTAATGATAATGTGGAAGCTGTGATTATCTGAGGTGTGGAAGTGAACAAGATCATAAGGAGAACAGATGGCAAGCAGTTCTGAGTGGGGAGATGCCTGGCTGCACTGTGGTGAAGCTACCTGCAGCAGCTTAAGCTGTTATCTTTCCTGGCTCACTGTTTTCCTTCCTAGCTGGAGATGATTGCCTTTCTTATGGAGTTGGCAGGATGGAGCATGTGAACACTTGGTGGCTCTGTCACCTAATGTCACAGGGACAGGCAGATTCTTTTAGGGATCCTTGGTAGAATGAGAATTTGCCACAGAGCTTTAGGTACAATTAGATCTTTATTACTGCAATTAAACACTTAATTTTCAGCATAGTTTATTGTTATCTACAATTTTTAGGATTTAGTGTAGTTTATCGTTGCACAGTTTTTTATGAATTATACTTTCAGCTAAGCAAAATTTCTAGTAAGGATTGTAGCTTTCTTACTATCTAGAATCTTTAATTATCTACACTTTTAGTCACTTGGACGCTCTGCAGATCATGTCAAATTCTTAGTAATCAGTGCTTGATACAATAATCATAATCTAGACTCAGACTTTACCCAGGAGAACATGATTCTTTCAGTCTTCAGAGGAAGAAGACAGCAGTGGCTGTGTCCCAGACCACTGCAGGATCATGAGTTTTGCTGTCCAACATCAAGCCTTGCAGCTGTTTGATTTTATAGGCAGTATCTCATGTACTGTTACATTTCTGTGTTCCATAACAAGTGTCACCACATCCCGGTAGCAATCTTGCATGGGCAAATAGTGTTTTCACAATGCTGACAGGGGATCTTGCTGTTCTGTCATGGGGGTCATCACATCTTGGTGACAACTACAGTGTTGAAAAGGGGAAAAGAGAAGGAGGTGATATGTGACAGCACACTTAACATGTTATGGCTGTTTGTCTTGGGAAATGGCGTTGGTTATGCTAACCATATTAGCAGGGGTCAGGAGCAGGGTCACATGGCTCAATGGAAAGACTCATCTTAGTGTAAATTCATCTTCCTGCATCCAAGTAGGTGTGCTGTGTACGTATATCACTCCTGGCTCTGAGGCGAAGACAACAACCCAGAGCAGAAGGGAGCAAATATTGCCTTACTCATTGCTTCAGCTGTGAATGTGTGTCCATGACCAGGGAGACCCCATGCATGTGGAAGATCTGACTCCCACTCAGTTCTCCAGAACACTCATTTTGGGATATATGTGTGGTGGGGTGACTTTGGCTGGATGCCAGCACCCACCAAAGCCTCTCTGTTGTTTCTCTCTGCAGCTGGACAGGGGAGAGAAAATGTAACCAAGGGTTCCTGGGTTGAGATAAGGACTGAGAGAGATCACTCATCAAATATCATCATGGACAAAACAGGCTCGAATTGGGGATATTAATTGAATTCATTACTAACAAAATCAGAGCAAGATAATGAGCAGTAAAATAAATCTTTAAAACACCTTTGCCCCACCCCTCCCTGCTTCCCAAACTCTACCTCCTCCTTCCCCAGCAGTGACAGGAGACAGGNTCCTCCTTGCCCAGCAGTGACAGGAGACAGGGGATGAGGGTTTATGGTTAGTTCATCACAGGTTGTTTCTCCCACTGCTCAGGTAGAAGAGTCCTTCCCCTGCTCCAGCATGGGGTCCCTCCCACAGGAGGCAGTCCTCCATGAACTTCTCCAATGTGCTCTGCTAAGCATAAAGTCTCCTGAAGCTTTGCACTGGTCTTTCTGGAAAGATGCATGTGTTAGCACAGACTGAAGGAGAGCCAAAGATCCCTTTGCAGAAAAGCTGACAGGATGGTATGTTAAGAAACACTGGTGTGATCCCTTGCCATAGTACTTACTGTAATCTCAGACAACTGGGCACAAACATACCCTTTATGAAGAGACTCCAGTGATGTTCTCATCCTTTCAAGAATTACTCAAGTCTTACAGTGGTAGCAAATGTTCTCCCAAGCTTATTGCAAGTGCATGGCCCTTGTGACAAGGCATTAATCACAGTCAGTGGCAAAATACCTTCTCAACCAAGCATTGTGTGTTCTTTGATGTCTTTGTAAACAGTGATCCAAACAAATCACTTGCTGAAGAACAAGCACTGCATTGTGTTCCCTCTGTATCTCAAGCTGTCTTTGTTCCTCATGCCTCACCTGGGTCTGTCTTTTCATCTACACAGGGGTTATTCCATTCGTAAACTATCTGCTGTGACTTGCTTTTCTAACATGAGGTCTTCATAGCACATTTAAGGCCACATAGCAGTTCATCTGTCAGCCACAGCTTCTGTGAAGCTCACAACAGTCAATGCTTGAGAACACTCTCTCTGTGAGCAATACATGGCTGGACGAGTGCCCTGGCAGTGCCTACGCCCCTAGGTAAGCACATCTCAGCTCACAGCAGTAGCTATTCCTATCTCTGTATTGGAAGAGTCTGCCTACTGCGATTGCAGCCTGCTCTCACTGTCTCTGTGACTCTTCACAGCCTGTCAGTTTTTCTGTTGACACTTTTTCGGTTCATCACAACCTCTCTTTTCTGTAGGCTTGCTTCCATAAGAGTAATATGCTCAGGCTGCCTCGAACTAGCAAGTGGTACATTAACTCCTCTGAAACTGTGTGTGTGAGTCTGTGTCCATGTTCACTTCGTTAGCAGTTCCTTTTTTTTTTCTTCTTTGGTTTACCTTCACATATTCACACAACCAGCAATAGGAACTGAACAGGGAAAAGAAGTCACACATAAAATATTTATGAAAAAAGAGGGTAGTTACTTTCCCAGTTTGTCAGCTCTATCTCAGATTCATCTCCTGGCTAATCTGTTGCAAAGTCTACTTACATTCTGCAGGAGACTTAAGTTTTATCCTCATACGTTGAGAGTAATCCATCTATTTGTGTCTGAAGGCTTTATTTAATTCTTACTTTCTTCCAAAGGAAATACACCCTTTGTTTTAATTAGAAAATTGTTAGTTGCATATGTTATCTAGAATACTCTCTTCTTTCTTGTCTCATCTTTCTGCTTATGCAGATTTGGACCTTCTTTACAGAACATAAAAGGATTTTTCATTCCATTCTCACTTGTTTGTGTTTTACCTTCTCGTAGATAATTTCCCATAACTAGTATTTTTACATTAATGGAAGAATATACTGGAGGGAAAAAGAAAGACAAATATGGGATTCTACTACTGTTCTCTTTTTGAAGGGGCAGCTGCAAGGAAAACTGGAAGAGAAATGCCTGCAGTCTCCAAATAGCATCCTTAAACTGCAGACACAGAGTAAACCAAATATAATAAACCAGTGGGGTTTTTTAATGCATCGGCAGCACTGACTGTTCCTTTGACACCAAATGTGGAAAAGAGGAACAAACATTGCGCTAGATCCCTAATTAATGGTTTCAACTTTCTCAATGTCTAAGATATTATCTGAGTCAATTTAAAGCCCTTCATGTTATGGCTCAGAACAGGTTTTTTCAAATGTTAGGTTTAGTGAACTGCAGCCCAAACACATCTTCATCAAATTTAGTACCTAGACCCACACCAAGAAGCTGGCATGAGAAGAATGTCAGGATATTCAAGTAAATGAAAAACAAAGTTGGGAGAAGAGCCATCTAATCATAATTGGACTAAAAGCCTGAGGAAACTGCCTTTTCATTTCTAACCTGCATTGTACAGTTGTGGAAGAGGTGAAAGCTGTTACAAAGTGGGTGCAAACTGTTTAATCTCCTCTGCTTTGATCCATGTGTTTGCATATGGACTGACAGTGGGACTGCAGTGACTGATGCATTGTCTGCTTCATTATCTGGTGCTGTGCTGGAGCCTCCTGTTCAAACACAGCCTCTCTCCCACCTCATTTGCAAACCCAAGGCTTCAGTGATGGTAATAAATCAGTGCTATTACTGCATGGGCACAGCATCGTTTGTGTATCATCATCACGGTTGACTTCCATGTGCAAAAACATATCGAAGCTTGTCTCTTGTTAGCTGTGAATAATAGGTGTTTTGGGTGCTTACCAACAAGCCCCAGCCTTTAAACCTTTTAGGATCTTCTGTTACTTCTCACATGCTGGTATCCTGAATTTTGGAACAGTTTGGCACAAAAGAGGGGGCCTCTGTTCATTGTGTTTCAGCAGTAAACGAAGTTGTTCTTTGGCTGTGAAAGAGGAGTCTGAAGGGTCTGGAACAAATTCACAGGGCCACTACAGGTCTGACTTAGCCAGCATCTATGATAGAAAACTTAATGATCTTCCTTTTGTCCAACACAGAAAGATTCTGCTAAACAAAGATTTGTTTATTGCCAACGGTTGATGATAAGAATGATCAAACTAGTACGAGCCAGAAGAATTTCTAAATTGTAGAAGAGACATGAAACATGCTTTTTAGAAGGGCATTTAATTCCCCTTTTCCAGCTTGCCTGTTGTACCTTCACACTTTATTTCCTTTTTCTTCCTGAGAAGTTACAAAAAGAAATATTTTAATGGAAAATGTGACTATTGCCTCTTCACAGCAAACTTTGCAGGTACAGCAGAGAAATGAAAACACATCAGATGACTTTGAGGTTGTATTGCAACACTGATTAAACCAGCATTTTAATATTCCAGTCCTAATTTTAGTTTCCATTTTTAATTTCCTTTGAAAGTTATTTACTTTTTGCAAGCCATTTGGATGAATCATTGAAGTGAGATTTCAGTTTTCTTTAAGTTTACTAGAGACAACTTTAATTTTTGCATCTCTTATGCCCTCACAAGACATTTTGAATTTTCAGCCTTTTCAGTCAAATTCAGGAAGAAAGAAATAAATAGGAAAAGTCTCCAAAACGCTCGTTTTCCTGTGGCGTCCCAATATGCAGTTTGTAATCCTGTGCACTCAGGAGTTGATTTGAGGTGGAAAACATCACAGAGGCTGTGGCAACTGACTCTGGAATTTCTTGATGCTTTTCAAGATTGAAGAACTAATCATTACAGCAGCCAACCCAGACATTGGAAATGCAATTCAGATCATAGAATAACATCTGGCACAAGTGCAATGACACCAGAAAGCTTACCTGGGGAGTTTAGATCCTGTTTTTATTTTTCATAGGCTCTTCCAGAATTGTAGCAGAGTTGTCATTGGTCTTGTAACATTAGAAGAGCAAATACAGCCATGACAGTTTTAAAAAGCTGTGACTTTTTTCCTCCTTCACTACAAGTTGGCTGTAATAATACTGCAGTAGACTGGAGACTGGTCTGGTCTGAGAGCAATGACCATCCCAAATCTGCCACACTACCTGGATATAAGCTGTTTAGTACTATGAAATCCTGACAGGTTTTGGTTATTTTTAGATTAACTTCACTGAAATAAAAATGACAGGAAGTCACCTGGATTCATCTAGGAAAGAGAACTCCACATAAAACTTTTAGAATATGAAAACAGATCTTAAATGCTTAGAATTGCTTTTAAGTGTACATATGATTAAAGAGAGAAACTGGAAAAGCTGGACAGAGCTTATCTGGGGATGTTAATTCCACAGCTATATACCTGCTCAGAGCTTGCAGTCACTTGGGTGATACTTCAACCATGTCTGTGTTTCTTTCCTGGCAATAATATTTCACAGAAGTGGATCAAAGCAGCTGCTTTGACTGCAACAGCCTCAGCAGAAGTGTCCCGGAGTGTGCAGCACAGACAGGGAGCATGTGTTCAGACACTCACTGCTAATGAACTTGTGCACGGAGCCCCTGGAAGAAAACACTGCAGAGTTAACCTAGGCAAGAGCCGTTTCTCGGTCAGATCCTGCTGCTTTTCAGGGAGCTTCCTTTGCCAAGTATATTTTGGAGGAGCTGTGGGAGGAGGGGGAGATGCTGCTGATGCTGCACGTTCAGTGCAAAGCCCGTGGCTGTGATAGGCTGAAGGGACATGGATACTCTGCCTATATATGCTGGCAACTGCATCCTCTCTGCTTTATAGCTGTCACTGAGGAGCAAAGAAAGGCAGTGAGAAGGGCACGGGAGAAGCAAAAACCTTACCAACTTGCTGTAAGTAACATTCTTTGTCCTTAAGGCTTTATGGTTATTAAATTCAGGTGGGTACATTTGGATTAATGCAACAATTGGTTATGGAGAGTGGGAGCTCAGTTATTAAACAGCCAGCTTGTGTTATTTTAGGGATGCTAATAATAATAAAAAGAAGCATTTCTTTTTAATCTGAGTTTGCACAATGTGCCGTACACCTATTGTGTTGTCTTTGCTTGTTTTTACAGCTGATGTATGGCACCTGTAACTGTTTATATACATTTATGTAGAATCCCATGTATACAAAAGTTACTATCATGTCATTTGAAGTACAGCAGTGCTTGCAATAACCAAGCAGAACTTGAGAAATTCTCTGCCAAATATTCTGAATAATAAAATTTCAAGATAAATTAAATGCATGACTTTTTTAGGGTGAAGTTTTCCTCAGAAATAACCCTTTGCCATGACTGTAGTAAGACTTCAGTGGGGAACATTATAAAGTTGCAGACTCTGTGCCAGTGAGAGTAAATGAATACAGCCAGCAACTTCTGGAAAATGTAATTCTTTAAATAAAAATGTAGGGATTGTAATATATACTCCTTATTCTTGACTTGTGCAAAGGTAAGAGTACAGAGTAGATCCAGTTCCTTTTTACTCGTGCTGAAATAAAATTCATCCTTCAGCTCTTTTTCTGACAATATTCTATTGCCAGCAGGGGAAGTTCAGCTTAACAGTGGCAACAGCTGCAAAAACCTTCAGTCAGGTTCAGTAGCAGGAAGTTCTCGTGGCTTCAGTGGTGTCACTGAAGCACCATGAGCCCTTAAATTACATTTTTTTTCTGCAACAAGCAGTTGGCAGAATAGGAAATGCACTTGACTCATGAATTGGAAAGATACACAGTTAATACTTTTTTTGAGCAAATATAGCTGTCAGTTTTAGATGCTATTAATGTATCTATGCATTCTTCCTGTCTGTATTTGTAAACAGGAGCTGCTAAAAGATGTTGTTAGGTGCTGTTTATTTTAGTTTGATGAACTGGAGAAGAGGCAGACATAAAATTATAATGCATCAAATATACCTCTCTCCTCATTTGTTCTGCTTTTCCTCTTTTCCCTCTTTTTTCTGCTTTTTCATCTTTTTTTCTCTTTTGCTTTCTCATATTGAATTGCCTGGTAGCATTTAGATGTATTTTACATTCATATTTAGTAAATATGAAAAAACCTACCCAGATTCTAAAATCATAAACAATACTTTTTTAACAGAAATAATGAA
>WAAE01008984.1:0-69054 GCA_013400495.1 Nicator chloris
GGCACTGTTAGATTTCCAGAATCAGTGTAATATGGAGCTGTACACAGATGTGAAATTTCAATTCACCCATAGTCTCTTTGCTATTTAATATTCCTAAGGGAAATCAGGAATGCATTTCCTTTCTTCATGGCCCTCAGCAGTAACCAGCCCCACAGGTCTTGCCCAGAGCATCCCTTTGACACAACCAGGCAACACCGCCTACTCCAAGCATGCTCTCAAAGGTGAGATGCTCTCAAATTGCTCATGACCATTCCAAGGGATTCTACTTCTCTTCCGCTGCGATCTCAGATCTGTGGTCTGCTAGAGGTTCTGGTTTGCACTTCACAGGGAGTAGTACACAGTAGTGCAATTAAGTTTCCGTGTGTTTCCAATAGTCGTGTGAACTTTATCAGGACAATTCTTGGCATTCCTAGCTTGTACTGGGGCAGTAGCTGAAGCAGTTAAGAAATTCTCTCCCTCTATACCCCGCCTTAACAAGGTTTTTCAGAAGCACTATTCTCTTTAGAAAAAAGAGTTTGTGAATTAAGGAGTTCAGAGCATATGTAATTGGAAACAGTTCCATCAAATAATGGCTGTAGACTGGAATTCCCCTCTTGCCCTGAGGGACAGAGTACTTTTTTTTTTCCAACCCAGAAGATTATGAATTTCCATTTACAGAATCCTTTTTCTTTCTGAGCACTCAGACTGACCATAATTTGCCACTGAGTCACAGCTGCCTCTGGGACAGAAGGCAGCAGTTACCTGTAATCAGAATTGCCATTTATTCCACAAAATCTGTTGTACAGGTGTTGGGCTGGCGAACAGAGACCAGGCTGTTCCTTGTGCCCCAGTGATTTTTGTTAACCAAATGGAGTTTGACAGAAGACTCCAAGTTTAGACACACAAGCATGGAACAACAATAACAACAATAAAAATCCGTTTAGTCTTACCAGAAGTCCAAGTGGCTTCAGCATTCCATTTTGCTGGGGGAACTGAGTCTTACAGCACCATGCCATGGCTCAGGTGCCATGGTGCCTCAGAAGGAAGGGTACCACCTACTACAGCATCCCCATTAGTTTTTGTTGGGAGTCTTCAATCCAGCTGCATGCCCAGAGTCTCACTTACAACAGCCAAGGAAGCTTCTTCACCTGTGGACCCACTGCTTGTTACTAAACAGACCTTTCTAACTTGTTGAAGGAGGTCTAACAACTGCAGTAAAAACTTGTCACAGTCTGCCTGCTTTGGACTCACCCTGAATATGACCTTGCTGTGAATTTTATCATTCTAAACACAAGGATCTCACTCCTGTTCTTTCCAAAGGAGAGGAGCATGCCTTTGAACATGGCAAGGATACAACACAAGTAATGCCCAGTCTTATTCCTGAAAGATTTTTAAGCCCCAGTCTTGAACTAGCTGAGCCTCAATCTTTGCCTGTTTCCACATTTTTTTCTTATATAAAGGCTCCTCATGCTCCAGTTTCCACTAGTGAAAGGAAACAAAGCTATCAAACACAAATGAAAGCTTCTAATCCAGTCCGCTGCAACAACATAGTCAGAAGTGCAGAAAGGCTACTGCAAAGTGATGAAAATCACACAGAAGCTTATGGAGGTCTAAAAGCAGTAGAATGGCATAGTATTGTGGGAGCTCGCAAAATCCAGCCTGTACACTTGCTTTAGGACACTGAAATAATTTTAAGGGAACCAGACATCTTTCAAGGAATGTTGGTGTCTGAGGATTTGCTGCAGTCATGTGTGGTATCTTTAGCTTACCTGCAATCTACAGTCAAGCAGGGCAGCTCTTAGTTCCTATCCAAAATGGCTTACTGATCTCAGCATTTATTTGCAAAGAGAGTTCTGTTCAAAGGCAAAGAAACTGTCTTCTCAGGGGCTCATGGTGGAGCAGCACATCTCAGATTTGGAACCTGAACAGCAGTGTTCCCATCTGCTCTGAATGACTTTAAAAGGCTCAGTCTTCCAAAGTCATCAGGACATTTCAGGTGCTCAGTTTTCATTAACACTCATGCAAAAAGAGCAGTTAGATCTTCCCAGAATTACTTAAATCCTCAAATAATCTTCCAGTATATTTTGCAAGAGAAAGTGTTTAGCTATTCCTGGCTCAAAGCTCCTCCTCACACAGCTCTGCAGCATACTGACTGCCAGATCCCACCTAAGAGATGGGTAGGCATCAGTGGCGCACTCTCTATTTTTCTCTCCCCACTACCTGCCTCATAAAGCACTTAGGGGATTAATGGGATTATTTTAAAAGTTGCCTGTATTTCTTATTCCAATCATCTGCTCTACCTTAATTTTATGAAATATGTTAGTAGTGCCACAGAGGACAAGGTAGCTTCACTGCTTTTTTTGACCAGCTATGTCCCTCACACTGGTTGAAGACTCAAGACACTTAAGGTTAGCATCCAGGCATTAATTTTTATCTCTTTCATATCTTCTCCAGCAATCAGGTTTCTAAGCCCTCCCGCTCCCCAATACAAATGCAGTCACATTTGTACCCATGGTCACCACTGCTGTGTGAGGTGGTGAGACCGTGTTATGGCCCAGATCAGTGAATAGTTTTCCAACGTCTTTCCCCTATCTGTGGCATGGGAACAGAATGCCAGCAGATGGGATGGGTGTGGGAGAGGAGGTGAGTGTCTTCACATGCAGTTCTGAACTGTACTAACATCCTTTTTCAGGAAAGTAGACTTCATTTCTCAGGTGAAGTTCAGCCACCCTAAGCCAAGCTGGATCATGCTGCTAAATGAGGAAGAAAACACTGCACTCAGTCCGTGATGATGGGATTGTGCTACCAGAATAACAGCATCTAGTGGCTCCTCTCCAAGATGATAAGTTAGAATTCAGAATCCCTTTCTACTGAACACAAGCGTAAGTTCTTGTAATCTCCCTCTGGCAACATTTGAGAATATTTATGAACACTGAAACTGGCTGAGAAACCACCCACACATTTTCAATGTATGATAAGGTCTCATGAGAACCTATATCTTTCAATAAAATGTGATGCTTTAGAATTAGCAAACTGTTTTTTGTTCCTAGATTGTGCATTAGAAGGTCATTTAAAAAAGTTAACCAACATTTAAAAGTCTTTTAGTATTCCTTTTGAGCCAAACAAGCACTTCTTGTCAGGAAGTTGTTTGGATTCTACCAATTTTTGACTAGTTGTTGTTTAATGAATTGTCATTTAGACAAAAGCCTGAATACTTTGACTTCTTTTGCTTCACCCAGAAGTGAAATGGGTCATGGCATCTTTGGAGCAAGCTGTCAGAAAGCAACTCAAAAATTTTGCCTCTAATTGGACCCATTAACAGAGCAAGGAAACTTCCTACTCATTATTCTAAGAATAGCAACAATGCCTTTTGAAAGAGGATTAGCAGAGTATTCAAGTGTGCCAGTACTCCTCAACTCTGAAAGCTCCTCCACTGATGCCAAGCAGCAAGATTAGTCTGCAGGAGGAGGGAGCCTGCACAGCACTGATGTGGTGGTGTTCAGCATGGGTGACATAAGTTGCAATGGGGTGAAAACTCATAGCTATTCCATGTGAGCAAGCACAGTTGCAGCAATTCCTGCTGGCAGGCTCAGCAGAAGAATTCCCATCTGCAAAAGCTAGCAAATTCCTCAAACCTAAAACCAAAGACTAGGCAAAATGCTAGAACAACATAGAAGGAGGGGAAAAGGTTCCCATTCTATGTGCACGGTACAGCCTGTCGCTTTCGTGTTCCTTCCTCATACTCTTATACTGTGAGTTCCACATAAAGGAATATGTGTTGGGATCAAGCACAGAAGAGGATAAACGTCATTATTTGAGAGCTGTATTTTGTTTGTGTGAGTTGTTTTATAAGGAGAAAATTTCTCAAATACTTATGTGGAAATTTGTTGGTATTTGTTCCTGTTGGCTGGCTGAAATTTCCATTTTGCTGGCTCTCCATTTTATTTTACCTTTGTTTGCAGTAGCTTTTAGTGAAAATCACTAGTAAAAGAGATGTGGTGTTGCCTGTTAGGGCATGCTGCAACTTTTCAGTTTGATCTTTTTATTATATCAACCCAAATTATTACTTATGCTGCCCTTCCTGCCTCTTGAGATACTTCCTGCCTGAATGGAAGCAGGTAAGGTGTGAGGACTCAAAGCATGTTAATCTGTGCCTTGGGAAAGGTAACATTTTTAATGATCCAATGAAATAGAACCCAGTTCTAGACAAACCCTTTATCTCTGGTTTCCTTTGAGCTTATGTGCCATCTGCTTTTTGCAGTATAGTTGAATAGATGGAGAATGTTTGGATTAAGTAAACCTGGAAACTGGAGGAAATAATCGTAATGACACCTACATATTCTCACAGAGATCCTCTTTTACCTCAATCAGGAAAAGGTTCTTTCTCCATAAGAAGACATCAGGGACTCCACTTCTCTACTCTCAACATACAAGCAGATGTTTAGCTTTGTGCTGCTCTGCCCCTTTGAGTACTGCTGCAAGACTTCCATGAGCTTTAGGGGTGATTCCAACAGAAAGGTATGCTTGGTGTGCTGAGGGATCACTGGAGGTTCTCACTGTGTTACTGAAGTTCTATGTTGTCTTCTGGAAAGGAGGAGCCTGGTTAAAAGTCAGTGAAGCTGGCTGTTAGTAACAGCAGAGCAGCACAAGTCAGCTTCGTTCCTGTTGTTTATTGGTGAGGTGAACCACTTCATTCCAGTTCATTTCATGTTGCCTTTGCTACTTGCAATGAATGGCTTGCTTTGCTCAGCCTGTAAGCCCAGGTTTACACTGCTCAGGTTCAAGGCCTGTCAATGATTATGTGAACTCATTTGCTATCCCACTGACAGGTTACATAGCATCTGCAGCCCTGTCAGAGCAGGGATAACGCTTAATCCACACAGACACAGCATAATGCTTTTGAGACAGACATACTCTGCTTGGACCACAGTTCAGGTTATGTAGTACAGCACCAGGACTCAGATGCCATTCTTGTCACAGAGAGGTGCCCAGTTCTGTTCCCTATGCCAACTATCCAGTAAAGGAACTCACTTTAGGGAGACCTTTGGGGGAGCTACTGGGCAGAAGTGACTTGCACTCTGTTCTATGGAAAGTTTCTTCCTTATTTAGAGTCTTTTGGTCTGCAAAATATCACAAATCAGGGCAGGGGAAGGAGTATGGGATGGCTAGATTTGACAACTACTGGCTTTAGCTGTTAAGTGTAGGTTATTTCTGTCTTTTAATCAGCACACAGCTTTTTCACCCCCTGACTTGTTTAATTCTTTGTTCTGGTTTCTTTCTCTCCCGTGAAATGAATTCTTTTGGCTCCTGTTCAATATGGTGTTAAGTGCCTACTTAATCCTTTGCAGTAGTTGAAGTTGCTGAACAGAGAGGAAGCTTGGGCTATTGCTTAGAAACCAGGACTGAGCTGTTAGAATGGTAGGAGCTTCATACTACAGCCAGGGTTGCCGCGTGACAGTGGGCAAATGGCATTGCCTGGTTTCACTTCAGCATCCCCCTGTGTGCACACATGAGTGTTACTCATTCCCCTTGCAGGGGGTAGCATGAGGTGTCTGCCAGTGGGGTTTGTGGAGGGCTTTGAGAATGCTGCCTTTGAAAGGCCAACATTGTTGCTGCAGTGAGTGCTGGATGGCTGGACAGGTTTGACAGCTCTCTGTGGAGCAAAGAAACGAGTGGGACTGTGCTTTGTAACAAAGGGGAGACAGTTTCTGAGACGGCTTTTGAAGCTTAGTTCTATATATAATTTTAATATATTTTAATTTAGACACAATATGAGGTGCCACAACTTCAGACATTAGAGTAGGGGCTGAATCAGGCATACATGCTGGAACATTCCTAGTGCTGTCCCACAGGCAGCACTGAGATGTGGAACTTGAGAGCCTCAGACGGAGAGAATCACATATGGTGCTTAACAACTCCGTTTTCTCTGAGTTGGTTTAGGTGGAGCAGTTTGACTTACAAACACTCTTTGGTGAGAGAACTGTCAGGAGGGCAGTTTTAAATAGCTTGCACATAATTCCTGTTTTTCCAGTGGCTCAAAGCAACAAATATGGGTAACAAAACAACTTCCTCTCCCAACAGGTGGAAGATGGAGCCTGAAAAGAGGCAAGACTTGTAAGGCTAAGGAAAGCAAAAACAGAGAGAGCTTTTTGCTAGTCTCTGACAAAGACTGATATTATTCTTGGTATTTTTTATGTTTTGATGATTAGATCTGTAGAGATTCATGACACTCCAAATGCAATGGTACAGTTTACCAGTGAGAATAGTAAGAAAAAAATATGGAGGCTGAAATTCAGATCCAGCTTAGCACTTTTTGCAGTTTTTTTGGATTTAGAGCTCGTTTTGCAAGGGAGAGAGGCATAGGTTCAAGTTCCCACTGTTTCAGAGCAAAGGTTTTCCTCTCCAGTCACTCAGAATTAGGCACAAGAGGAACACAGCTCACAGTCTTCCATATGCCATATCAACTATCAGAAAAGCCTGTTATGCAGGTCATTTATACAACAATCAGATGTCGCATTTTGGCCTTCTGGCACACTCCTGAGAGGATGATGTAAGACAAGATAGGAGATAACTAAACACAGAGATCATTCCTACTGCTCTTTCCCTTTCAAATGGAATTTAGCCGTGCTGAGAAGTTCAGAGTTGACATCACTGAGGTCTGAGATTTCCTGTTTACCTCAGAAAACAAGTATAGCACAGACTGTGGTGGCTCAGGCTTCCATGGAGTGCCTCAGCAAATCATCATCACCCCTCACCCAAAGGGATGCACCACAGGAGCATGGGGCTGTGTTCCTGCATCCACCACTGCTTCCCTCTTTCAAAGTCTCTTCAGCCAAGCACCAAAGGTCTTTCCAGACAATCCTAAGTAATGTTCCTACCACCCACAAGAGGTTCACTGATCTCAGTGAGGAAATGGGGCAAGTACTTCTTCTTATTTCCTGAAAGTGAAGTACTCACCACCTGCTACTGCCAACTGTGCCTGCTCTCAGCGTCGACTTAGTGGGACACAGTGAGTCAGATAGGACTTTGTAAAACTGGCACAGACTGAAGAGAGATTAAGTGGGAGAGCTGACACCTCTCTTGCTGTTGTTTCAGTCTTTTTGTGGCTTGTGCTGGATGAGATTGGCTCAGTTGGTTGGAGCACGGTAGTAACACCAAGGTTATGGGCTCAACCCCCACATGGGCCATTCACTTTAGAGTTGGACTTGATGATCCTTGCAGGTCCCTTCCAACTCAGAGTATTCTATGATCTGGAAATAAATATTATATTTTGTGGATTATATGTGAGCTGTGGATTTTTCAGAACTGTATGCCTTGCACATATAATCTCTCTCTAAACCCATGCTCAAGAAATATTTAGGATGAAATCATTAGGGGCTCTTAAGATCAGGCTGTCGATTCTGCCACTCACAGTAAAATATTCCCATTTGAAAGTGTTTAGTTACAAATATCAAAAGATTGAAGACAGGGAGGAGAACATAGGTATTGCTACAAGAGGCTGCTGTGTGAGAAGCCATATTGTTTATTGATTCTCCCACTTGCAATGGCAATAAATGGCATTTCTCATACCACAGACAGAACTGTAAGATCTGTTCGTAAGTAAGAAGAGCCTTCATTTGGATGCAGATAGTCAGTATTTGAGTCAGGACAACCCTTAAGAGCTGAATTGGCTAGGATTCACCTCATGAGATTTGAAATCAGATTATATACAAACTGAGTGGAAATCTTGTTTTAGTGGGAGCTGGAGGACATCCCAGATGAATAACAATCAGATTCCCTTTCAACCCTTGCTCTTGGACAGCTGCTTTTTTTGTATGTGCTGGGAAAGATTAAAAAGTTTGGAAACAGTATTCATATGTTGCCTTATCACAGTTCTGGGGCATTCTCTGTCCTTCTCACTGCACAGAGGCACTAGCAGTTTAGTAAGACCAAGGTCTGGCATTCTAGAGTGTGATGTTAAAGGATTGTGTACAGCCAGCCAGGGTACATTCTGTTTCAATCAAACCTGTTCTGCCTTGGAAAAACTTAAAGGACAAAGGATGATTAGATGTAGAATCAATGCCTACACAAGCAAGTAGGTGGTCAAAGACACTGCAAGCTTTATTTACCCTTCTCTGGCTGGCATATTGACAGCAGTTATTATATGTTTCCTCTGAAAAGAATAAGAATTCCGAAGAGGCCTCCAGACTCCTCCCTTGTGTTCTGTACCTTGGACTCGACGCTGAGGTCTCACTGTGTGTCATGGGAAGATTTTCAATCCTCTGGAATCCTTGCAGGTTTTTTGCTAATGGGGACTCTCTCAGTACATGTATGTTTCTCCTTACATTTTATTTATGGGATAACTCTCAATATGGTTTAACCTTTGCTAGAATCTCTGATCCTGTGAAAAGCCGACTGCTCCAGGCAGCACCTTAACAATCATACCCGAAACATGCAGTGGAGTCATGGCCAACAGTTACATCCCATGGCTGAAGCAGCAAAAAAAACCCTATTTTTTTTCTCTACTGATGCCTTTTATACAATTCAGCACTGTTTTGCAAAGCAACTTGAGCTGTCCTATGGCAGTAACAACTATGAGATCTCAATAAATGCTAAAAAAGCATAGTCCATTCAAGTGCAGCCTAACCACAAGACTCCAATCTGTAATGCAACCTGTTCATTGCATTGCATTGGGTTGCATTGCATCAAGATGAGAAATTCTGTCTCCATCCAGCAGAGAGTGGGTCCCTGTTTGGAAGTGAGCATGGGAATAGAATCCAAGTCCTGCTATCATAAGACCTAATGAGACAGTCTTCTACTTAAGTTATTTCAAGAGCATAACTTTGGCAAGGAGAAATATTGCAGGTTCTAAGACCTTGCAGGTTCCAAAATAACATCCTTCTAGAACATCCCAACATACTCTTCCATTGAGCCTTGTTTGTGCTGCCTTTGTACTGTATTAGTGTAGAGATATAAGCATAAAATTGTTATGGCAGTGGTTGTTCCTCCAGGTAAAGGAAATAAAGTATCTTGTTATGAGGACATAGAAACAGGGTCTGAAATGCCTTATGTATTCCAGTTATTCTGGTAAATTACTTTGGGGAAAAAAAAAAAAGTAGATGGTGGTCTTCAACAAGCCTAAAAGGGTGGGAAAATTCAATTGTTCTGCTCAAAGGTATAAAGCCTGATGACCCCAAGTTGGGTGGGAGTCTTGATCTGCTGGAGGATATGAGGGCTCTGAAGATGGATCTGGACAGGCTGGATCAACGGGCCAAGACCAGTGGTGTGAGGTTCAACAAGGCAAAATCCTTGCTGGGTCCTCTCCTTGGGTAACAGCCACCCCCTGCAGTGCTACAAGCCAGGGGAAGAGTGGCTGGAAAGCTGCCCGTTGGATAAGGTCCTGGAGGTGCTAGCAACAGCTGAACATGAGCCAGTGTGTTCCCAGGTGGCCAAGAACGTTATTTTTTGTTAAAAACTTATTTTGATGAGGTTCTTTTTCATGTGAGAAGATTCACTGTCTCTTCACAACAGCTTTTGTACAGCTCCGGAATCTCTTCATGCACTACACACTTTTTACACCACACAGCTGCTGCCAAAACTGGAATTTCTCCCACCACAAAGTTTCCAAGGCTAAACTAGAGTCTAGGCAAAATGTGTTCACCACAAGAATCAAGATTTCAACAGCTCCAAGTGCTAAAGTAACCACAGATGCAGCCACTGCTGTTGCCTTTTCCCAAAATGGGAAGTATTGTCACATCCCAGGAAGCAGGGTCTGGAGCCATTGCTGATGTAGCTTCACAGCTGAAGTGTGAAAGCACAAATAGCACTGTCACCTTGTGCTGAGCCACATGGTATCAGCTTATGCTATAGCCCGGCTGGCACAAGGGTACTGAAGCAAATTCGTTAAATCTCTGTTGCTAGAGGGGATTGCCCAGGTGTAAGAACCACAAAGTTCAAAAAGTCTGCATCAGCCATGTTGTTTCAGGAACAGAAGCATAATCAATCCCACAGCTCCTCAGTCTGAATTCTAGTAATTGTTTATGAAACTTTCCTGAAATATCTCTGCAGAAATCAGGCTCTTGCAATAGAGGAAAATCTCTTATGTTTCCAGAACCACACCTTAGAGGTATTTTTTTTCCTCCAAATACAAAGGGTTCCAGCACATGCTGGGAAGTTCCAAGCTTCGTTAGGTAGAGAACAGTCGTGGTTTTGTAAGTGAAATGCTTAGCAAGATAAGAGTCCCCACAGGGCATAAGTTAGCTGGAATAAGGCACTACAGAGCTATCCAGTAGTACAGACAGACATAAGTAGCTCATTTAATTCCAGGTGAACTGTACAGATGGTTGCAAGTGCAGGCTGTATGGGTTCCCATAGTCATCACTGACTGAAGCACTGCTCCTTTGTCCAGGTTTATGTATATATATTTGGTCAGATAATATCTATATAGGAGTGTTAGCTGACATTGGTATCTTGTTCTGAGATAGGGCATGGATGAACAATTACTGTATGCAAGGCTAAGAAGAGATGCCTTCTCTATTTTTGTGGTAATTTTTTCCCAGTTTTGCTGCACCAGAAAGAGTATAAAATAATCTAGCTCCTGGGATTAAGACTAACCTAAACTGTCACTGTCTTGATAAATTGACTTGACGGAACATTGTATGTCCGACTAGTTATAAATCTCAGGAATCATTGAACAGTTAAGATGGGCAAAGGGAAAAAGTTTCATACATTATCCAAATCTTAGAACACCTCATTAATTCCATCTATTCTTCTGCAACTTTAGCAAGGTCAGGATTTTATGAAGCTGTGAAATCTCCTCTTAACTAATACCCAAGTATCTGTGATGGTCGTGTGCTGAGCATTCAAATTGCATCCTCTCCCCACTTGCATTGGTGCCAAATGGTACTTTCTTTCCAGGGCAATTACTTATGCAAATACAGCTGCTCTTGGTGTCAGCCAGCTGCTGTGTCCGCAACCAGCCTCAAACACTGCCTGCTTTCCATATGTCAAGGCCCTGGTGGAAGCATGTGGGTGTGTGTGGAAGGGAAATGGGCAAATTAAATTTCCTCTGAAGCAGTGGTGACTATTGCTATCTGTGCCTTGAAGCATTAGAGTCAGCTCTGCAACTGGGCCTGCACTTTTCCTCTGCTCTTCTTTTTCCCACAGCAGAAGCAACTCAGCTCTCCATCATCAGAGAACAGCACCATTTAGCCTTGGGTATGCCAGCAAGCAACCTGTGTCCAGTTCTGCATTCCTAATTCTCCTTCTGGTCCTTCCCCATTAGGAAATCACTCCACTTTCAGTTATGGGGTCTCTGATGCAGCAGCCCCAGATACCTGTAGGTGTGGTAGTAACTGGGTTTCCAGAGCCAAGGCCCCAAATCAGACTTCTAAAGCCTTCTGCAAGCCAAGCCCTGATCTTCCTCACCACATTCAATTGCAGTCCTTGTGTTAGAGTTTTGTGTCAAGCCTCAACTGTAGAGCTGGGGCAGCTCAGCCCTTGGCAGCAGGACTTACTGCACAGAATAATCCTGAAAATCCTTGGTGAGTGTGCAGACTAACATCACCACTGACATTTGGTGCATCAGCCCAATGTGGTAGGAATGAGCTTTTCAGCTTGTTTTTAGTTGCTGGTGCAATTCACTGTCATGCTGTGCTGATATCCAGCGTGGAACACAGAGCTGCCTGTGGGGGCACAGAGCTGCAAGGGTACCAGCAGCACATCTGGCCCTGCAGTGCCAGCCAGGGACAGGTCTGCAGCAGACAGTGCTGCCAAGGGGCACAGAGAGCTCAGAGGTGACCTAGGGATGGAGCTAATTTTCATGTTTATGAGATTCTGCATTACTGAACAGCACTCCTTCATTTACTTTTGTGTCATTCTCCTGTCCCAGGGACTCTTTGATTTTAGTCTCTGGAAAATTCCAGGGCTTTCTTCCTGTACTAACGGGCTAAACATGAGTGAGAAGCCAGTAAAAAGTGTAAGCTTGATTAAAAACAGATCAAATACTCAGTCATAATAAAAATCCTTTTACTGAGTCCAATTCTGACACATTCAAAAAGTAAAAATAATTTATTCTTACTGAGGAAGAGACCTAAATTCCGTTTATATCTTACAGTCCCAGTAATTATGAAAGGGGTTGCCAATTCCACAAACACAAGCCTTTTGCTTTTTTTTAGTGTTCATACGTATTGGCCCAAAATAGGAAAGAAAAAAAAAGGTGTTTGCTCTGCTAACAGAGCATTCAGGCCAAGTGCTGGTTCTGGATCTCTTCAGAAGGACCACATACTCATTAGTATGAGGCTGACAAACTATAATTATTATATGAAGTACTGGAGGGGATTTGGAGAATGCTTATCAGTGTAATTAAAAGTGAGCTTTTGCCAGCTATTTCCGTTTTATGTAGTTATAAATCTATTATTTGAACAAAGAAGAAAGGGCCTTTGCACAGTACAAAATAGAAGAGGTATGAAAAGATATTTCAAGGTGTGGAAGATCTCTATCAGCATGCATTTGCTGACATGTAATTATTCCATTACATATATAACCTTAAAAATGATGATATTGAAGATAGTTGGAAGTGAGGGATGTTGTCTTGGAAAAGGTCACATGTTATCTTGGAAAAATAGCTTTCTATTAAGAAATAATTTGACACAGTTTCTGTTTATGGTACTTATTTAACTGAAATTATTTCAGGAACTTACACAAACTCCCCCTCACACATGCTTTGGATTTTCAGCAGCTTCCTAGTTGTGGTGTCTGAAGTATAGTTTTGGCTACAACCTTTGAAACCTCTGCTCACTGCAGTGAGTGCTCTGTGCATCACCAGAGGATCCCCTCCACACGATCAGACGTGCACACACACACAGAATATCAGACTGCTCTTTTATACAGTAGCTGCTTTTCCTGAGTGCCACTACGCAGCCTGTTAGCAAGCCAAAGAAAATGATGTGGCTTGTCAAGCACAAAAAGTCATCAACTGTTTCCACCATTGACAGAGGATCTGAAGAGGCTGAAGGTGCACATTGGACTGCATAGTCCAACATAGAGTGGTTCCTCGTCCCATGGCCACTTTGGCCTCTTCCTTTTTGTGCTCACAGGCACCAATCCAATTAGCAGACAGCCATGCCAATTTAAATGGAGTGACTGGACTCCCGATTGACATGTGATTCAACAATATTTCAGGAGACACAGGCCCCCGATCCCCTCTAGCAGCTAATGACAAACTCTTCTCCCCAGGAAGTTTTTTCCTGAAAATTATCAGGTACTATCATCTCCCTCATCCCTGTTCCTACTGCCCCTTAGGAAAGAATAGCAAGAAAGAAACTTCTGAGTGAATCACTTCTGCTGGGCATGTAGGGGAGCATGAGTAGAATCCCCCATAAATCGAAAGAGTATTTCATCAGCAAGTAATTCTGTCAGAGACACCAACACAGCAACATCAGAGATACGAGTACTCCTCTACAGAGAGCTGGCTAGCTTTTCCCAGGCTATCCAAATGTCCCAAACTGGAGTGTTTTGTTCCATCCAATTTAAGTACTATTTCCAAATCCCTTCAAGCTGCTATTTTTTATGAAGGCACTGCATGTGCATGCAATACATTACATGTAACTACCTTAGGATCCAACTTTATGCAGTAGATGTTTGATCTTAAGTTTCCTCCTATGGACAATTTCTTTCATCTAGACTGTCTCTGATGATAACAGAATTAGTCCACAGATAAACTGAGAGTGAGTTTATCCTCCTTAGTTCTCCTTGAGTAAGCTATTTCATCCCATCGTGGCTGAAGCACCAAGAGGCATGAAACTGCATAAAGTAATGCCCTAGCTAGCACGAGAAATGCTGAAAGTGGGTCCAAAACCTGGCCCCAGACTTTGCTTCTGGCTGTCACAAGGAGATATCAGTCAGACTGAACCCAGAAGCCAATATGGACTCTCCCCCTGCAGTTGAATCCTAAGCACATCCCATTCCTTTCCCCACTCTTGCCCTTTTCCAGCATGTAGGAAAACCTGGCAGTTAGCCCAATCACACCTGGTAGGCTTAACAAATAGATGCTATTTCCCTCAAGTGTTTCTGGGTAACAAAATGGACTTGTCAGCAGCAATTTTCATTGAATACAGTGAATTCACAGGTGACATCTTTATGTCAAGTAGCCTGTCACCAAGAGAGGACCATGTGTTTAGGCCCATGGCAGAGGAACAGACCCTGTTGAGCCGAAACATGAGGCCACAGTTCATTTTCACCATTTACCAGATACATTGCTGACTCTGATCCCAAGCCCAAAAATGCCACCTTACATTAAAGAGGGTCTATCACTACATGCTCAGACCCTCTTTGTACACATCCACATGCATTTTTCTACTGGTCATGTTCTTTGTACTGAAATTGGTGCAAAGCATCACCATTTCTTTCCAAAATCCATGCACCCATCTGCCAGTCATGCCACATTTTCCCCGCAAAATTTCTTCAAGGTAGAAGTGAAGATGAACAGGAGAAATCCCTGCCACTTATATGGACTAAAGTAAGCTGAGAAGGAACTGTTCAGGAAGATATGACATTAATCTCCTCATCCCTAGAAGCAGATGGTGATAAATGAATGGCACATTTGATATATCTGTTGTAGTCATCCAACGAGTTAACCAAAAAAAGATCAGATCACAGCAGCATTGGCTCAGACCCTCTTCCTCCAACACAGGAAATTCCATTTCCCCAGCACGGTGCTTTGTGCTTATCCTTCCAAGCTGTGCTGTTCTGAAAACCCCACAATAGCTCAGAGCCACATTTGCTTTAGTGTCACATTGGATAGTCACTTTCCAAACAGTAGTGTATGCATATGGTATTTTATACTAGCAAGGGCAATTTGTTTTAAGATATCTTATAGAGTCTCTAAATTCGACATACTCTAGTGAGAAACTAAATACTCTGGCAATGGGAATCCCATCTTCATCCCATGCAAAGCACTAAAAAAAAAAGTTATAGTAGCGCTATGCAAAGGATGTACAACTTAAAATGAATTTTTGTACCAAAAAAGGAGATAATGATTAGGTAGGTGCTAGGTAAGTTTTAGAGGATGAGCGCTGATCTTTTGATAATCAAATTTATGAAGAACCATCATGGAAGAAGACATTTTCTCCAACACTCACGGGATGATTAAGGCAAGCCAAGTTCCAGACTACAAAACATATTTGATTTTTCATTTTTTGAAGGTAAGCAGAGAGAATAGATGCTCCTGGCAAGTTCCCTCCTCTTCCTCCCTCCTAGCATAACTTTGAGAGGTGAAGAGAAGGAAGAACAGCTTTGAGAATTCTGAAGAGCTGTAGAATGATAGTCACTCAGGTGGACTGAAAGAGGGGCTACTGTGCATCCTGGCAAGGCTGGGTATGCCTGTGTATGTGGTACATTCATCCATTGTGCTGCCACTGCGCAGTGGGGTTTCTTCAGCAGTTTGCTTTTGTTACACAGGACTGTGTGCTGGAATTTAGACATCATCGAGACACATCTTCATTTCTGTCATGCAATTATCTAGATATGGAAGCCTGTGGAGGGTTATAGGCAGAGCTAGACAGGCACTGGTCTGAAAGAAGTTAAGAAAAAGCTTGATCCCAGCAACACTCAGGTTGAGATTGCAGTAGTTGCTGGGAATGTAAAATAAAATTATAGTGATGCCTAAAGAGTTTTAGCTTTTTATATTTTTCATCTATTTGCAGATTTGTAGATTGCTAATGCATAGCTGTAGCTTCTATTATTTTTACTACCCTTTCCCCCTACATTTTGGAACAATAAGCTAACCTTTTAACTACATTCCTGAAATACTGTTTAGTCTTATTCTAAGAAGAGAACCAACTACAAGGACGTTCTGTTTTCCAACAAGAATCCGTAAAGACAATTCAAAGTGGGGCAGAGAAGCTCCTGGACCAATTCCAAAGGGGCAGTACCCAGGCAAATATTACCTAACCAACTACTCTCCTAATTGGACAATATATGATAGGTATGCTAATCAACTAACCTTATAAAGTTGTAGAATTACTGTACCGTGTGCAGGTTTTGCCATATTGTGTACCTCAAGGCTTTAAAGTAAAGGTTTGCTCTTATATTATCATTCTAACATTGTTTGGGAAGATTTGTTTTATTTCCAGGCAACAATAGTTTCAGGCTTGTTGCACTCCTACACTTTCAAATCTTGGTTAATAAGGCCTATGCCCCTTAACACAGAGTTTTCTCAGTCAGTCACTTTTGTGGTTCTGGTTTGTATAACTGTTTTTCTGAGATAGCCAACATCAAATGCTCAAGAGGAAAAGAGTGAAAAAGAGCGATGGGCTTTCTAATGCTGATAAGTTTGAGTCCTAAACATTTGCTTTGGGAATGATCTGCATTAAGTACTCTAATAGGATAATCTTTAAAATGTCTACTTCCTCTCTGAATCTTATCAAATTCTTGCCGTGAACCGTATCCTGTAACAATGAGTAGGCCATCAGATTTACAGGAACTTAATGAACTTAAATTCCAGAAATTACTTTGAATTTTTTTTAATCATGTATGTTTCCTTACAATATGAACCCTGCCCATACTCAACTGCCTCCAAAACACCAATCTAATGCCCTACAATTGAGATGAGCCATTAAGACAGCTAGAAAATTTTGTGGTATTCTGCAGTGAAGAGTGAAGAAGTGGGGAGAAGCAGCTAGTTGTTAGACAGTACTCTTGGAAACAGTGCCTTTTTGAGATCTCACTTCAACTCTCAGTTACAGGTTGACTGTCAAAAATAGATCTATCACAGGAGGGAGCTGATAGGAGGAGTAAGGTCTGCAGCTAACCTTAGCTAGGTTGTGTCACAACTCCATTGGTAAGTAGAGGTAGCATTGAGCTACATTTTGGGGGAGTCAAAAGACTGCAATTGGCCTTTCATTAACTTAACATTGCTAAAGAGTTCCTGTTTGTGGTTCTCCAGTGCTCATCTTATGAAAGAAAACAGCCAGTAAAACTTAATCTGAGATGACTTCAGTTCTTCTTTGACTCTTTCTGCCTTTAATCTTCCCCTCCTAGGCTATGATTTTCTGCGACTCCATCTGTTCTCTTGGCAGTTATCTGAAAAAAGGCAGGATAGAGACAAGTGGCAAAAGACTCCAGGAAAGCTGAGATATCCAGCACTAAAAGCAGTGACTTCTGGTCAAAGCCTCTGGCTTTTCTTCAAAAGGTGGAGTTTTAAAGAGAAACCAGAAAGGCTGCATGAGTCAAACCAGTTATTTACTGATAGAACATTGCTTGTTTCAGCATTGTCAGATTTCTAATAAGTACCATGGGCTTGGGCCAAGGGCAAGGCTGCTGGATATGCAGGTCAGTAGGGCTCCAGGATCAGAACCCAGAGGTTAGGAACTACTGGCAGTTGGGGAACCCAATGATCTTTGTTTATGGAGCGTGCCAGCAGTCCTACACAACTGACCAGGGCAGCGGGATGATGCAGGGGCGTTGCACCATGGTAGAGAGAAGCACACTCTCTCTTGTAGTGAGAACAATTTTCATTCTGTCTTCTTTTGGCATTTCTTAAAGTCTAAAATCATTCATGCAGAAAAACACAGAGCTGCTCTTTATCTGTGGGAACAGGCCACACAGGATATATGTTTAATTAAAGCTGGGTGCTGGAGAGCAGGGAGCACCACCATTTTCCATATGCTGTCTGGGCCAGGGGGTTGCTTTTGTGGGGGTGCAGAAGAATAAAAAGAGGTTAGGTTTGTTTACCATAACAGACCTTGCAGCAGATGGGCATCTCTATTTCAAGACAACTCTCATCAGTGCTAAACTAGTGGGCACGGATGCTTAGGGGGCAGTACTGACTGAGCTGAAAGCCCCAGGCACTTGTCCGAAGGGAAGATACAGCATTAGGGGAATTTTAGGAAAGTTTGCTCCATTTGGCCCTGTGATGTGCAAGCTACAGAGACTTTCAATTTTGGACCTCAGTTGTTGTTCCCTCTACAACGCAAGTTTTTAAGAGAAAAAAAAAGCTTATCTCCTTGGGATCCATTGATGAAACACCAAGGCAGCATGAGTCATGGAGCCCCTTTGCTGCACAGTCCAACTTTCTGAGCAGCCAGAAAGGTAGAGCTAACTCCTGAGCTGACTAGACAGCTTGTGCTAGCCAGGAGGTTTGGCACAAGCCTCTCTAAAGTTCATCACAGAGCAGGAATTGCAGTGGCTGGACAGTTCATTCACAGATACCCCTATCGAGGCTGCAGGCAGCTGGCTGCAGGACACCTCTTGTCAGGAGCAATGTTAAAGATAACTGAATAAAATTCAGTCAGCTGTTTTCTCTCGGAGGAGAGAGGGCTAACGTTTCAATTGACAGCATGGATAACTTCTGGGCCAAGCTATCTCTGCGTTTAAGATAGGTCTGGACTGTCAAATCCCTGCCTCCAGAGCATGCATCCCAGCTAAATGGAGCAAGGCACTGACAGGCTCAGGCTCTTCTCAGTCCTCCCTTTGCATCTGTGCTTGCCCTTGTCCTCTGCTGCTCCTCCACACACAGGTCTCGTAGTGCTGGCAGCAATTACCCCAGCGTGTCTCCTCCTCCTCTCCCTGAGCCCCTTCCTCTTTTGTGCCACCCAACTCACCCAGAATACCTTTTCTTCTCGCTGGTTTTCCTTTCCAAGCTTTCATCTGTGTACAGCCCAAGAGACAATAATTTGTTCATTTTTAAAGCAGTAATTTGGAAACAGGACAGTTGAGCAATATCCTGGCAGATGGGCAGAAATTATCTCCACAATCACCTGCCTGATCTGCCTAAGATAGTGTGTGCTTAATTTCAGTCTCTGGTTTGAGGAAGGCAAAGTAGAGGACGTACAGAAAAACGCAGGCAAAAAAGCAAGCTCTGAACCTACGCTTTTAATTGGTCGACCATTGCCACCTACCAGAGGTATTTAAAAAGAAACAAAATTACAGATCGTCACTCCGAAGTGATGAGTGAAGTTACATTGCCCCCTTCCCTGTTTTCAAAGGCTGAAACAAGACTCATGCTTTCTAGGGTTTAACTCCTCAGAGGCCGCATATTCAACTTATGTAGCCTTTTGTACTTGTGAAGTAAGATTTGTTTTAAAACACAACAAAAAGACAGCATAGAAAGGAAAAGAAAAAACAACAAACCACCATCAAAAGTATTACCCTGACTTATGACAGATGCTAAACAGCTCAAGGCTCATTTCAAACCTCAAACTTGCAAAGGCTAACAACACTATAGGCGGATAATATCCAGGTGGCCACCAGACACTGACAGGCCCTCTTGAATCACAGCAACAAAAACAACATCTTACCTGAAGACATCACAGCATTAGGAAGACAGTTGCTTTCCTGGAGCGCTTCCTTGAGGCTTAGAAGTGGCAGTGAGGCTCTAGGACACTTGCCTTTTGCACCAAGATTAGAGCTGCTTTGTCCTGATAACGATTAACACACAACCTCTTCAGGTGGGAATGGATCTACTTCTTCCACGGGTTAATCCTCTCCCTGCTCCTGTCTGGGTGCTATGATACAAAAGTGAGGGTGTGGATTTGCAAAATATCAGATACGTGCAGGATCAAGACAAGAGACTGAGCCTGAAATCCTGAAACTTCACACCTCTCTTCCTTTGCCAGTTTCCCTTTTACGTTTTTTTGTGTTTCTACCATGATAATTAACTAGCAAGGCATTTCATCTATATACAAGCTTCTATTTCTCATTTTTTTCTCCATCCTTTGGTCTTCGTCTTTTTCCCTATTTTTCCCTCCCTCTTGTTTGCTTTCTTTGTGTGCAATTAGGAATTGAAGTTGTGCATCTGCTGTTTGAATAAAAGCAGAGAACAGTGTAGTTCATTTAGGGAAATGCTTGAATTAGAAATGGCTGAAATGTGGGGTGACAATTTTTTAAAGATTCTATTTGGTAGTTGTTGAAAGATTTGGAGCACAAGTCTTACGAGGAGCAGCTGAGGGCACTGGAGAAAAGGCTGAGGAGTGACCTTATCACTCTCTACAACTCTCTGAGAGGAAGTTGTAGCCAGGTGAGGATTGGTCACTTCTCCCCAGTAACAAGTGGCAAGGCAAGAGGAAATGGCCTGAAGTTGCACCAGGGGAGGTTTAGATTGTTTTTTAGGAAAAATTTCTTCACTGAAGGGGTGGTCAGGCATTGGATCAGGCTTCCCAGGGAAGTGGTAAAGTCACTGTCCCTGAAGGTAGTTAAAAGACATGTAGATGTGGTGCTAATGGACATGGTTTAGTGGTGAGCTTGGCTGTGTTAATGGTTGGACTTGATGATCTTAAGGGTCTTTTTCAATATAAATGATTCTTTGTAAATGTGATAAGTGTGATAGGATGTAGGAGCTGGAATATTTGTGTGAGCCTGCTTGAATATAGACTCAAATATGATCCCAGCACTTGCTCAGTCTCTCGTTCTCTCACTGTCGGCAGTGGAGAGGAAACAGGCTACAGTCACTGTGGGGAGAATTCACCACCACTGAGAGGCTTCATCTCCTGCTGCCTTCTCCTACTGCAAGTGAAGCTCTGTGTGTGGGAGTGGCCATTGCACTGGGACCTTATTAACACCCTACCTCATCAAAAAAGGACCCTTCACCCTCTGCTCAGGTGCCTCAGAGGAAACCCCAGGACTTCGAGCCCTTTTTGTCTCCCAGGGAGCCTCTCCCAGCCATGTTCAGGAGCCAGGCTGCGGCTGCCCAGCCCTGCAGTTTCTCTGCCAGTGCTCTGGATTTTTTGGTACACGGTAGCCATGCACTACCTACCTGCTGGGACACTCTGCGGCTCCTGCCACAGCTGCTGAGTTTCTGCTACCTCTTGCTTGCTGACCGGGGTCAGCCCGCCCTGCCATCCCTGCCGCAGCCCATCTTTGCCACCCAGCCTGTCCGCCATTACCGCGTGAGGGAGACAGGCCTGAGCTGGCGGCACCGCGCCCCCTGCAGGCGCGCAGCCGTGGCCGCTGCCTGGCCAGAGCCAGCAGTGCCCCTGGCGGCCGTGCCCGGAACTGCAGCCGAGGGGAAGGCGCTGGAGCAGCAGAGGCCCTGGGGCTTGTGCCGTGTGCGGCCGTGCCCGGCTGGAACTGAAGCCAAGGGGAAGGCGCTGGAGCGGCAGAGGCTCCCCGGCTTGTGCCGTGTGCGGCTGGCAGGGCTCTTGGAGTTTGTTGGCCGTGCTGCACACAGACACACACACACACACACACACACACACACACACACACACACAAGGAAAGAACTGCTGCTGGTCCTTTTCCCATGGTTTTGGCTGAAAACCCCTCAAGTTCAAAGTTAGAATAATTCGGAGGGAATTCCCATTCCAAGGGAGGCTCCCACCTTCCTTGGCAGACACCAACACACATTGACTACAGAACTGACCAAAACTTTCACTGAAACTGATTTAAGGAGGGTATGAAAAAGAACATGACATCCACTTGGTAACAAAACAGCAAACCAATTAAGAGCAGGGAGACCCCAGACCCCAATAATGCTGTTGATCTGGACTGTCGCACAAGGTATGGGGAGTTTAGGTCATAAGGGTATAATTGTCCAGGGATTTCTTTGTTTGGAATCCCTCTTTTGAGCCAAATACCATTGATTTCTTGCAATAAACCTATCTAATGGAAATGAGAGGCCAGTGTCTAAAATTTCTGTAACAATAGGATTTCTTACTTTGGATAAACTCTCTTGTCTTTCTTATCTAATAAACACATCTTTAGTGTATTGTTTTCCTGTTTTGCTCAAGTTGGTTATTTCCTAGGGTTTTGCTTTTCTCTTCTTTGGTCTCTTTCACTTGTCATGGTCTCAGTCCCCGTACTTGTGCTTGTCCTGTCAGTTCTCTACTACTATTCCTATGTGGCCATTTCTGTGATCTAGGGAGGCTTCACAAGAAATGTCTGCAGAGGTAATTTAGCCACGGGTAAGAAAAAAATCAACTACTTCGCAATGTATAGGAAACATATACAAGAAAACATTTCCAACATAAATATAATTAAAGACAGACAAAACTGTTTTTCATGAGATGAATGGGATTGTGCAACGAACACTGCTAGAAGGAAAACTTTTGGTTTTGGTGCACTTTTGCCCCATTCTCCACAGGCTGACATCAGCAGCAGAACAGGTTAGGTAAGGGAATAGAACTGTCAGCCCCCTTCTCTCTGGTCCCCTCCACCTTGGAGTAAAAAATGTTCATGTAATAATTAGACTACCCTTTCAGCATCACTGGGAGTCACTGTCCCCTTGGAACAGCTCTAAAAATGGCATTCTCCCTTGAGCTTTCTGCTGAGTGAACACTGACCCACTGTGGTTTATTTTTTCTTACAGGAATGAAACTGTCTTACACCAGTTCTGTTGCCCAGCAGCTGACGCAGAACAGAAGCCTTCATCTCCAGACTCCTCACCAAGGTGGGAAACAGTTGGCAGCAAGACCTTTATTTTTTCTACTTCTTTCTCATCCATCACTGATCTTCCTGCCCTAGACAAAACTCACGTATTACACAAGCCAATCCTCCTCCATCCTCCCCTACATCCCATGTTCCCAGCATTGCTGTCCCTCTCTTTTCCTTCACAGAGATTACTGTTCATACTGTTGTGTAATTGTCTGCAAACCACGCCCCCCCAATCTCCACTCACACAACACACAAAATGTTTTCCAGCCTCTCTTCAAACATCCATTTCCATCGACCCACATTCATGCTTGTACCTCTTCTTAGTGTATGTGACACTGACACACACATGCTTCACTCCTCTCCTTCAAATTTTTTAAATGTCTCACACTAAGAGGTTCCTGGACATACTATAACATTTAAAGTACAGCAATAGTCACCCAAAAAACTCAGGGTTCTGTCTCACACCCTGAAACAGGGTGGGGGGAGCATTTTTACCTGTGTCAAATGGTGTGAGCTTGCCAGTGAAGAACAGCTATAGACAGATATTATTAACTTTCACCAACTTGTAGCCAGTGCAGCCAGGTGTGGAGGCACCAGCAGTTCTCAGCTCTTCCTTATCAGTGAAATATGTCAGTGCCAAGACCAAGGGGTCCAAAGAGCTTCAGAGGTACTCGAGATGCATAATACTGCATTTAGCTTCCACACTTCACCTTGTCCCTCTATTCTTGCCATCTCCTCCCCCTCTCATGACTTCCCACCCTTACCTCTTACAGACCTAGTCTGTTTTTCCAGGCCTCACCACCCTTCTGACAACAGCAAAGAGGTTTCTCTTTAAAGATTTCTCTCATCACACTGTTAGACTTTTACCTCTGACTTTTGGCACCTGTACAAATAGCCTGTGTTACTAGCAGGGCTCTGAACAGAACGGGGCAGCTGAATTGCAGTAGTGAGGCTACTGCATTTTTAAAATGATATTTCTCATGCTCTACTTACTGCATCAGACTGTGGTTTCTGATTTCCTTCTAAGAAAAAGTGTGAGTGCTGGACAATTGTGAAGAGAACAGGGGTAGGCGGGTGAACGTGTATGCTCAAAAGTGGGGTTCGGCCACACTTGGAGACAGGGTCAAGAAGCAGGACCTGTCTTGCCCATTTGTGTATGAAGACGGAAGGGTTAACCCCCATGATCAGTCTGTGCTGAGGTCTTTCAGGCATTGGTAAAGCTTGCATGACCAATGTGATGGCAGATGCTGCGGAGATGCTGGCAAGGAAAAGGAGACAGCAGAGGAGGAGACCACGGAGATTTCTGTGGTAGGGAAAGCCACGTCCCTTACGTTTCTGGAGTGAGCGAGTTTTGTTTAAGTGCTTTAGTTTGTCTAGAACTAAGGATCAGTTTTGCCATAAGGTTCTATCCTTATACCCTCATCCTTGACCCTGCCCCATTGTTGTCCCAGCCTCCATCTTATTTCTGATCAGATGCCTTAGTTTCCAGAATGTTCTTATTCTACAAGGCCGTCAGTTACACAGTCTCAAGCTCCAGGATCATTTTTGTCATGTTCTTTGTCAGGCCTTCCTTTTGTCTTGCTGACTTGCAAAGGCCTTGCTGAGTTTGAGTTTGAGGCTGAGTTTGCGTGCCCTCGTTCTGCTGGGATTCAACAGGTAAATTGAAGAATTAATGCTCACCTGTTTCAGTAATTTAACAACTTCAGCAAGTTGCATCCGAAGATGAGTCTGAGCCAGGAAATCCTGAATTGTGGATGACTGACAATGACCCCTACGGCAGGTTTCATCTGGGCTTCTCGTGCTCATCTATGCCTGTCCATTTGATGCCTTTTGTAGCTTGCCCCACATTGCAGGCCTCATGCATTCCTTACTTTTTTCCCCAGTCTTTCTCACATTCTTGCCATTTCTAATGCCTTCAGACCCCAACAGCAGTCCTGAATCTGTCTGTGTGTGACACAATATTCTATGCAGAGATAAAGATGGTTGAAGCCACCGTGGCTATTTGAAGGTGAGAAACAGGCCCAGAGAGTTATTAAACTCACTATTTAGCTTTATGTTAACCATAAAACATCTGCTAGTCTCTGCCAGGTCCTGCAGTCAGCCATGGGCTTCCTTCATTTCCAAGGTCACATATACAATGCAGTGAGGAAGGCAAAAGAATTTCAGAGGGGGAAAAACACAGAGTCAGCATGGAGCTGATAACCATATGGTGTTCTGGAATGGCTCAGTAGGCTTCTAGGAGAAGCTCATCTTACCGTTTACTGAGTCTGTCATCCTGCTCAAATCATGAACAGGTTCCCCACTGAACCAAGGCAGAACAAAAGTCAATCAAGACTGAAATATGTGGGTCAGACAGCCTGAATAGGCAATCAGTTCCTGGGTGAGCCAAGCATATCCCTAAAGAAAATCATCAGGGCGCCTGGTGGGAGCGCCTGGTACACAGGGGCTCCCTGTGCAGCTCCTCCGAGCCCCGCTGAACGGACAGCCACTCTCAAGTGGTGCTGCTATGAATTCCGATAAACCAGCTCGGGTTTATTCTCTCTTTTCCCCTTCCTGATGGTTTCCCTAAATGAGATAAATCCTGTCAGAACTGATGCCACTAATAACCATCAGCCATCTAGTTTTAATTAGAGTTTGCTTCATTAATGCCCCAGCTCCTCTCTGCACAGCAGATTAAATAATGTACTTGCAGCTCATTTACACAAACCCCCAAACTGCAAGGCTGAGCTACAATCCTTTAATTAAACAGCCCGGCTGATCCCTACCGCTGCCTCGGCTCATCAGTCTAAGCCGATTAAAGAGAATAGGGACTAATAAAGAGCATAAACAGGGAAGTGACTCTCAGCTCTTCAAGGGACTTGGAGACTCCAGTGGTGATCAGCTGCTTTCTCCTCCTCTAGCAGGAACTGTACCTCAGCCCACAGCCCTTCTGTCTGGGACCTGCAAGAACGCTTCTGTTTTCAGCAGGAGCCCAGACTCATCTTGTGGGACAGGAATCCTTTGGGAGAATGAGGAAAAACACAGCAGAGAAGGAGAAAGGGACATCAGAACAGTGATGTGAGTGGCTATCTGACTGCAGGAGAGACCAACAGGAGCGGCCATACAGCTTAAGAGAGGGACAGGAGGAGAAGCAAATGCAGGGAATAACAGTTGGAAGTTGAATGCCAGGAACAATCTGGGACAAAAATTTCTCTCCTTGTGGTTTATGGTGGTCACTGTTGTTCTTGTGTGGTCTTCCCTAACATTTCTCTGCAAGATTTCTTGCTCTTTCTTTGCTGCCAGGTAAAAATGCCTTGGTTTCACGTGGATGAGAGTGATTAGGAACATGTCAGCGTCTAACCACTCAACAGAAGCCAACTCAATGAGGTGTTTGGGATTATTCCCACTCATCTTGTTCTGCTTTGCTTCACTGACTGCCACAAGCAGAGCTAGCCCCCTTCTCTCCTCCAGTGTGTGAATTCCTTGTGGAGAAGTTGCAGCTCCATGAGTTTAGCAATGCAAATTTCCCACCTGGCTGCTTAGCTGGGTTGCATTAGCAATTAGGCCATGTGCTGTAGGCCATGAATATTAAGAGGCAGATTTGATCCCAGATTCTGCCAAAAAGCTCAGAGCCAAAGTACAGGATGAGGTGATGGCAGCAGCAGGCAGATTTCTGTTCCTGAACTCTAAGGGCTTTCCCATTTCAAAGGACATTATAAATCCTTTACCATTGTCTCTGCTGAACTTGTACACCACTGGCTTCATGATCGTAAGCCATCTTGCAGGTTGGATTTCCAGTGGAGATGCCAAATATCAGGTTGAGTGACATGAAGAAACTCCAGGGATGGCAGTAGGAGCTAACCCTGCTCCTTTACTGAGGTGCTGATTAGACTCTAATTTAGCCAAACCCTGTAATTTCATAAAGCAACAGCTCTTTTTCTCTCTGGCTTTTGCCTATTAATGGCAGGGTTTCATTCTAGGGATTTGAATAGCCTAGTAATTGCATTTCCCACTTCTCCCAGGCATATAGAGTGGAGACTGGCATCCCAGAACAATGACCTTAAAATGTGTCCAGCAGCAGCCCAGTTCTAACAGGATTACATACCATTTTCCTTTGTGTGAGGTAATAGGGCTGAGATGAGAAAGATTTGTTTCTATTAGAGTAATGAGAGGAAATGATGGAGTCACAATTGGAGGGAACAGTATTTTCATTCAGTTGCCTTTCATAGGCTTTTCGGAGTCTGCCTCTGTGGTGCTGAATAGGAAATCAGCAGAAAATCACCTCTCCTCCTGTGATGGGAAAAGTTGTACAGAAAACTTTAAGCATCAGGGGCAGGTCTGCTTTGGCAATGGACTTGGGAATAGCACTGGAGTGCTGAAGCATTGTGGTAGAAGTGCAGATGAGACCTGACCTGTTCTTAATGCAAAGGAGACTGAGTTCTCTCAGGAAGAGAGAGCAGTCTTCTGGAAGGGCTTGGATGTGTACTTGGAAGAAGGGCTAGGATCTGAAACATCTTTGGTAAAGTTGGGCAAGCTTTGTTCATATTTTCCACACTTTCCAGTAGGGAGACTGCTGATTAAATCAGGGTTAAAACATGATTAATGCCACTAATTTACAAAGTGTTTACTTCATGCTTGTGGACCAATGAAGTAATAACTCAATATAATTTAAACTTTGAACCACTGTGGGCTCATTTCTAACGTGCCTGCTGGATTAGTCACCATAACAGACTGGCTGCTTCCTGGCACCAGTTAGTGGTAAGGAGACGTGAACCATTGGCTACTTTTCCAAGCCAGCCTTCCTTGCATTTCTGGAGAAATTCATTCTTGTTCCACTTGTAATTTACCAAAAGTACTGAAATGGAAATGTGTATTCTTGCTGGAGGAGGCCCTTGGTGCTGGTTGCTCCATTTTTATATGTGGGAGTCTGATAAGTGGATGGGGAGATTTTGAGCAGTTTGTTCAAACCAAACCTTCAAACATCTTTCTTGATGGCTCTCTCTGCTGCATGAATATGCTGCACCCTCAGCAGCACATGCTTACAGCCCAAAATCTGATTTCATTTACTTCTGGACATGTCTGACTCTTCATGTCTCTTTACCTGAACTCGCTGTTTCCACTGAACATGCATTTGTTCTTTGTCCTGTGAAGTCATGTTGGAAGATGTTGGCACAAAGGAGCCATGAATTTTATCAATTTATTTTATGTTATGCACAGTCACAGTATCACATCCCTCTGATTCCTCACTGATTTAGCCCAGGAGCATCTCTCCTTCCACTCCACTGAGGAAGGGGCAATCCACAGGAATAAAGCCATTTATAACACCAGCCAGGACACTGCTCAGCAACACAGTAGGATTGGCTGAGTCTAGGCAAACTTCATGGTTTTTATATGATCTTGCCCCAAAAGTTCAGTGTCTGAGTACAGAGAATAGGTTTAGGAATAATTTCCATTCCTCATGGGTAAGAAAAGTTGAGGTGCCATAGGGAAACATGAGCTTGTATGACCAAATACATAAGTTGCTAAGTCATCCTGTTTTTCAAATGAGAATGAAAAAAAGATAGAAAAATAAATGGGGCCTCAGGGAAGATGTGTGACATGAAGTGGATCAGTGTAAGTGAAGCAGCAGAAACAAAATAGGTACAAAACTGGAAAAGTAGAGCTTTGTGCCTACTGCATAGGGCTGTGGAGGTGGTCACTGCACTGGGGAAAGGAGCAAGGAATGCTAAGCATGCTGTTTCTATCTTGGTCTTCAGCAAAAGGGCAATGCAAGCCTCTAGATCTGAACACAGTGGCAAAGTTAAAATCTGGATAAAGCTGGTGAATGCTGTTTGGATTGTCTGTATTGAGGGGGATGGTGATTTATGGCTGTGTTTCTCTTTATGTGGAGGAGAACAAGGCTTTTTTCTGTTTGGTTTGACACAGGCAGTCACTTGAGAATAGAAACAAAATTCATCTGAGTTACACCAAGGTCTACCTGTGAAGCGGCTCGCTCACTGCCTTCACAAATCAATTACCCTGATCCCTTAGGAAGGAGCCCAGAGGTACAGTCCAACCTAGAGTCCACCACAGCAGGTAGAAAAAGAAGACTGCAGAAGGCCTTGCCTAGGTCTGTAAATGCCAAGAGCCATGTCCTTCACTCAGCTCACTGCTGGATTGGGAGAGCAATGGGCTAAGGGACGTGCAAGCTTTCCTTGCCTTCCTTGAGACTCTGCTGCCTCCCAGCCCTGAATTCATCTCATTTTAGCAGTGAAATTCTATCTTCTGCATGATTGCACCGGCAGGCTTTTGTCAGCGAATTTGGTGATGTTCAAACCTGCCTCAGGGATGAGGAGCCAAGAGATCTGACTCGAAGTGGCAGAAAGACTGCTGCTGAGAAGCCAAGTTTCTCTTTCCTGGGGTTTTGAGCGGGCAGTTACATTAATGCAGGATGCCATCTGTTTTTTCCTTCTCTAAAAGTCGTGTTTACCACACATTGCAGAGGCAAGGGAGGTCTGGGGTTAAAATAAAAGTAATTAAACCCTGCAGAGGAAGGCCTCCTATGCCTTCAGTGTCCACTTGGTGCTCTTCACACCTCAGTGAAGCACAGGTGCCATGTTCAAAGCAGCCACAAGTAACCTTGTCTGCAGTGCGAGGCTGTGGGACTTGTGTCCAGCCTGCAGAGAGAGCGCAGCAAGCAGCCCGCGGTGCCAAGCCCAGGGTGTGACAGGCAGCTCAGGAAGGGCCTTCACTTCCTAAGCTGAGCCCTGTGCTCTGCAGCTGGTGAAACAGGAGGCATGGATGGGAAGAGGAAAGAGAGGTGTGCCAGAGAGGTGGCCAAAGCACCATTCTGAGGTGTCATCCAGACACATGCAGGAGCTATAAGAAAAAACCTACGACAGCCACCCAGACCACCCAGCACAGCCAGCCTTGCGCCATGACCGCCACTTCTCATAAAGTGAGAGGTGCCTTAGCTATTCCAAGCCATGCTCTGGAGGAGCCTGTCTGTCCTCTCGGAAAAGCAGAGATCTTAGTCCTCTGGTAGATGAAATCTGTCATGGAGAGCCAGGCACTCAGACTGGCAGCCAGCCAGGACAATCATCTTTGCACCAGGAGGGCACGGGGTGCTTCATTTAGTTCTAGTAGTGCTGTTCTGTAGCAAAAGGCACAACAACACAACAATGTGGGAATTACACAGCACACAGGGATCACGTTTAAAGACTAAATCTGAAACGAAGGCCCTGACTTTGGCATGTCAAAATGTGGGACAGGAGGCTCTTGCTGGTATTATTACATTCTCTGTCTGCTTAATGAACATCTCACCGATACCACTTCAAGTGATGCTGAAAAGATGTTGCCTGGTTCAGTCTGTGCTAAAGGATGTTAAATTTAATTGATTTCCAATATATTTACTGTACCATACTGTCAAATCTATTTTACAGGTGTGTGTGCCAGACCTTTTATGAAATAAGTAATATATTCTGGGATGGGTAATGAGTTTGGCTAATTACCATTAATTCCTCCTGGGTAAAACTAATGTGAGAAGATGGCTTGATGCCACTGCTTTGCAAGGTGTTATGTGAATGTAGACAAAATCAGAATCTTTTTCCTATATTTGTCTTTGCTGGGGGAGACTGTCTGAGAAAGCTGCAGCTTGGCTGGCAGGGGATGATTTGCCAAGATCAAGTTCCAAGTTCCCTGCCTTTCTGGCAGGAGAGACTTTTGCCTTCCATCACTTTCAGCAGGCTCACAGAGAGCACTGCCTCCAAATCACCCTAAAATTTGAACTTATAAGCAAATCAGAAGCAATTCTTTTGCACTCAGGCCCCCTGCATGTCAGAAATCTCTGAACCTTGAAAAGATCCCAGAATATATTACCAAGCCTGTCTCGGCCATTTTTTTTTTCACTGAATTCTGATGAACCCATTCACCAAATGTCATGGGTGTCGTCAGGGAACACTGAAATGAAATAAACTGAAAAGGCACTTTGGACCCTGCTAAGTCAGCAGCTGATTCTTTTTCTTTTTCTTTTTCTTTTTTTCTTTTTTTTTTTTTTTTTCCTGAGCAGGGAAGTTCAGGAAAGACAGAGAGAGCACAGGTTCTTGGAGACTTGGGGTCTGGAATCCATTCTACTTGCATTAGCTAGTGAACTCTTTCTTTCTCTATATGGTACTTTGTAGGTGTTTTAATTCTGACATCTCTGAAGCTTTGAAGTCTCATATATGTCTAAGGCCATGAGAGGCAATTAATGAGGCCATTAATCACTTACAGCAATTTAAGAATAGTATATGTACAATAACCAACCAATCCTCATAAGGAGCACTGTGAAATGGATGCATAAATTTTTGTGTCTTTCGCAACTAGTCCAGCTACTCTTTGCCTCAGTTACAGGTCACAGTCCTGCTCACTGACCTTGAATACCACGAAGAAGGTGTCTGTTAAGTTATACATGAAACAGAAATATGGTCTTCTCCTGGAGTGACATAGGGACACAAAAAAGAGCTGGGTTCAGCCTCTGCAGTACTTTTGTAACACCTCACAGCCATAGCTTCCTTCTGTATGATTAGCTAGACCTTTTTGCATAACCATTGTACCTGGCAACAAGAACATCCTCTTCTTCAGTGACTGGTGTCTTAAACCACTCACCAAATCCAGAGGTGTCACTGCTATTTTTTGTTACTCTGTTATTGCTCTTATTTATCTGCAAATTTTTTTCTTCTTGGAAAAGGAGAGAAGGCACAAAGAGATGAGTTTTGTGTGTTTACCACATGGGAGCTCTGTAGCTGTGGAGTGATCAGTGAGAAAGCTCACTTTTGATTTCTTACAGGACTAACATTGTTGTCCTTGAGAACTCTTCTGGTCTTCGAGCCCTGTTTAGTCACTCAGCCATCCTGCAAACACTTTTCTGAGAGCTCTGAAAATTCCTCTAAGACTGTGAACTCATTCTGGCATTTGACAGTGGTGAAATGGAATGTAGTACCTGGAGCATCCAACTTGTGTGTTCCTGCCTGCAGGTCTGCCTTGAAATTGCCCTGAAATGTTGGAGAGGAAGGGGCTGCATGTTGTTTCTCAAGTCATGAAGTATGGGAATGTCAAAGCCTGACAGTCAAGATCCAATAGATAACCATGGTTCATCTCCACAGTTGTCAATTAGAAGCGCAGATCCTTTCCCAGCTGGAAACATGTATTTCCAGCAGCAAAGGAGTGATGAGGAGTATGCAAGGAAGTGCAACATCCTGATGCTGTAGCAAGTGCAATGCAGTCATGTCTCTCCCAGGACAGACAGTGACACAACAGCTCTGTGCAGACATGGGGAGCAGATACGGCTACAAATGGGCATATGGACTTCTCTGGCTTGATAGTTTAGTGTCACTGATTTGGTCTTTAGGCTTCCAAAAGAGCAAGGAGGAAGAAAAAAGAGAGTAATAAAAGACCCTCACTATTATAACATTTCTCCTTCATCTTCTCCCTTCATCCTTCCCGTACTCTTATATAAAATCTTCCTGAGAAACCTGCACATAAAAGCTAAGTATCAGAACTCTGATTTACTTGTGCTAAATAAAAATATTTATGGATGCCAGCTGAATTGTCTCAGTGAGAGCTTTTACACCATCCTGCCTTCTTGAAGCAAGCACTGGGATTCAGCTTACAACCCTGACATGCCTGTTTTGAAATGCTAGACTGGGGATAGTACTTTGTATAAGCCCTGAGTCAGATTGTCTGTAGTAACCATTTCTGTTAACAAACCTTCTGCAGCAGGCATATACAAGTCAGCAGTGCAAATGAACAGGACATACTTGAAACACAAGAGATGTTTTTCACTGCAGATGGAATCTATTTGTAACAGTGACTAGACTTATTATGGGTCGTAAAAGTCATGTAGGAACATCTAGGAAGAAGAGAACAGCTGAAGCTGTAGTCTTCCTTTTTACCTGATTGCAAGTGATTTACATTAATATTGCAACTTTGAATCAAAGAGAACTCAAAGAAATTACAAGCCTTCTCTACCTGATTGTATGACTGTAAAAGCTGTGAATAATGGTGGCATATGGTACTTGAGGACAGCAAGTAAAGAACACTAACTACAGCTGAAACTGCAGGGGTGATGCTGGCATTCAAACGAAACTGACTGACTTGGAGTTTGGCCGGGACTTTGGGATTCACACCTTAGACTCTGTGTGGGACTTTTAATTATTACAGGTGGTTAGATCAATTTTCTCATCCAAGAAACAGTATGTGCAATAGCTCCATTCCCTTTCTTCAGCCAAGGAGTCTGATTGCTTACTGGCCAAAGGAAAGCAAGTGAATCTGCCTAATTTGCTTAATAACATTTTTTTCCCCAGAGATCTTTCATGCTATACTTTCTATCCTTGCCCTACTTACTTTCCTTACTGGTTTTTTTAGTGTTTTTTTTGTTTGTTTTTTTTGTTTTTTGTTTTGTTTTGTTTGGTTTGGTTTGGTTTGGTTTGGTTTGGTTTGGTTTGGTTTTGGTTTTGGTTTTGGTTTTTTTACTGTGATTATAATAGCTCCTGAGCCTTCTACCAATGCAAATCTACTGTGTCACTCAGGACAGAGGGAAAATGTCAGGGTTGTCAAGTTTTTATTTATTTCCCTGTAGCATCAGTTTTGATCTTTAGCAGTGTATTTTATTTCTTATTTGGGGCTTCATCAGTCATTGCTACTAGGGAACAAAGAATAGGCCTTCCAAAAACACTTCGTCAGAAACAGGTTCAAGCTGAAAGTAAACCTAAAATACAGGAGAAACACAGGTTTGGTAAGTGGAACCATAGGGCTGTAATGGTAACATTCAGACTGCTAATCAAAACCAGTCTTTACCCCTTTTTTCCACTGCCTATAAGTCACTGAAGTTTACTTCTGAAGCTGAAATTTCCCAGGTTTGTTCAAAGGTGAAGTAAGTTTGCTTTTTTTCCCCCCAGATTTTTTTCACACTAAAAGAACTTTAAAATGGTTCAATGGTTCAGTCATTTTTATGATTTTTTTTTCCCCCACAACAGAATATGTAGAAACTATTCCCACTTCAGCAGGAGTGTTTGGTATTGCGTTCTGGATAACACCACAGCCAAAGCAGCATGAGGTTAAAAAGTTTATATTTAGCATAAAAACATCTAGCTGAAGAATGCCTTTGAGTGCTCCAATGGAATCTGATTTTGGTGTGACCGAATTTTGACCCTGAGGAAATTCCACGCATAAGCACAACCCATTCTGTCTGGCTGTATCCCCTGGGCTCGGAGGAGGGAGGCAGGGTGGATGTGCTTGTGTGCTTGGCTGATGTCCTTGTCCCAGCACAGAGGCTGCAGGGGCCCCAGGAGTGCCCTGGGAGAGCAGCGCTCGCGCGGATGGCGCTTCTCACCCAGCTGTGTCTGAATAGTCCCTGCAGTCCCGGGGCCCTGTGTCTTGAGGAATGACCTAAATGCCTAATGAGAGTAAAGGAGGCTTCTTGGGCGTTTTGGATTGCTCCAACACCCTGTGCCTCATTGGCCAGGGCCAGAATTGGGTGTGGTGAGGGTACCTAGGGTCAGACACAGCCTAGTCATCAGTAGGTCTGTGGTGATGTGGCAAGTCCAAGGTCAGGTTATGGAGTTGGTCTTCAGGGTCCAGATCAAGCACGTCCACGGCCACATCAAGCATGTCCCTGCCACATGTGGCAGGGCTGGAGACCAGCACTCTTATAGTGTTGCTGGGGCAGGGATTGAGGGCTCCAGGCTGGGGAGAGAGCCTGGGGAACCCTCATGTCTAGAAGTACTTAAAAGCTGCCTGGAAAAGGCCCAGTTCAACCTTATCTGCCTCTGAAAATGGCCCTTCTTTGAGCAGGGGGTTGGAGGAGAGACTTCCAGCCTTCCCTCCCCGTCTAGGTTAGTCTGATTATACAAAGCCTGCTGATTTTACTTCTATATTGGCAGTGGATGCGGGATATCCTGCCACTGTGAGTGTTACTCACTCGGGCTCTACACTGTGTGTGACAGAAAACCAAGCAGAGAGATGCACCCACCAGAGGTGACGAGCTCCTTACAGAGCAGCAGGACTGAGCCCTGCAAACTCTTACACACATTTCATGTTCTACCCAGGGCAGCCAGTGGAGTCCTCAGAAAAACAGACCTAAGCATATGTGCCAGTGTTAGGGGACCATCATGTCAGGGAATATTTGCTGGCATTTGGAGTCCATTCAGGCTCCAAGGGAAGTCAGGGGAAGGCGAGCTCTCCATCTGACTGCCTCGGGCCCTGACCTGCCCTAGAGAAGGTCTGCAGAGCACACTGGGCACTGTGGCCTTGACTCACCTGAGCAATTTGGAGTGAGAGCTTATGCATCTAGCTGAAATTGCTTTATAGGGCACAGTCCAGTTCCCACTGAAATGCTCGGGAAGCTTTTGCCATGCACTTCAATGAAAATGTGGTCAAATCTATGTCACCTGATCATCCCTTAGGCTGAGGATAAAAATTGCTGCTCTGCTGGTTAAAATCGCAACGGATAGAACGGGGGCTGCCAATAAAAATATTAGAGTGAGATATGCAGGGAAAAGTCCTTTAGTAAGATTTCCTGCAATGTGGATAGACATAGAAGAGAAAGAATTAAAAATAGAGAGTTAAAAATATCTTTAGGTGTAGGAAAAATTGTAGCATCAGGAACAGAACAATGCAAACCTTGATAAGGTGTTCAAACTAAAAGAACAGTTTTATATCTCATTTTAATGTATTTCCTGACTGATGAGTATATAGAGATCATTTTAATAAGCTTTGACAAAATTGGTTATATAGCATTTATGTAAGGGACTGATTTCTTCTGTGAGTTTGTTTTTTTAAATCTGACTGGTGACTATAGGCATGTGTATAAAAGAAGAAACTTTCTAACTTTAAATCCTTCATCTTTCTTAATTCTGAAGTTGTGGTAGTGTCTGGCTCATCAGACTGGGACCCCTCTTAGAAACTGTTGGAATATTTCTACATTTGATTGTTAATCTGTAGAGCAGAAAAGCTGCCATTGGAGAGAATAAACTTCCTTTTAAAGTACTAGTAAGTGTGCAAAAGTGCTCAGTGGCTTAGGAGGCAAAGTCCATTTACAGCTAGAAGATTTGGACTCTTAAGGGCTTACAGCATTTTTGAAAATGAGACAATGCTTCTAAGTAATTTGGGCACTACATAAAATCCTATCTAATTTCCCTCTTTTTGCTCTGACATCAACACCAATCATAAAATGATTTATTATCTAGTTGATAGCAGAACTGGTTTTATGTGGAGCAAATCCAAGAGGAAAGAGATATGTTTCAGAAGTTAATTAAATAATTTAAAAGTGTTTAAGTATGGGAGGCAATACACATCCTTGGTCTCAGTGAAATTGAATGCATTGGTTATGTAGTAATTATTTCCAAATTGGATGTTGTTCTCAGCTGAATGCTCATCCCTTGGAAACCAGCAGAACCCTGTCTGATGGACTTGGAGCAGTAGCAGCCAGAGTCATGTAGGCTTGCACACTCTTGCAAATCATAAATTATTTCTCTGTAGCCAAAGGAAGGAGGCTAAGGTAACAATGAACAAACACTGTCATGGTTCAAACAGAGTAACAAAATCTTGTTTGAAATCGGATGATTTTGGAATATACTTGGCAAGAGGGGTTAAGCACAGACCTCCTCATCACTTCAATGGATCAGGCATATGCTAATCCCATCCTGCCTGGAGCAAGATGTCAGCTCTCTTAGAGTGCACTGTTGTCAGAGCCTGGTTTCACACAACTGCTGCTGTGGCTGACAGGAGAAAAGAGCTTTCCTTTCTCCACAAGCTCTCAGTGACACAGCAACTTGTGGGTCAGAAAGAGGCAGCTTCTTTCATGGTAGCTCTGCAGTCTGCTATGGCTGTATTGGAGACACTCTTTAAAAGGTCAGGATCTCAGAGCTGGCTGGCTCTGCTGCCCCTTTATATTCTTAGCTCTCCAAGAGTTTCACTGGAAACTGCAAAATTCAGCTGCCCCTGCCCCACTTCCCACATGTCCTTGGGAACTCCAAGGGAAAACTGGTTCCTTGGGATCCTGGCTCCATGCCAGATGGGACTCAGGATGTGCAGAGATGCTGAGCAATAGGCAACAAGTGCACAGGGGTGATTGCCAGCTGCTGCAGAGGGCAGGAGGGGTGTCCACAGGCCATGACACCCTCCTCGGCTTCCCACCTCCTCCAGCTGCAGCACCTAGAGCAGAGGCAACCGGGCAGCTTGAGGAGTCACAGGGCTGGTTCATACAGGGGTGCCTGCCCTTTGAGAGGAAGGCATCAGAGCTTTGGCTGGATCAGCCTCTAGTCCTGATCCATCACTGGAGGAGACCCCTGACAGCCCAGGCTCCCCAGACATTTAAACACAGCTCAGGGAACAAGTATAGCGAACAGCAATAAACATGATCATAAATCAAATATAATAGAAACAAATAAAAAAAGAGAAACATTGCGTTTTGTTCACAGTGACGATCCCAGCGGTTCCACAAGCAAGAGAGCCGGGTGTGACACGGAGGATCCGAAGGAGGCCGGCACACAGAGTGGCCAGGAAGGCAGGTCCGACTCCCTGACGCTAAAAGCCCAGCATGAGGAGCTCCAAGAAGAGCAGGCAGCGGGGGGTTCCCTGCTGGTGCAGAAGGCGAGCCTCCACCACACGGGCTCCCCAGTGAGAGTGCAGCGCAGCAAAGGGGCGGCCTCGTGTTCCCATGCGGCTGCCTCCGATTATGAGCTCTCCCTTGACCTAAAGAATAAACAGGTACCAAGGCTTCCTCCTCAGGCTGTGGGAGAAGGGGATGGGCGGGTGGGACTGCATTTGCACTGTGGTGGAATAACTTTTCAGCAAATACATTAGCCTTTTGTTCACCTAGAGCTTCTGCTCTGCCTAACCGGACCTTTGGGTATGTGAGGCGGATGGAGGAAGCAGCTTCCCCACCTCTGACTGAGTCACCCTTTCACCCAAACCTGTTGGTGTCTGCTCCTTGTTGCCTGGATTCAGTGGTCCAAAATGGACCTAGAAACCCAGTTGTGAGTGTAGGCTTAGAGATGGATTGCAGGCAGCCAGGAGCAGCAGCTCACAAGTGTACAACATCTATAGGGCTCTCAGCAACTGGTTGTTCCAAATGACCTCCCTGATGGAAGAGTCTCCAGGAACCATCTTGCCATCTTGGATCATGCAGGGCAGGCCCCCAGCACACTTCTGCATTAGCAAGAGCTTTTAAGAGGAAGTGAGGTTTATTCAATGAGTGTCCTGCACAGCATCCACCATGATGTTTGTGCACTGCTGCCACCACTGCCCTCAGTCCAGAGGAGGATGCTGAAGAGATAGGCAGGTTTACCAGGCTGAGAGAAAATTATTCAGTCTGAGAAGTTGCAAGGACTGCCTTCTGTGCCTGAGGCTACAGCCTAGCTCCAGAGCATCAGCGTGCCTATCTCTAGCTGCACCTCCGGATGGACTCCCAGCAGGAGACACTGGGACAGGGGCTAATAGCAGCTGGCCTCCTCCCTCACAGGTGGAATGTGTCCCCTCTCTCCTCGTCTCTGCAGATTACAATCCAGGAGACCTGTGCAAACCAGAACCTAAAGCGAAATTTGTGCCTTTTCCCTGGGAAGGCAGCTCAACCAGAGGCTGTAGGACTTGCTGACCCTGCAGTCTGTGAGGAGAGGAGGACAAGCAAGCACCACTGACAGTGTCCAGATCATGTTCGGGGGGAGAGTTCAGTGGAAGCTGTGCTATTGCAGCTGAAGGGTCTCAGCTAATGAGGTTTCCACAGAAGCAGCTGCTACTTCTTGGACATCTCTCTACCACTTCCCTCAAGGCACAGATGCTGTCCCTAAATATACGTTTGATCAATGACCCAGTAGATTTCTGAGCAAAAGAGACACTTTGGCTCTCTAGCTCTGTCTTTCTCAAAATACTGCATACTCAACTCACACAGAATTCTTGCTTCACACCAGAAAAAAAATGAGAGACTAATTAACTGGCTTTACAAGCTAATATGACATATCTTCAGGGTGGGCCACATCTTGACTGCTATATCTGGGCTTAGCCTCCTCGATAGCCTAGAGCAGCTCTGGTTTGTCCTGGGGAGTGTCTGTCCTGTGTTATTTTAGCTTTAAGGTCATGTTGCCATATCATTGTTCTTGCAGCAGAGGCCAAATCTGCCCTGGATGCATGTGAACAAGAGAGACATGTTTAGCTGATTGTTCATTAATGTCTGGTGCCTCGCAGAACTGACCTTGTGGGGACTGAGCCTATCTCCTTGGTGAAACAACTTTTCTCACAGCAAAGGGGCCTTACAATTTGTGTGCCCCTCTAGACTCATGGATGTCTTCAGTAATTGCCTCCAGCTCTGGAAAGAGGGGATTTTCAGGCAGTGAAGAATACTAATTCTTCCACTCTTGCACAGTAGTATGTGTCTTTATAGGTATTCCTATCAATTTACTTATCAGGTAGTTTTCTTAAATGGGAATAACAGTGATAGGACCTGCACAGTGCTGTCCCAGTAGAACCCTACTTATAGCAGAACTTGTAATACAGGAATAGAACTTACAGTAAGAGAAACAGGTGGAAGGAGACATTTTTAGTCTCATTACACAGTTGAAGTCACATTTACCTTTTGAGGGAGGACTGAGTGCTAGTAAGGAAGGAGGGTAAAGTGAAGCCTCCTCTGCAAGGCTTGGACCAGTCATTGCCCTTCAGTGTAATCCTAGAGAGTTGGTGAGTGGCTTCATGGCCCTCCTTTCTCCCTACCCCATGAAACAGAGAATTCTGACAGTGCACAGAGCAGAAGTACTCTATGCTGGGAGGTTGGAACAGAGATTCAAGTACTAAAGTTCTCCTGTGCTTAGACGCTATTGTAATGTTGGGAAAATGGAGGGGAGCACAGGAAAGGGGAGCATGCTTTCAGTCACACATACCCTTGGGCTGTGCTGAAGGAAAACACTCCATTAACAAATATCCCTTATAGTAATGTCCTTCCATTGTGAGAGGCTGGAGGGAGGGAGGAGCTTTAAGAACGAGTGATAGAGAACATGGATGCTTTGCATGTCTTTCTTTTTTTTTCTTATTTTTTTTACGATGCATGCAGTGCCTTGAGTGACTCAAATTCTGTCCCTGAGCCTGATTCTTTTCTGGTTATAACATGGTAGCACATCACCATGTTCAGTGGCAACCTGGGTGGAAAACCAGTGCTAACTGAGGATAAGATCAGGCCGTGGTCTCTCCCGGCAGGTTTATCAGTTTGTGCCTATGGACAACAAAGCCATGGGGCGTGCACCTCAAATGTTTGGCCATATGCAGGCCTGCAGTTTGGCCTGCCTTTTGGCTTGCCTTGACCTTGTTAAATCTCCCTTCATAAGCAATCCCTCATGGCAGTGGATATTTCGCAGCCATTTCTAATTCAGCCACAAGGCCTGAATTGCTCAGAATGAGTGTTCACACTGAGGTCCAGAAATGTGTTAAGCTAATTATTCTTTGAAATCCCGCTGACCCGCCTCCTGCTTTTCCCTTCCTTTGGCGCTGGCTGTCGGATTATTCCCCAGAGAAGAGCAGCTTTAAGTAGGCAATTACTTGTGATTCATGGGGCTTACTAGGAGCAAGAGAAGGCCAATCATGTCTGGCCTTTCTCGCCTTTCAGATGGGAAGAGAAGGTTCCTCCAGCCATCCAGACGTACATCTCCATTACCCATGACTGCTGTGGTGCTAACAGATGCCCTTTCCTTCTCTGGAGAGGAAGAACACAGGCTACAGATGTGTAAAATCCTTAATTCCTTTGGGCTGTCAGTTAGCTCGATCTGAGAGCAAAGGAGTATGTCTCAGACATCAATAAATGGCTGGGCTACAGCAAAGAAAAAGAGTCAGAGACACACTGCTACCAAACAAGGGTGAGGAGGGCACTTCTCTCTATGGCCATGCTGCATCTGGCTCTGCCAGTCTTCTCCAGCATCCCTTGGAACAGTCCCTATCCCTGTTACACTTGCTGAAAGATACTGTAGGATTCCCCTTGCTTTGGACAGTGCCAGTTGGCAGGAGACCACATGCAGAACCCAGCTTTGCACCCCTGGTATGAGCTAGAAAACAGATTAGTTGTGGAGCTCTCTCACTCCAGATCTTGTTCTGCTCCTTAATGCCTTAGTCCTTTGGGAGGACTGAGATTATGGACTGCAAAAAGCTGGTGATGTTTTTTATTGAGGTACTGACAGCTTGATCTGTTCCTTTAGACTTTTAGAAGGATCTCTCCTCACTAGCTATTAAAGTCTGCCATTTTTGGCACTGTCCTTGCATGAGATAAACTGGCCTTTTACTTCAGATCAGCAATGACGTCTTGGCCTCTAATAAGATCAGAGCATATGAATTTCATGTTTTCAGAATGGCTGTCACCTCCTTGGAAACCGCAGATAATTGTAAGGCTCTTGCTTCTGCTTTATTTTGCATTTTACTGTTATTCTGTCCCCCTCATTTGTTCCTCTTTCCCTCCTAACACAATTAGCTCTACATTTTCATTAACCAGATCATTATTTTAAGTGCTCACGGTCAGTTATCGGTAATAACTGTCTGGGTTGGGCCTTTGCAGGTTACTGGTTTAGTTTACATTTTTCTGCATGAGCCTTCCTCCTGAAGGAATGGGCCAAGGGATAGTTCAGTCTCTTTCCAGGCAGGCCAACTTTAAAGACATGTGTCAGGAGTGTGGGTTTTATGGTGGGATTTAAGATGCTTATGTTAAGATGTTACGATGTCCTTGTTTATCCAAAAGGCCTGCTGCCAGGTCTTGTGGTAAATGACACTGTATCCATGATTATTGTGGGCGTGATTTTTAGCAACATTTATGCAAACGTTTCTGGGTGGGCAGCAGTGAAAGTATTAGGCAAATGTTCTTTATATTAGAGGTAAGCAGAGCCAGCTACCTCTGCAACTGCAGTGGCCAACCCCATCACTAAGAAAATTGGTGGTATTTCTCTGTGCTGGACTTTGACCTTCACCTTGGACAGACAGTGACCTCAAGGGCAAGGCGGACAGAAAACAGAAGCCTACCTGATGTTTGGGCACAAGGCAAAGGTCCCTGCTTCATGTCCAGAGAGGGAAATATGAAAGGATGTGCTCCCCATCCCACTCTCTTCCATAAATGTCAGCCCCCCAGTACTTGCTCCACAGCCAGGATACCAGTGCAGGCACAAAATGGCTGGGCTTTATGTTGTTCCTCTCTACCTGTGGTCTCCTAAGGTTACATTATCTTCCTCTGCTTCCAGAGCAGTTAGTATTGGAAAGATGCCAGAGGTCATTTACACTTCTCGTAGCTGTCAGACCAGGTCTTCATGTGTACCTACATCACTCACTGATGGTTTTATCTGTAACTTACGTCATGTTATGAAAAAGAAGAAGGAAGCAGGTGACATGACATGACTCTGTGAGCTGAGGCTCATGCCTCAGTCTCACTTTGACTGTGAAACCAATTTGCACTTAAACTCAGATCTTGTAGAGCTCAGTTTTTCAAAATGTGAGTGCTGGGCCAACAAGGCATGGTGAGGGACAAGTGGTATGTCTGGGGATGAGGATGCAGTCAGTAAAACTCATCCTGTGGTTCTGCTAATGAGCTCATATTTACCACAGGACTGATGCAGTAAATCCCCTGCTAATTCAGGACTGACTTCACCAGCACTCTCAGTCCCACCCTTCATCTTTCTTTGGTTTTCCCACATGTGTGCACACGAATATTAACACTACAGTCTGCACCTGCACTCTGCCCTGTGAGGTGCCAGTGATGTATAGTTTAGCTCATAGTTCAGCCTAAACCTCAGTGAAGGTAGTTTGAGTTCATTCTTCTTTTTTTTTAACCCCATTTTTCACCTTCATCTCCGCACTGTCCCTCTTGTCCTCTGCCAGTCACTCATTGGAACCAATTAATCCGTCATTCTCCTGGAACTTGTTAGTGAAAACCCAGCTGCAGAGGAAGAGTGGGGGGATTACCAGGAAGTGTGAATTCTAGACTACAGGAACAATCATACATACCTGCTTTGCTGAAGCCAGTTGAGATGGTGTGTGTTGATGTATTTACATGTGTTTGTCATTACCAGCTCAGGTAAATCCTCCTTCTACCTGTTTTTAGTATCTTGTCTCAACATTTAAAATTCAGATTTTTTTACCTTTCAAAACTGAGAGTCTTTCTTTTTCTGGGTATTTTTCTTTTTGTTGCTGGCTGACACCTGAAAAATTCAGATATCAAAAAGGAAGACACTTTGGGATTCAGAGTGCTTTTTAAAAGACACAAACCCAGAACAAACCCAGCCTCCACTAACTTATATGGAAGTTTATGTTTCTTGCTAACTGCTAGATCAAGCAAGCAGTCTCTGCATTTAAAAATTTAATTTTCTTCCCTTTTTCTGAATGATTTGTCCTTTCACTGAGAGTATTCCCTAAAGTTGCTAAGGAGGGGAGAAGCATTAGTAACACTCTGAGACAAGAGATTATGCTTGACATATCCAGAGCACCGCTGAGCAAGAAGACACATTGCTGGAATGTCATATTTGCAGTGATGAACTTGCCCTAAAGGCCATCAGAAGTGAGTCTGCAAGGGAAGGGCACCTGCAGGCTCCAGCTTTTATGACTGTCACTCTAGGAAGAGGCAGGATCCTGTTACAGCTATAAGGGAGTTTGTAGTGCTGATGATTTAGCCAGTCATGTCCAAATGGGAACCTTCTGTTGCAATCAGGGGCATGGCATTGCAGGGAGAAGCTAATTCAGTGTCAGAAGTTCCTTTGACAGTCATTGAAGACGAATCAGTGTAGGAGGTGGGGCAACAAGAAGCCATCAGGAGGCAATCAGCAAAACGAACATCTCTGTTCTCTGTTTTTCAGATCGAAATGCTAGAGCACAAATACGGCGGCCACCTGGTGTCTCGGCGGGCAGCTTGCACCATCCAGACCGCGTTCAGGCAGTACCAGCTCAGCAAGAACTTTGAGAAGATCCGCAACTCCCTGCTGGAGAGCCGCATGCCACGCCGCATCTCCCTGAGGAAAGTCCGTGTCCAGAACTCGGAGAGCTTCTCTGCAGAGAAAGCCCTGGTGGAGGGCTACAACTTTGTGGGCATCCCACTGGTGAGGTCCCCGTCCTTGCCAGCCACCATCAGTGGGGCACTGACTGAGCTGGAGGACTCCTTCACAGAGCAAGTTCAGTCCCTGGCCAAGTCCATCGATGATGCCCTCAGCACCTGGAGCCTGAAGACCATGTGCTCCCTGCAAGATGGGGGCTCGTACCAGATCAGGGAGACTTTCAGCGCTAGCTCCATGCAGCCAAATCAAGACTTAGAAGCTGAGCTGCAGGATCAGGAGAAGGAGGAAGGTCTCCTGCCAGATACTTTACCCAAGAGCAGCAGCACTCTCATGATGGCTTTTCGAGATGTCACAGTTCAGATTGACAACAAGAACATCTCTGTCTCATCATCTACCTCGGTGTCCATGGCAAACTGTCTCAGCAGCAACGAGCAGGCTGGGCCCGCTCCAGCTACCAAGGCTGAAGAAAGCCCAGGAGAAGGGGAGGGAGAAGCCAGTGAGCTACCGTCTGCCCCAGAGAGTTTACCTGAGAACAGCCTCACTTCCACCGAGGTGGATGTCAGTGCTAACGGCACGGGGGCCGGCAGTGCTGAGCCAGATCAGATGGCGGTGCAGAAGCTCCAGTTTGATGCAAGCAATGAGGTGGGGCAAAGCAAAGGCTTGGAGTCTGAGAATGCAGACAACTCAGAGCAGCTGAGCAGCAGCAGCACCTCCACTTCAGCCAAGTCAGCCTCTGAGGTGTCCTCAAAAGAAGCCCTGCAGGCCATGATCCTCAGTCTCCCGAGGTACCACTGTGAGAACCCAGCCAGCTGCAAGTCTCCCACACTTTCCACAGACACCATGAGGAAACGCCTTTACCGCATTGGACTGAACCTCTTTAATATGTAAGTGACTCTTCCTCTGTTTCCCAGCCTGTGTTATGCCTCACAGGCACAGATGATGGCAGGCTCTTGGTCTAGATCCATCCCCAGGGAAGTTTGTTCATATTCAAGGGCACGACCATCTGGGTATACAATGCACAACACAGTTTGGCATCTGTTGTGGTTTAAAAGTTAAAATTGGCGAACGTGAAACCACAACAGCTTCCCAGAAGCTCTTTCCCTAAATTCTCCCAAGTACTGTCCTTCTCTTCTGCCTAACACAGGAACAAGCCCATGAGTAGTGCCCATGCTCTCACAATTCACTGAACCCTCAGTTCCAGTTGCTGTCCATTTGGTATCCACCAGCTGAGCCTGGGATGACTCTGCTCCACTCTGCTGCAAAGGAACAAACATAGCTGGAACTTTAAACCCAGCCCTGGTTACTTGACATGGGGCAATTCCAAGTAAAGAGAGAGACAGACAGATGTAGATCTGAGCTTAGCTAGCCCAGTATGAGTGATAATGACAAAATTACATCTCTGGCTGTCATTTTCCTTCAGATACTTGGGTGGATTTTCACCTGACAGATCAGGTTTAGTCACCTGTCTCTCACTTATCTGAGTTTGATATCCTATGAGAAGGCTGTAGGTGTGAAAGCAAAAGTAGAGCAGAGGTTGCCATCAGAAGAGGTTAACTCACAGGGTCACGCTTGGATTAGCAGAAAGCAGCTGAGCTCTCTTAAGGAGATTTAGATTTGCTCATCGCCTTTTGATGAGACTTTTCTCATCTAAGCAAGCCATGAGAAGTACTGGGTTTTGCTTTATCATCACACTCTCATATCTCTGTCTTTGTTTCCATTTGAGTCCCCTAATAACGAGGATGTAATGTACCCATACTAGGAGAACATTTTTCCACACATTAGCGTGGGCATTTTAGTCAAAGCAAGGACTGATCATTGTGCAGTCCTAGGCAGAAGTTTTTCACAGACCAAGGGGCAATGCACAGGATTCTTATATGTGTACCATGGAGGCTGTGGACTCCAGGAGGCAGGGACCAGGAAGAGAGGTTTTTAGGGTTGGTCTCAGAGCACATCCAGAAGTGCAGTGACATTAGGTCAGACAGACTTGGGACTCTTACAGAACTGAGAAGGACATATTTCCAGTTCTGAGTACAGGCTGGAGGACAGGAGTAAGGAAAATAACCTGTTAGCTCTGAGGAATGATGCCTTTCTTTAATCTCTGTGCAGTACCTAGGGGACATGTGGCTCCCCTTGTGACTTCCTATTCAAGGGGCTGGGAGGGCCATTAAGCTTTCTGCAGTTATTTGGGTGTTGCTTTCCCTGTCTATTTCCAGGAAGAAGCCAGTTTACAATTGTAGTGTTTGGGATGTGGGCACTGATCCGCAGGGCATGGAGCTGAGGCTGTGTGCGTGCACACGCATCCTTCTTCCTGGCTTTCCCTGGAGCAGGAGCTGAAAGCCTGCAGTTTCTAGTGGAATCTGCCACAGCCTACCAGGCCTTGCCTTGCATTTTTGGAAGGCAGTGCTCTGGCTTGGAGCAGGCCTCTGGAAGCACATCGATGTGGTGGCACTTTCGCCATCCCTGCTGCACCACGAGGGGCTGAAGTCCCCGGAATGGCGAGTGCTTCACTGTGCAGCACTGCTGGGAGAGCTCAGTGTGTGTGGGCAGCTGGCTGCGTGGGCAGAGGGAAAGCCAGCAGGACGGGAGGAATCCCGCAGCATTTGCTGGCTCTGCTGAACACCCCTGCAACACCAAAAACTAATAGCAGGGACCAGGCTTGGGAGAGAGCGGAGAGGAGCCGTCTGCTGCACATCTGGGTAAAAGCTGCATGCTGCACTACAGGGGATACATCTGCAGGTGTTCAGTGGCAGACATGCTGTATTGCTATCAGGGTTTTGTGGAGAAAAAATTGAATCCTGGGAAAAACTGATGAAAGGCTGCTGTTAGTGAAAGAATATTTGAGTTATAGTCACGGCAGTGCAGGAGGGCTGTCACAGCTGGACTATTTTATCCTGCATCCACTGATGGCTTTGTATGTACCATCTCTACTGAAACCTGGGCATCCCTGCCAGTGTGTGCATTTTTCTGGCCATATTCAGCTCTCAGCTTCTCTGGAGTGGATCCAAAGTCAGTCCAGTGACACAAGTAACTGAGTTCATCCTCACGTGGTGAATACCATACTGTCCCTTGCCAAACACCAAAGTGTGCAGGGGGATGTGCGTTTTATGAATCTCGTTGCTTAGTTGGACTTGTGTCCCAACCATATCACCTTTACAATTAGCAGGGAACTCTACTTGTACTCTTCAATGGCGAACCAGGAGGTCTGTGTGATAATAAAGAAGGTGTGTTGTTGCTTTTTCCCTGAAGAAGGCCTGGGGTTTTCAGTATCAGATCTTGCACCTCTCCTATTTATAATTTTAATGGGCTGATTGTTCTTACAGCTCTCTCCCCAGGGATGTCACACTGCCCAGAATATTTTCTTTTGACTTTACAGAGTGAGCAGAACTATTTCAAGCCCATCTACTTTTTACATGCCTGTGAGGCCCCTGTAAGAAGCAGGCCATTCTGCTGAATCCTGATCCCCTTATAGCTAGACATATGTTGCTCACCCACATACTTCACCACCTGACAGCGTCACAGTCTGTGCCTGTGCATATCATGCATTCACATGCTCTGAAGTCTCATCCGATTCTTTCCTCAGCCCAGAAAAGAAACTACCTGAGCAAACTCACTCCTTAAACCTTGACAAAGAACCCTGAATTTGGATTAACAACGGAAGTATGACATTTCATGAAGTCACCCTCTTACCTCTCTCCACTCGCCAGCTCAGAGAACCAAAGAAATGTGGCAATCTTCCTGCCATTGCAGTGATCCACCTCAGCACAGTGCATCATGACCCTTCAGAGGGGCAGACTGAAATATAGAATGAAGATTTCCACACAATACACATGGACCATTTGTTCTTGCCTGCGTTGTGAGACAGGCACCACACAGGCTGACAGCCACTCCCAGGGTACACAGGGGCTTATAAACCAGGACAGAAAGATGGGGACAGGTATTTTATCAGGGCCTCTGGCAATAAAACTAGGGGTAATATTGTTAAACTGAAGGAGGGCCAGTTTCGATTAGATGTTAGGAAGAAGATTTTTACAATGAGGGTAACACTGGCACAGGTTGCTCAGTGAGATGATGGATGCCTCATCCCTGGAGATATACAAGGTCAGGTTGGAGGGATCTCTGAGCAACCTTATCGAGTTGAAAATATCCCCACTCACTGCAGGAGGGTTGGAGTAGATGGCCTTTAAAGGTCACTCCCAACCCAAACCACAGAAGCAGAGTGCTTCTGTAAGAGCTGTGTGTGCAGGCACAGACACTGGCACATTAAGAAGCAGAAAATCACTCCCACAGCCAGGCAATCAGGCCCACTCAGCACCAGACCTGTTCTCAGAGATGCTCACAGCCACAGAGGTAGAAAAGCCCCCTGTTTGGGAGCTGTACACTGCTCCCTCCGTTCTTCTGACAAAGCATTCTCTGGGTGTCTTCTCTCACACACAAAGATTTCTGCCTGAGGGCGTGAATCAATAGGGAAAGGAAGAAAGACATAGCTAAGAGTGAGGGAAGTGGAGGAAGAGATAAGCAAATCTGAGTACGGGATTTCTCTTCGGGCAGCCAACATCAAGCTCAGGTGAGGAAGGTAAAAAAGTATCACTCAACAATGAACGCTGAAAATGTATGAAAAACAGCATTTTTTTTTAACAGAAAAAGTGTCCACTTTTGGTTACCCCCTTGGAGCCTTGAGCCTCATTTGCCCATAGGCCATGTCAGCAATGTCGCCTAAGTTTCTTCACAAAGAGCTTTTGACTTTGGAGCAGATGGATGGCAGAAGAGTCATTAACGAGGCGTGGTACAATGCAGCAGGATCCTTTGTGGTAGTGGGATGCCACTTGTGTTACCAGGTGACAGCAGGTTCTGCAAGTGACACAGCAGGTCCTATGACATCTTTTTGTCCTCACCAGCAGCTAGGGAGGCACACAGCAAGTCACTTTTCCTAACCCCAACCAGTCCCATTCCTGACACACAGGTGCACTCGTAGGAGCACAGGCACATACCAAGAGCTGCATTGATGCAGGCCTTGGGGGGAGCCAGAGGCAACAATGTCTCCAGAAGATCACCAAACTCACCGTGTCTCTGTCCTTCCCTTCCAGAAACCCAGACAAAGGGATCCAGTTCCTGATCTCCCGAGGCTTCATCCCGGACACCCCCATTGGGGTGGCACACTTTCTGCTGCAGCGCAAGGGCCTCAGCCGCCAGATGATCGGGGAATTCCTGGGCAACAGCAAGAAGCCGTTCAACAGGGACGTCCTGGAGTAAGTGTGGAAATCTCTTCCCCTCCTGCCTGCACTCTAAAGGAGTTGCCAGCCGACTCTGCCCCTGGCTGCACCAGCAAGCACTTGGTTGTCCTCCGTGCCCCTTCTCCCCAACTCTTCAGGATCCCGACCATTGCCAGTCCCTATCTGACATCCCTCAACACATTTCCCAGCTTTGAGTTTCACCCTTCATATTATCAGTTCTTTCATTTCAGTCCCTCCTCACAAGGCCTGTGGTCACCTAGCAGGAGCTCAGCACTGTCAGGTGGTAGAACTAGTGATGCTGGCAGGTTTGGGGGCTGGGACACTCTCTGGCTGGGGTCTCATCCCATCCATATAAAGTACCTCTGATGCCTTCTGGGAAGTACTAAGAGAGGCAGAGGAGGAAAGATCTCTGCTTCTTGCTGTGAGCCCAGCAGGGAGAAGTGAATCCTGGCTACATACTCAGTTCTCTTTCTGTCCAGGCTGGAAATTGGTGGTCCTTTGAGTTTGTCCAACTGCATTACGAGGATAATTACGAGGTCCTGTTTGTGGTGATGCGGAAGCCTGCATATGCAAACATGCTACTAAGGGCTCGTCATTGCCACAGCAGCCACAGAGCACTGAGGAACATCCCTACTCCAAAATCTCCAGTGAGCTGAGCTGCCCCTTTTCAGAACAAAATCTGATGTTTCCTTCCTGCTTCTGCTCAGTGGCTGCCTTTGCTGGATTGTTAACTTCAGTTCTCTCACCGTGACCCTCCCTGGTCACAAGCCATGCATCTCTCAGCCTACACCTCTCTCCTCTTTCAAGTCTAGCTCATTCAGAGATCTATTTCAAAGCATGACCAGCACTCAGCTGTGTCTTTCTTTTATTATGCAGAAGCACAACTCTAAGTGAGAGCTGCCTTTCCATTGGGGGGGATCCTTTGCATTGGGTCCTTTATTACATTCTCCCATTCTCCAAAATGTTCTCTATTTCCCTCAAATTTTGCAGTGGTTTCTCTTGAACCAAACCATACAGAAACTCCAAATCCCATCCACATACCACTTCTACACCAGAGAATGACTGGAGGATGCCAAAGTTCAAGAGCCAAATCTACACCTAAATTTTAAAATTAATTCCAGCTGCAATTGCTGCTTCTTATTGCTGCAGGTACCTACCTGACCGTTCATCCATCCCTTTTTTTCAATATACTGTAGAAGTATTGATTTGTTCAGCAACAAGACACGTCCTGTTAGGAGAACTACAATTAAAAGTAATTGCCTCTTTTTCTCCAGTAACTATTGTGTGGGGTGCTTTCCCTGACAGATAATCTGCTCAAGTCCAAACCTAGCCTCTGCATGCACAGGCAAATATTGCAACAACAATAGGCTGACACTTCCTTGTAATCCTAAATTTGGCATCATCCCTGCAAATGACCATGTTCCTCTGCCTCACGTGGGACTCCAAACTCAGTGTCAGCAGCTCCTGGGAACAGTCCCTATTGCAAAGCCTGGTGTCAGCCTCCCAGCCTCAGTGCCCAGGAGCTGCTGTGGTAGGGTTGCCTGTCCTGTTTCTGCATGGGGCATGGGGGCCATTGGAGCAGGTAGCCCTACCCCATCAGGCTCATTACTCGAAGTTTCCACATGGTAACACACCAAATGTTCAGTGAAAGAGTGACCTTGCCCATCCTACGAACATCTGTAGAAAACAAGGTTCAAAGATGGGAACCAAGCTGTAGGGCTTTGTGTACAGGATACATCTTGGGCAGGGAATGTGTGTTCCTGAACATGTATCAAACAACTGGGTCTCAGTTCAGGGCTCAAACCTGTGTCTGATCTCTCCAGGCAAGAGATGATATGCTTGCACTAACAGTCTGTGCTGCTATCCCTTCTTCACAACAAATGGCTGATTTGTCTTCCTTAAAGGCAAAGATAAAAGTAGACTTAAAATATATGCAGAATGTTCTAAAACAGGAAGGAAAAAACATGCACATTCAGCTGGTTGTAGCTATGCCATTTGAAGGTACTTCCTGTGCCAGTTCTGAGCTTGGGGCTTTGGTTGAGCGTGGTTGGTGGATTTGGCAAGCAAATTTTTCATCAGTTGCTCATGAGAACTGGATGGGCAATGGCTGCACACCCAGCAGCGTGCCATGCATGGAAACAAGGCATTGAAAGGAGACATCATGGCCCAGAATTATAATCCTGGATATTTTTCCTGTCCATGCTGGCAGTGTAGTGTAGTGAGCTGGCATTTCCAGTGCACTGTATCTCAAGCGCTGGTCACAACTTATGAGCTGTTTCTATGGGAACAAGAGGCTGATCAAAGACCTTTTGGCATTTTAGAACCGTCTAAGACTTCGTCTGGTTCTCATTCCCCGTCCAACTCCCACCAAACTAGCTGAGAAATGCTGACACAGGTTGGGAGAATAGGCTCTGCAAGGGCTGTCATGCTGTCCCCACAACCACCCACGTTTAGCAATGTTGAAGTCCATGGTATTCCCTGGGGAGCATGCGGCAGACAGGACAGCTCATGCAGTAGCTTTTGCACAATTTGCCCAATACCACAGTCATTTTTGAGTCCCAAATGGGCAGAAGAACAGGCACTTAGTCCTGCTGAGGTCAAATGCCCAGGCAGGGTGGCCATGAGCAGGCAGTAGTGCTTGCACAGGCTCTGATCACCTGCAGTGAGCAAGCCTGTATGCAGGCAGAGATGTCTGTGCTCTTTCATATCCCAAACCTGACCCTGGAGCCTCCTCTACCTCCCAAAAGCAATTTCAATTATTGATGCCACTTGCTGTGTTAGTTTAGCTTTCGCTCGATGTGAAAACTTATGTTGCAATTGTGTATTGTAAGCAATGTTTCTATTGCAGCCAGGTTGAATTAACCCAGCTGCATGAATAAATAATAGGACAGCTTTTAAAACATCTGCAAAAGTGTCAGGCTCCCTTGTGCATTTGGAGGCAGGGCAGAGCTGCCCAGGTAACAAACTCCAGACTCAGCTGTAATGTCCAGCCACAAGTCCATACTCTGCAGAGTTCTCTTGGCTTCTGCAGGTGTTGAAGCTGTGCTGACAGACAAGGTGGCCTCTGCCTGTTCCTGCTGTCAAGCAGCAGAGCTCAGGAGTGCAGAGTGGCATTTGGCACTGGGAAGATGAGCCCCCTTTACTGCCCACCTAGTAAATGTAAAACTCCACAGAAGTGCTATGCTGGTTGCAAAGCCTTTTATGGAAAAGGGCAGGGGTTGAGGTGAGGTAAGCATTTTATGAGGATTGAGCACTTTGGTGTGCTGTTTTGCCTTCCCACACCTTCATGCCCAGCACCTAAATGCCCTGAAATTATAATCTCCCTTCTATCTTCCTGCTCTTATCTTTCAACCTTTAACTGATTTTCTTGGAACTCAAAAAAGGTGTCTGGATAATTCACAAGTAGTTCTACCTGCTAGTCAGAGGAACAACAGGGAGAGCAGGAGATTTTCAACAGTGTCTGACTATAATTGACACACATGCATTGATAACACTGAACCACTCAGGTCTGTCTCTTTAGGAAGATGCAGTATGTAATTTTCTTGTTTAGAAAAGACTTCAATATTTAAAACTAGGATTTATCTCACCTATTGTTGGCCACCACCAAGTTTAGTGTCTTCTAGAAATTTATGAATTCCTTTTGTCAATGGAGAGACACGGGGCCCTCAAGAATGTTGTTTTTCTCAGTGTGCTAGTTTAGTCTGGATGTGCAGCTTTTAGGCATTTTGTGTTACAGGGCATAAATCTCACTTGTAACCTGTTTTAAGCATCCCACAGAATAACCATTCACTGTGATCAGCATCCCACAGTAAGATCCAAGAATCTCCTTCCACTGGCTGTCCTGCAGAGAGGGAGTCACTGGGGACCTGCCCCAGGGTTTCAGTGTCTACGAGTCCAGGGAATACAGCTGGAGAGAGGTGGCCTGGCCCATTAAAGGACCTATGTGGTACTGAGCAGTTTTAATCAAATCTATTTGTCAAGTACTGCAGAAAAAAAATTCCGTTGCTTTGAAGAAGTCAGGCCCAAGACATTAACACACAGTTTTAATATGAGACATCATCATTCTTGCATCCTTTCTTCATTCTGTGTTTATTTGTTGCTTTTGTTCTCCTTCCTTCATACTTTCCTTCACTTTAGTCCATTCTTCCCCCCCACCTGTTCCTGACTCAGGAATTGCTTCCATTTATAGTTCATCCATGAACAAGATAACGTGAGTGATTTCATGAATGGAGTCAGCTGTGCTGGTACTGGATGGTTTGTGTTCAGCTTGTGGGACTTGGAAGTGCAGATGTGGCTGTCCTGGTGCACTTGCTGTCAGAGGGGAAATGGGCAGAGATTCCAGCAGAGGAGACATTGTGCTGAGTTGGGGTCTGGTGCTCTTAAGAGTGGAATTTGCTGGTGGAAACGTTCTCCCTGGGGGTGAGCAGGTCTCCTGTCTGTCAAGCCTGTGTTGTCTTCTCTTTCTGTCATGGAAAGTCAGGGAGAGAAAAGCTGCTCTCAGTTAAGTGCAGAGCTGGGAGCCCAGCAAAGGGACTCTCTCAAAGAAGAGTTAGGTTCCTCTTGGACAGACAGAATGGACATGTCAGGTTAGCCCAAACTAGCCTTCTTTCCCCTTCTCACTGAGGATGCTGCAGAGGGCCACTGAGGGACTTGCATCAAAGGAGGGTTTGAGCAGGACCAATAGATAAGGATGTGATGGACACAGGACAGAGGGAAGAATGGTCAGTTCTGACCTCCTGCTGCCAGCAGGGCTGTGGCACACACCAAATGTGAGTTAGAACAGCCTTCCCCTGCCAGGCCTGTACAGGCTGAAGGTGCACCTTGAGTCTGCCTCGTCCCCAGGGAAGCTCAGGAAGGAGCAGATTCCCAAATAAGAAGCCACGTGAGCTACCAACAACCATGGGAGGGTGAGTAGGCATGACAGCCCCGGGGGGAAAAACAAGCAAAACCTGTCCTGTAGCATTCTCCAGAAGGGAAGACTGGTGCTGGCTGTGGTCTCCTTTGTAGAGACTCTCAGACCCTCCCAAGAGGGCATGGAGGGCAGGACTGGGACATACACCTGTGCCCACTGGTGCATGGAATCGGGGAGTCCTGCTAAATTTTCCTTCTGTTCAGTTCACATGTGCAGGGCAGTCTCCTTCCAGAGAGCTGAGTTCTTCTACAATTCACCTAAATCCTGATTCACCTTCAGAAAGCTTGTAGAATTAGGGAGGCTGAGAAAAGGGTTGGTTTTTTATTAATATCTTTGTGCCTTGTGATTTTAAACTTTCCACCTGGCTGCCTCCCCCCTTGCTCCCTCCCTGAGTGGGGGCTGCAGGTTCATTACAGATGCTTTTAGTTGCATCCCAGCTCCTGCTGCATTGTCACCTGAGCGGAAAAGCTGGAAAATAGGTCATTACACTTGGGTGAGCAGATCCCAGCCCCACATGATACAGCTGCTTCCTGCCTTTGCTGAACCCTTTTGCCACAGGCTTTTTTTGCCATGCCTAGCCCTGTGCTAAATCCTCCCAGCTCTTCTGCCATTATGTCCACCCACTTCTGGGGGATCTTTTCCCTGTAGTCTAGGAGGCTACAACAGAGACAATAGCTAAGCATAATAATCCATCTAGGAGCCCACTCTTTGGTCCTGGAACCTGGTGTGGAATTCTCTGCTCATTGTTGTGAGGTGCCTCAGATCAAACTCCCTGCACACAGAGTCCTCAAGCCCCACCACCTTGTGTCTGAGGCAGGGAGCCAGCGCTTTTCCTGCTCACTTCTACAACATGATCCAAATATTCAAAGTCATATCCTTGCAGACAGTGGGCTAAATGAATCTCTGCATGCACTGAGAGCTCAGTTTGTGTGGCTTGTTGCAAGTTCATGGGCAGGAAGGAGTTGAAACATGAGATTTCATAAGGTGATTACTGTGTCTCTGTACCATCATCCCTGAAGCCTCCTGGCAGTCTTGGAATAGGCATCTCACAGGTGTCCAGCTGTTCGTGGAAAAATGAACTCAGCACTGGTTTTGGCATGTGCACAGAAGCTGTTGATTTATTCCTTGGATGCAGAGAGCCACCTGCTCTCATATCCTTTGTCAGCTTCCATGGTCTCTAGCTTGGACAGAAAAGACCTCCTTGCTCCGGTTTCACGAAGAAAAGTTGTGCTACATTTCAGGGGATGTCTGACACAGTTACCAGAGAGAATTTGGAAAGTTAGTGCGAGACTGTGCAGGAACCTGAAGTCAGGGAAGGCTGCAAAACTTCCAGCTCTCTAGAAGAGGAGCAGGAACAGGGCAGACCCATAGCACAAGGCTGTTTGGCTCTGAATGGACTTTGCTGTGTCAAATTTGCACACAAAAAGTATCAGACAAGTCTGATCCACCTTTCTTTCTGGCTGTCTAGCAGCAGAAATAGCAGCTTGGTACCTGATGGCTCCTCTAGGAGCTGTTCTTCAGACCTTTGGCACAGGATTTGTCAGATAAATCAAATCCAAGCACAGGCTTTGCTTGAATCAAACGTTCTTCCTAACCTGTGCTTTCTGCCTGATCAACTTTTCTTAGTAAGCAGGACAGAGGACACTGCTCTTGGGGCTGAGAGACATGGAAGAGACTCCCAGGAGTCAGACTTTACAAAGTAAACCTGCATCAGTCAGTCTGTGAGAGAAACTCTCATAGGAGAATCTGGGCCTAACTCATGTAGCAATGCCTGTTTGAGTTTGAAGAGAGCTATGAACAGCTGCCTTGTCCTACTTGTCCTCCTTGTCCTAATGAAGGCTCGATGCTTTCTGTATTAAGGGCATTGACTTTATTACTTGAGGCTTGTACAAAGGGGAGGATGTGTTAGGGCAGCCTGTGTGGAGGGCGAAGACTGATCAAAGAGGGAAGGAGTAAGCAAAGGATAGATGATTTAATGCTGGTGGATTGGGTGACCCTAGCGGGTGTCCCTGGGGTGTGCAAGGACTCAGTGTTCACATGTCTGTAAGCAGACAATAGCAGCAAAATCACCAGGGTCAGTGCTGAGAAATATTGCACACTGGAAAGGATTAAAAAATAATAACAAAAGCCTAAGTGCAGAGGTGGTTGCAGCTGTGAACACAATAATGACTAACAAGAAGAAAACTGTTCTTACTATCAAAGATAAATTCCAAGAAGCAGAATGCCTTAATGTTAACCCAAGGGACTGAGTATGAGAAAAATAAAAATAAAGAAGGAAAGAGGCAGTGGAGGAAGTTTTGCTTATTGCCAAGTGTTTCTGCAATCCACCTCTTGGAGAGATAAAAAATATTTCATGGAAGATTTCCTATGAGAGCACTCCCTTTGATTCTCTTCCCTTGCTTCCTATTTGTTTCTGAATTTCGATGATGTGGACTTTGTGCAGAGAAAGAGCCCACAATTCCTAGCTGAGGCTGTAACAAGTCCTACCTCAGAAGACACAAAGCACTTCATGTTCAGTCAGAGCTGTTGGTAAGTTATTCTGCAGGTGTCACCCCAGTTAAATGATGATAACTCCTGAATCAATAAGGCAGTGGAGGAATGCAGGGACGTCTCTGAGCATTTGAACTCTATCCCTCACCCATTTGAGGCATTGTGCAGCAGCTGTTTATTCTAGCAAGGCTGCACATGGCACCCAACTGCTTAGTTCACAAACCACTTCCCAACAACCCACAGCAAACTGCAGCACTTAGAAACCACCAACAGACACACCCCCAGTTTATCTCAGAAAGGAAGAAGAAACTGGTAACAGCACAACCCTTTATTAGTAGAGGTTTCTTTGGCAAAATTTCCGGATGATCCTAGGAAACAGGATCCAGAAGAGAGCTAATCCCCTCCCCCTCTTTTTTCCCTGTACTATTCCTCATAAAGTCCCAAACCACCTGTACTGGGGAAATTTTCTCCTTAATAACCTTAAATTTGGGATCAGTTTATCCTTTACCACATGACAAAGCAACCCAAGCACAATACAAAGGATTAAATAAAGGGGTTAAGGGACTAACAGAAGTAGCATCCAAAGTACAGAAAAGCAGAAAATATGAAGTTCTTGAATTTTTAATGCACTTCTAATGACAAGGTGGTCCCATTAGCAAATTAGTAACTTTGTATTTAAGGAAGGTTTAAACAAAATGGGATTTTGGCACCTGTGATTTTCTTCATCCATCAGACAGAATTTCAGTTTTGAACATTTTTTAGGGGGAAAGAATAATGACAAGCAGGAAGGTAAATTGTACATACCAATGTCAGTGGAAAGTAGAATAATTCAATGTCTGTCTTTGTTAGAATAACTAGTTTTCTAGATGGGACATGCAGAACATAATTCTAGACTTCAGCAAGCTTTGGACATGAGAAATTTTTTGTTGAAAGTGGGAGAGAGAGAAATTAGCAGAGGAATCATAAACAGGGGAGAGAATTGGCTGATACAGACATTAGTGCCTACATACTCTGCTGAAATGGGAAACTGGGCCTAAGGGACATTATGAACAGGGTTTCTGAGTCTAGTCTTTTGATTAATGCTTGCAGTAATGACCTGAGCACAAAAGGTAGGAATATGCTAACAGAATGGGCTGTAGCCACATGGGAAAGGTGTTGCCATTTCAACTGACTGAAATATCATGCAGTAAGAACAAGTAGATTATTTGACTAATACTGAGAGCAAGAACTGAAGTGGAAGGTTTTGGAGACTGACAGCAGGGCCTCTATAAGTTGAGAATGCTTTAGTGGGAAATAAGAGAGGTGTCATCCCCTTCTTGAGGTATCCAAAGTGGCCATGAATTTCCAGTGGGCAGTGAATCATGTCAAAACACCAGAGGAGCAGGTAATGTTGCATGTCATTTCTGTACAACAGCTTCCATTTCCTATTTTCCCTGAGCTGATTATGGTCTTATTGATATTGATACAGGTGTCTAAATATCTATGTCAATATAGATATCTATATAGCTGTATAGATACAGGTAAGTATCAATACATATAAATAGATACATACTTTCTCTGTATATGCATATGTGAATGTATATGCTGTCTATATACATACATAAATACTTAGTGAAGCACAGGAATTGCTCCCCAACTGTAGAATGCAGGAGTCACTTGAGTGAAATCACAGCCTGTGGTGAGCAGGATCCAGGAAGGCACAGAGATGTCTCAGGGCCTTCCCACAGCGACTGGGCCTCAGTGCTGCAGTGGAGGAGCCTGCCTGGTGTCACCCACAGGAGGGTGTTCTGATGGAGGCTCTGTCCCCCTCTCACAGCTGTGTGGTGGACGAGATGGACTTCTCAGGCATGGAGCTGGACGAGGCCCTGCGGAAATTCCAGGCCCACATCCGCGTGCAGGGGGAGGCGCAGAAGGTGGAGCGGCTCATCGAGGCCTTCAGGTAAGAGCAGGAGCCCTGCAGCCCCACTGCTGCCACCAGGGGAAGCAGGGAACACAACACACCCAAGGCAAAACCCAGCAGTCATGGAGAGAACGTCCACAGACTTCCCTCCCAAGGAGGGGGACCATGGAGGGGCTCCTGAAGGACGGATTCCTCTGTGCCACTGCTGCGTCACAGCTGTGGCCTTGACAGGTGTTCAGGGGCATGAAGGGGCCAGAGTGAGGCCTGTCCTGACATGGCTGCCAGCAGGGCATTCCCTGTTCACTGGCGGCTCACAGGAAGAGAAGCAGAGGGGCTTGCAGGGCTGCTGGGTTCTCCCTTGGTGCATCCAGAAGAGTGCTTTGTGCTTAGCAAGACAGGCTGGAGCAGACACCTCCTGTGTTACACTTCTGTACTGACACACTCTGAGTAGTCCTCTCCACTCTCACTGGCTCTTTTGGTTCCTGAGGACAAGAGGGATGAAGTTTCAGTAGCCTACTTCAACCATCGGTGGGGAAATTTGCCTTCAGAGAGCATTGGGTCCCTTCTCTTATGTGTGAGAGGTGGAGTGACAGGAGAAATGTGATCTGCTTGTGATAAAGCCATTGCCAAGCTGGAGCAGAGGGCGGGCTCCCATGTTCCATGTTAAGTGTGTGCATCCCTCCTGCTGCAGCCAGAGGTACTGCATGTGTAACCCAGATGTGGTCCAGCAGTTTCACAACCCGGACACCATCTTCATCCTGGCCTTTGCAATCATCCTCCTCAACACGGACATGTACAGCCCCAACATCAAGCCTGACAGGAAGATGATGCTGGAGGACTTCATTCGCAATCTGAGGGGTGAGGGTCCTGCCTTGGTTTGTTGTGTTTTTTTTTCCCTCTTGCTTTTCTAAATTCTGCTTAGATGAATACAGGAAAAACGTAGTGGAACTGCCTTTCCCTAGGTCTTCTGCTCCTTGCCTTTGAGCCAGACATAGAAGGCCCTTTGAGATTTCTTCTAGGGTGCTGGGGAAGGGGAATTCTAAATAGCTTTATTTTCTGCAGAAAGCTGTCCAGCCTTCTCAGGAACTAACCATTTTCCTTTGAGAGATGGCTTCATCTTTTAAGATATCTCATTGCTTGGAAACAGGCCATTGTATCACATTTTCCTATTGTTCAGTTCCATCCTTCTTAGACCCTGCTGGGTTGTGCTAAACAAGCCCTACTTGCTGCTTTGAATATATGAACACATTTTCCTTTTATTCAGGCTAAATCTTCCCCTTCTTAATTGCCTGTAATTACTTATAGTAACTGTAGGCGTGACAGAGTTCATGCATACATTACCTCTTTGCACTTTGTGATACAATCAGTTCCCCAAATCAATTTTCTTTTATTTTCAAGGTCGGTCCTTTCCATCCTGGTAATAGGTTGTTAAAAGCACTTTTTCAGATGTGGTCACAACATACTCATACATTGAGCTACCTCCTCATTCTTGTTTTCAGATCTACTAATGCAGCTTAGTATTGTTTGGCCTTTTTGACATCATGTCTAGACAAATTATTGTCGAATTTCCCAGCCATATTCACTCCTAGGTCATCCTAGGTCAGCTATTTTCCAAGTTTCTCTTACTGCACATCTGCAATTCAGATAAAGCTCCCTCAACATTTTTCCAGCGTAAATTCCTGTCTTTTCTCAAGATTTTGTGCTTTTCTGGGTTCCTTTGACTTGTTTCTTTGTCCTGATTGCTGTTCAGAAAATGTCATCTCAGCCTCCCACACCTTCCACAATTTATCACCTGCTTCAGACTGGTATAATATGACACTGAGACCCTCTTTCAAGTTAATTCCACAGATGTTGAATGGGGCTGCTGCCTGCCATCATCCCCTTTAGTATTACAATTGATAGCACTAACAAAAGAGGGTTTTTTTAATGTTAACTTACACTTAGAGTTGCCTGAAAATCTGTCAGTTCACATCACAATGAATTAAACCAGCATGAAGGTCACTCACCTCCAGTGTGCAACACACCACAACTCATTAGAGCGAGTGAATGTCACCCCATCACAGACAAGGAGAGACAGTTCCATCCAGACTCACCTGCAGGTCAATGCCCAGGCCAGCAGCTTCAGCAGCCCGTGTTGAAATCTTATTTGGGATACATTTGCAAGGATGTAGGTAAGGGAGCCAGGACATCTCAATGCCTTTCCATTTCTTGGCAGTTCCTCACCTGCATCACTCAGGATAGTACATCTCAGACCAGGGAGCTGGAGGGAATGCAGAGAAAATCAACATAAAATGACTGGAGGAATTCAGTTTGGAGGAAGGACTGGCAGCTTGGTTTGCAGTGTTTGGCTCAGGGAAGGGTGAAAAAAACCTTTTCTGCCAGGCTCTGAAGGCTCAGACAGCAAAGTCTGGAGAATTATCTAAGGAGATGTAAAAGAAGAAAGGGGAAGGGTCAAGGTAGAGATGCCACAAACAGAATAGCAGGGAATTATTCCTGGGAGACAACACAGAAGGAAAATTGTGGAGGTCACCAAGCAGACAAGGAGAGCTGATGCTTGCATTGGCAGGAAGAGCTGCTGAATCCCATCATAGGCTTTCTTCACATCTAGCACTTCTGATGATACAAAATCAATGCAGGGGTTGCTGCTGAGTGGCCCAAGATATATAAATGTGAAATTGTGGCTATAAAACCTCAGAGAACACATGGAAAGGCGCCACCATGCAGAGCAGTGGAATAATGAAATCAACTGCATTTGCCTTAGAGGAGTCAGTCTCTCGTGCTGGTGCATTAGATGTATTAGAGAAACAAAGGAGACAGCCTAAAGTGAAGTATTGCTATTCCCCTTCAGCATTCCCAGCACTGCACAGTGCAGAGGCAGTAGTGATCTGCCAGGGACCACTGGTTCTTCCCTTTCATTTTCTCTCTGACTGGCCTGCCCAACATTTTCTGTGTTTGGCAGGGGTGGACGACGGTGCTGACATCCCTCGGGAGCTGGTGGTGGGGATCTATGAGAGAATCCAGCAGAAAGAGCTAAAATCTAACGAGGACCATGTAACGTATGTCACCAAAGTGGAGAAGTCCATAGTTGGAATGAAAACGGTGAGCACCCATAACCCTGCTGGCACCTACTCAGCCCCTCTGTCCCCCACCTCCCTCCCTGCCCTCTTTTCTGTGTGTTTCCTCTATGCCTTTCTTCTCTTATGTAATACTTTCCTTGCTTGTCTCTACAAATTTACTCCTTCTTCTCCAAACCCTTTATTTCCTGCTATCTCATTCTTTCCTATTTTTGAGGGATCTCCTTGGCCAGAGTTTATAGTATCTAGTGCAGTAAATGTTTGCCCATAAATTTTACTGCAGGTCCTGCCTGCCAGTGCTCAACTGATAGCTCTGCAGTGTTTCAAACTTTCAGGCCTTTTAAGAGTGTAGGAAGCGAAAGGCAAAGTGGTGGAAAACAATTTTATCCATCTGTCTCTAATGAGTTCCCTAAAAACTGCTGGGGTTAAGAGATCCCCAATTGCACCAACAGGTTCTTTGGCAGTAACCAATCTAGTAGTGCAAAAACATACATACTGTTTATCCAAAATAAAGCAGAATGATTTCTCAAAGCCCAGGAAACCTGCAGATGTCCAGTGGGGTGAGAGAGGATGAGCAGTGACCCAAGGATTGGAAGCCAGAGATGAGCTAGGATATCTAAAAGAGAAGGTTGCATTTAGCCTGCCCTCTGATTTACCCGGATCACAAAGGCTTTCTCTGGTACTGCACCAGCAGGGAAATTGATGGCAAGGAGCGCTGGTGAGGAGGTGGTTTGTCTGGGCAGAGTGCGTGGAATTGTGTCACTGGGCAGGGTTGTGCAGTCTGAGGGTGGGGAGGGCCCACAGTGGCCCCTCCTTCAGGCCCTGCATGGCCCTGTGTGCTCTCTGCAGGTGCTGTCGGTGCCCCACCGCCGGCTGGTGTGCTGCAGCCGCCTGTACGAAGTGACCGACGTCAACAAAGTGCAGAAGCAGGCAGCTCACCAAAGGGAAGTTTTCCTCTTCAATGACCTGCTGGTGGTGAGTGTGCTTTGGCAATTAGGCACTGCAGTAATAAAACCCGCCCTGGTTTCTGTAAGGAAATCTAAAACCAGTCCACAACATCCATTTTCCCCCTGTTCTAAGGACAGCACCCAGTTCATCAACATTGTAAGACACAGCTCTGGACCCTTCAGTGTTAAAAACCTACTAAATCTAAAACTCCAGTAACCCTTGAAAAAACAAACTGTCACAGCCCACAGCCATCCAAGCAATGTCATTGCTCTCTCTCAGGCATTTGCCAGCAGGGAGGTTCATTTAATGAAAGGGAAGTTCATTTCTTTGTCTGTTTGTACTACAGTAGACAGAGCCCTCTCATGCACTTTAAATCTTTCCTGCCAGACTTTAAAATCACTGCCTTCTAACATGGAAAAGGCTGTATCAGACTAGATAGTACTTACCAGACCCCCAAATGTGTATTTTTGAAAGTGTCCAGCCCCAGCAATGGGATTAGTCAGGTATAGGAGAACAGAGTTACACTGAGACTGGAAGGAGGCCAAACAAAATGAAAGTTTGCTGAACATAATGGTGAAGTAAAACTGTGGTTGCAGCAGATGCAAGGCTAAACCCAAACCCTTTTGTAGAAGGAGAGGATGAGAGAGCTTTACCCACCTATTCCTCTGCAGCCATTTGCACAGTTGTGAACCTGGGGAGAGGGTCTGCTCCTTGCTATCCCTCTACTCCATGGGATAAACCAGATCCATAAGAACTAGTGCTGAGGTACAAGGGCAGCACAGCATTCTCATATGCTCTTGTTCCCAGCTCTAAGGTATTTATGCCAGGCTTCCCTTTGCCTTTTGAGCTGTTCCTTGGTGAAGAGAATTACTCTTTCAAAGTCAGAAATGTGGTAATCAAAAAGCCAGCACCTCTGGGAGAGAGCAGAGTGTGCCCAGGGCGATGCCCACAGGACTCCAGAAGTGTTGTGACAAGTGCAGCATTCCAGGCAGCTCTCCGGCAAAGAGCCAGTCATTCACCAAACATTGCTCCCATGTACACTTGACAAAGCTTGCAGAAAGCTTTTTTGCTTTGAGCAGTTTGCATCATTCTTGCCTTACTGCTCCCCAGCACCAATGATGCTTCTCTCCCTCCAACAGATCCTCAAGCTTTGCCCGAAGAAGAAAAGCTCCTCAACATACACATTTTGCAAGTCAGTCGGCCTGCTAGGGATGCAGTTCCATCTGTTTGAGAATGAGTGTAAGTCCACTGCTCCTGGGTTTCCTGGAGGGGTTTGGCAGGGAAAAGGAGAAGAAGGGAGGGATCTGTGTGAGTTTGCACTAGGAGAGAGATTCTATCAGAGTTAAAAGTGGAGGAGGGAAAACTGAGACTTGGAGCTGAGGAGATCACTCTTTAGGTACAGTGTAATGAGAAGAAGCTCCTGGTACCTTTCCTGAGTCTGAGCATCTGCAGAAGGGCCTCATTGAAGGATTTGGCTTGTCATGGTGGCAGGGACAACACCAGTGGTAAAGACTGGGGGAATTAATCCCCATATACATCCTACTGAGCTCCCAGAAGCCAAATGCAGGTGCAGAATCTTGTTGACAGAAGTGCTGCTGCCAGCTTTAGCCCCTGTCCCCTCATGCCCGAAGTCACGACCCCCACTGCTGCCTTTGATGCTGACAGAGGCTCAGGTGCTGCTGCCACCTCCCTGCACGGTGCCAAGCTGTGCTGAGAGCTTCCCAAGGCAGAGGCAGAGACCTTGGAAGAGCACCCACCAAAGCGTGGCGGGAGGCCAGCCCTAGTCAGCCTGACCTTGATGTGCCATGGAGGAGTTCCAGAGATGGGCAGGCTTCCTGCTGGCATAGGTGGAGGGGCAGCACAGCAGCCCCAGGCAAGCATGGCCTTGGGGCTTTGTGAGCATGTGGAGAACATGATGCAAGGAAGGCAAAATGTAGCAGCGCTGTGGCTATCCTAAGGTTTTTCCATCCCTCCTCTACTCCACTGGCAGCATGAGTCACTGTCCCAACACCCTACTCTGCAGCATGCAGAGGCTCCCACATCCCTGTGAACTAAAGGGCCATTCCTACCTGAGCATCCCCAGGAGGCACCATCAGAGCTGGAATCAGCTTTCAGGGGTAGCATGACTATCCTGGGAGTGCCCAAAGATCTTCTGGCAAAGGCACCCTGTTGTGTATCCCCTGCAGAGACAGTAAAGCAGATGTCACAAAGGTCTTGTGATCTGAACAGATCAGAGAGACACAGGGCAGGAAAAGGGCTTGGCACGCAAAGAGGGGGAGCTGAGGGCTGGCTGAAAATAACAGGTTAGGCCTTGACTTGTTTGGGAAAAGGCTGGTAAAGGAAGGCTAAAAAAGGAAGGCTGCCCACAGAGCAATGGAAGAGAAGTGAAAGCAGGACAGGGAAAGACAGAAATTAAATTTAGAGGAATGTGAAAGGAAAGGAGGAAAGGGATTGAAACCACCAGCCATTGAGCAAATGATAGAGGAAGTCCAGTCAAAAGTGTGGCAAGTTCTCTGCACTCCCGTGTTCTCCTGATTCTCTTGGCTGAATCTCCAGTCATCACCTCCCTGCACACAAACCTGATCTTTAAAGCGTAAGGCCTTTTGCTGTTCTATTTTCACTCTCTGGGCATGGCCTTTCATTTACATTCCTGTGTGTTTTGCCTGTGGGTAGTACCTAGCAGAGGCCTACAAAGGCATATCTTTCCCATTCTCTCTGCCCAGTACAATGAGCTCCCCACGCATGCTGTGCCAACAGCCCTCCTGTGTTCTTTGCAGATGGAAGGAGAGACTGGGGACAAGTCCTGCCACAGTGGATGTGATGGCTTTAAGCCCAGAAGACAACCTCTCCTACTGCATCTCCCACAGGAGAAAAAGTGTTGTTGGCCTCATAAACACTATTTACTCTTCCACAGATTGAGAAAGGCTTTACAGTCCTACCTCTGTGCTCAGGGTCAGTGCTGCACTAAGAGTAACTAAGAGCTACTCTCTGGTTTTGGCAGCACTGTGGGGCTGGTGACAATTGTCTTGCTGCTGCAGCTTGGTCCTTCTGTTCTCTTGGAGGTTGTAGTGCTGCAGGTTCCCACAGTTGGCAGTGTGACAAACTCTGGGTATGCAATTCCATTGGACTCATGCTGAAAACTCTCTGTCCTTCAGACATACCAAAACAAGAACCTACTCCATAAAGAATACCTAACACCTCTATTTTGTTGACACATCTTCTTTCAGATTACCCCCATGGCATTACGCTGGTGACTCCAGTTTCAGGCTCAGAGAAGAAACAAGTACTGCACTTCTGTGCCCTGGGTGCTGAGGAAATGCAGAAGTTTGTGGAAGACCTGAAAGAGTCAATAGCAGAAGTGACAGAACTGGAACAGATACGAATTGAATGTAAGAGTGTCTCCCACAATTCACACTCCAATGCCATCACACTGCATGTGACTACAAGGGAGAAAGGGTAAAGGAAGAGTTCTTCAGGAACAGGGGCAAAGAGCATGAGCAGCACAAGTGTGCCCAGGATGCTCCTGGGCTCACTGATAAGAAGAAAAAGCACTCTGTGACCACCAGCCAGCAGGAGAAATGGAAGGACTTAACTACTTATGATGCTTATGAAACAGGAAGTGTGACACAGAGGCCTGGAATAGGGAAGCTTAGACTGTCACACCCAGAAGATTCTTCTCTGTCCCATACTCCTTTGACTATGCAAATATGATCTGTAAATAGCTGGGATGGATCTCATATCTTTAGCAGAGTTGTCCTGAGGGCAAGCAGCCTGTGTCACTCGGTGGGCCCTATACAGACAAGATGTCCATGTGGCCTTTGGTGGCCTTTCCATGGATAATCTGATGAGCCAAAATAGCTCAGCTTCAGTGGTCCCCATCTGTGCAGCACTAGCCAATCCTGTATAAATGTAGGTCATGTGTAGAAGTCCAATGGAGACACGTACATTTCTCCACATGTCAAATTCTCTCCAGTTTCTGCTTTTTCCTGGCTGTTTCTCTCTCCCTTCTTGCCACCCACTTGTGATTTTCTTGCATTAATGCTCCTTGCTGCCTTCCCATTTTGCTCCTTCAATATGCTGGTGACCTTCCCTCCCTCCCTCTCCTCATTTATTTCCGTATGTCTGTTTTGCAGGGGAACTGGAGAAACAGCAAGGGACAAAGACCCTCTCCTTAAGGACCAATGGAGCCCAGATGGAACTGCAGCCTAAGCAAGGCTCTCCAACAGGTAAGAGGGCACCCAGCACCCAACTTCTCTTGGTCAAGAACTGCTGCCTTTGCAAATGTGTTCTTACTGATTCTTATGAGAATAACTGCAAAAAGAAGTGTTCAGTTTTGTATCCTTTAGCCTTGGCCAAATAGTGGAAATATGAGAGCATATACCTTCTTCAAATACCCTAGAAAAAACCCTTGAACTCTCATGACCCACTCTGTAGCTGTAATAACTGGTCAAGAGGTGTTACAGATAGAGCATGGGTAACTTCTGAAGAACCTGGCCCAAGTTTCTTCCCTGAACTCATAAAACCTACCCCACTAAGCAGCTAACAGGTTGCAAGAGGGTCTGGATTGGCCTTGCACCTCTCCCTTTAACTCTCCAGTCCACAGTATGAGGGCCAGCTCTTGACTAGAGGGGCAGACCTCATGAGCGAGATCTTTTGTTTTATTTCAAAGGCAAGAAGGATTTGGGGGAGAAGGCCTCGGACAGCACAGTGGAGGTAAGTAGAGTGCAGAGCAGCTGAGGTAAGTAATTCTCTCTCACTTCAGCTCTTCTCACATTCTCTGTTGTTTCTTTTCTCAGGTTTTAATCAATGCCTCCCCAGCCAGACTGACAATTTTACCAATTTCCAGAGATACAATTAAAAGTTACTGCTAGGACGGGTAATACAACTTTCAAATCCAAACTAAACTTCAAAGCATTTTCAATCCGTTTTTATAACTGTAACATCCTTCATGGACCAAGCTCCCAAACGCTGTAGACTAACCCACGCCACTGCTTCTGGGGAGACTGAGAACCCCACCAAGGACTTCCCTGACATGCTAACTCCATGCAGCATCACATGCAAACTCCCCACAGCCCAGCTTTCCTGCACAATCTCTGCAGCTCTGTCTCTCCATCCCCCTGAAGGGGATTAAGCATGGCCTTTGTACACCAGACTTTCCTTAGAGCTTCACCTTCCTAGGTAGGGAGCTTGGCTGTTCTGTGTACACCTATCTTTGCAGGAATGTCTAGCATCCAGTGGGTTGCCTGTTTCTTCACAGATACCCATACTCTCACTGCCTGTGGGGAAACAGGGGATGCAATCTTCACACCGAAAATCTTATCAACTCCTTCCTACTCTCTCTCTCTCTGTCTCAAATATCAACATTGTCCTGAACCTGCCCTTTTCCAGGGTGGTTCTTTCCCCTCTTGTCAACATATATTTACTTGAAGAATTCAGCTTCTCTGTGGGGAGTAGGTGCTCCTTCTTTTCCCTGGAAAGCACCCTACTTCCCTGCAGATACCCCCTTCCTGGGAAAGGTATCTGGCAGCCTCTTCCAGCCAGTTTCTTATTCCTGTTAGGAGAATTGTCTCCCTGTGTAGAATGGCTTCCATGTATCCCAATGTCATTGGCACTTCATGGCCTAGCAATTGGTTTTTCCCGTGGGATGTTCCACCACCTGAATAAATATTGACACAATATTATGTCCTGCTGTGCAGTGAGTCTGAGCAACCTCCATGCCTGGATAAGGACAGAGAGCTATCCTTGTTCCAGCATGGTGGGGAGCTTGTGCTTGAGCAGTTGCTGGTGCTGCTGCTGACTCTGCCAGACCCTCAGGGCAGCCCCACGTGTACCCCTGCCTGGCTGAGAGTGCCACGCCAACCTGTGAGCACTTGTCTCCTACCCAGGGCTTGTCACTTGACTGACATTCTCTTTTGAGCCAGCAACTTAGCTCTGGTTTGGGGTCTCCATTCAGCCCATGTCCTTGCCAGGAGGAGCTATAACTTCATCCATCATTTGGGAAGCATTATTTCCCTGCTGCACTTCTGCTAGGCACCTCCAGTCCAGGCCAGCTCCTCCTTTTCAGACTGGTCTCAGTGAGCTCCCTTATTTGATTCCATTATCAGCATCTCGATGTGGAAACCCTGATGACCTCCTGCTTCCCTACCTGCTTTCAGCTGACCAAGTGTTACTCTGCCAGCAGAGGAGCATTTCCATTTCTCTGAGATTATCTAATCTGCTGCCATTTCATCATGACTTTCTTTTATCATTGTATGAGCTAGATGGGCATTTTTTGTTTCTTTTTTCTTTTTTTGAAAATCATTTCCTTTCACTGACAAACCATCAAATAGATCAGAGGGAGCTGCCTTTTGCTAGACTGTGTCAGGTTTCTGCTTTTTCCTCTGTAAACAGATTAGCCAGTCACATGCAGTACCTTCCTACTTAGAAAGGCAGGGAGCTGGGAAAGGCTTGAGTTTCTCTGTCCCTCTCTATCTCAGATTCAGCTGCAGCCATTTTGCTGAAACATGCAGCCTCGATTATCTGAAACCTTGCGGTCTGGTCCCCCTCTCCTTTTTTCTGGTGGGGCAAAGGCATGACCTCAAGGTCTGTTCATTACCATGAGAATTCACGGGCGCTTCCACTCCTTGTCCCCAGTTTGGCTAGACGGGGACAATGGGGCAGTTGAGGGGACTGTGCAGCCAGGGTCATACCTATTCTGGTTTTTTGAGGGAGGGAGGGATGAAGGCATATGAGGTTGTCTGGTGGCGGGGGTTCAGGGCAGCCAGTAGCAGCAGATGGGAAAAGTCTTGTAACATTTAATGCTTCTTTGGCTGTTTCTAAACTAGGTGTCAATTCACAACAGGCTTCAAACGTACCAGCACAACTCCGCCCTGGGGCCCGAGAGTGGAATGCAGCCCAGCATGCGTCTTAACGTGCCACGGGAGCGGCTGGAGACAGCACTGCTGCCCTCGCACCCCGCCTCGGCGGGGACACTTGTACAGTGCCAGCAGATTGTCAAAGTCATTGTCTTGGACAAGCCGTGCCTCGCTCGGATGGAGCCGGCCCTCAACCAGACTCTGACACGCTACGTCAGCTCCGACTCCTGCACCGCCACCCCCTGGCGCAGCGTGGGCACTGGGCTCCCTGGGACCCCCATGAAGCTGGTCCATCAGCCCCCCCTGCCACCCCCACCCCCTCC